>VZTI01000017.1:118014-151198 GCA_013397865.1 Struthidea cinerea | reverse complement strand
TGGGATGGGATGGGATTGAAGGTCATTTAATGCCAAAATTTGACTTATAACCTTTTTTTTTACAAGAGTTTGTGCATCTTTCCAACACTCTGACAAGATAAGGATCCACGATGCTTTGCATTATCCATGACCATTCCGACAGGAATTAGGGAAAACCCAACCTTTATCACCTGGCTGCCTTATCCCACAATCCTGGCTTTGTTTTGTGCCTAAAGCAGTGACGATTTTCCGTAGTTGAATCTCCTGGGAGAGGACAGAGAATCCTGGAGTTCAGGCGCTGCATTAACCACAGGGAGAGCTGATGCTCATTCCAAGATCTGGTATTGAAATCCGTAATGGAAATCGATTGGATTAAGCCGCAGGAACTTCATTATTGCAACTCAGAAATCCTGGGAAGAAACGAGAGGCCAATGGGAGGTGCCCAAGATGGAAATTCCCTGCTCTGTTCATCCTGCTGGGAATTCTGGGCATGGATTTCTCCCATATTTCTCTGGAATTTCTACCAGATTTCTCCCAGATCAGGCTCTGGATTTACTCTGTGCACTGAGACTAACCCAACACCATGGTCAGAGGGAATTCCTGGAAATTCCAGGCGTGAATTGTCCCAGCAAACTACTGGATAACTGAAAATCCCAGCGAAAAAAAAAGATTATTTGGGTTTTTTTCCCTGTATTTTTTTCTTTTTCCTTTCTTTTTCCTGAATGATTGTTCTGGGCAATCAAGGAATTGTGAAGGGCTTCAAAATTCAGGGAATTCAGCTGGAAAACCCAGCTCTCCTGGGACTCTTTACCTCCTTTTAAAGCAGTTCTCAGCTTTGCAAGGAGACCTTTTTCCTGGCAGGAATTGATTCCTGGGTTGCATTTGTGATAAATAAAAGCTCTGATCCACCTGGAGCCTCCAGGGCCCCTCGGTGGAGCCTGAGATCAACGAGTTCATTCCGGAGTGTAAATCACAGGGATGTGGGAAGGGAAAAAAACATCTGGGGCCATCAAAGGGAAAATATTCCTTATTCCCGCTCTGCTCCCAGGGCAGATTGTTCATCTCCTGCTTTAGCAAATATTCCCCAGCTCAGCTCCCTGGCATTGCAGTTCGAGGAGTTTCTCAAAAAAACCAAATGAAATTTGGAGGTGATAATTTGATTTCTCCCTCTCCTGATGGAGAAATATTGATTCTCCTCATATTTAGACCCATTTTATTTATTTTATTCTCCTCATCCTTTACAGCAGAGAATCCCGGAATGGTTTGGGTGGGAAAACTCATCCCGTTCCACCCCTCCCATGGAGCTAAAGATGCAGCTGGGCCAACCTCCCTCTGACCATCCATTTTTCGATTTTAATGGAATATTAACCTCCCTCTGACCATCCATTTTTTTAATTTTAGTGGAATCTTTCCTATAGGAATGCAACCAGTTAATCGCCCTTATTTTGCCTCTATCAACACAGACACTCCTCAGAGTTTCCCAGGCCCATCTCCCCTTGAAACAATAAATTCCAGCAGAATTATTATTATTATTATTATTATTATTATTATTATTATTATTATTATTATTATTAACAGTGAACTGTTAAAAAGTGACGGGTGCACACCTGAAACACTGGAAAGAGACAAGAGGAGCTGGCATTCGACTGCCCGGGTCACATTTCATTTGCCTGGAGGAAATAAATCAGGATTTGTGACAGTTCTGCTCATGCAGAGATAAAAAGGCGCCGTCTCAGGAAGTGGGGGGTTCACAGAACATCTGTGAAATCCATGGAAAAGTGATAAATCAGCTGAGCTGGTTTGACATTCATTCCATGTTTAATTTTTCCTGAATAAATTGTAGAGTGAATAAAAAATTCCTAAAAGGGGGGGCAGTGGAATCCTGTTTTTGTTGCCACTCAAATATATTGTGATTGAGTCTGTTTGGGATCACTGGAATTGGGCTGGAAGCAGAAAAAATGGTTGGAAACACTTTTCCTTCACTGATGTTTTTTCAGGATCAGCTTTTCCATGGATTTGAAGCATGGATGTGGGAAAAAACCCCACTTCAATTAAGCTGCATTTTAATTATGCATCCATGAACTTTAATTACTCTGAATTGAGATGGAAAAATGGCCCCACAGCTCTTCCTTTCTTTATTTTCCTGGGACAGTGTTTTCCTGTGGCCAGGTGGCTGTTGGTGAAGGGATGTCGACTTCCTGCATGGTTTGGCATTCATTCCATGTTTAATTTTTCCTGAATAAACTGTATAATGGATAAAAAACTCCAAAAAGTGGGGCAGTGGACTCCCATTTCTGCTGCCACTCAAATACGTTGGGATTGAGTCGGTTTGGGATCACTGGAACTGGGCTGGAAGCAGAAAAAATGATTGGTGACACTTTTCCTTCACTGATGTTTGCTCAGGATCAGCTTTTCCATGTATTTGGAGCGTGGGTTTGGGAAAAAACCCACTTTAATTAAGCTGCATTTTAATTATGCATCCATGAACTTTAATTACTCTGAATTGAGCTGGAAAAATGGCCCCACAACTCTTCCTTTCTCCCAGCTTTAAGCTGCGGGATCCTTTGGGATGAGGGCGAGGATGGATTGGGATAGAATTGGATTTATTGGGCTGTCAGTGTCCACGTGACTGCTGTGATGTTTTATGGAATTCCAGAATGGTTTGGGTTGGGAAGGACCTTGAATCCCATCCCATTCCCATGGGCAGGGACACCTCCCACTATGCCAGATTTCTCCAGGCCCCATCCCACCTGATATCCAGTCAGATTTACCATAAAAAAAATTTCATTTTACCAGACTCAGGCAAAATTTTTGCTCAAAAATTCCATAGAAAACACAACCCACGGGAGGAACGAGTGGTGCAAATTTTTCCAGGTTCCTGTTGGACTTGAGGGAATTATTTTATTCCATGTTCATTCATGGTTTGCCTGGGAATATGATTCAGGTAGGTCCCTACAGCTGGATAAGGAGATGGGCACACGATCCTTAATTCTTCTTCTTGTCCATCCCCTGGGTCCTAAATCCTCCATTGCACCTGGAGGTTCTCATCCGTGTTAGAGATTCGGGATCCTGATGGAATTTTTGAGGCTTCTTGGTGGCCTGGGAAGATATTTGATTACGTTTAGATCCCAAAAAACATCGGATATTTTGATGGATTGCTACTTGAGAATACCCAAGACCAGCTCTCCTCCATGGCCTTGTCACGCATTCCTGACTCCAAAGGCCTTTTCCTTCTGTCCCTGGCGTGTTGCTCCATCTGGAGCAGGCCCAGGAAGCACCAGGAGCCGGAAAAGCGGCGACGCAAAGCACAGCTGCCGCCAGAAAGGAGCAAAGCTGGGAGTGAGTTAATGGAGATGGGAGCTGGGGAGCAGAACTCGGCGTTTTCCAACGGGATGAGAGGCGAGTAATGGATTAGAAATCCCGCCTGTGGATTTATCCAGTCTGGGATCAAAAAACAAGGAAATTCCATTAGTGGAATACATCTTTCCCACAGCTGTGGCCACGCTGCAGGCTCCGGGAGCACAGGGAGCACCGATTTCCCTGCCCTGAGCGTTGCTCCATTAGTGTCATCTCGGATGAGGAGGGAGAAAATGAGGATTTGAAAGCCTCGGGAATCTTATTCTTTGGAAGGAGCACCCCATTGGATGGAGGTGAATCCTGCAATTCCAGCCCCGGAGGGATGTTGTTTACGGAGCAGGGAGATGTTTTCCCAGCCCTGTGTTTTTGCTGTTTGCTGCTGAGGTCCTGAAGATCTGAAAATTTCAGGATTTCTCCCTTTTCAGTGTTGCCAAAAAAAGTAAAGAGGAACTTCTGCTTTGAGGGCAGAGCCGAGAAAACAGCACAGGGAAGATTCGGGAAAACAAGATGCCCTCGGCTTCACCCCGGGCTGATTCCTTGGATCCAGCATGCCTGGTAAAACATGGATTTAGTCCTGGGCTCTGCCTTGCTCACACCAAAGTCATTCCAACCTCAAATTGCTGCTGTCCAGCCCTGGGAACGCGCACAGCAGTCCTGGAAAAGCCTGGAGGTGGCTTCTCCTTGCTGAGCTGAGCAGCTCCATCCCTGTGTCCCCCTGGAAGCTGGGAATGAGTCACTTCCCACTTCTCCTGCCTCAAGGCCTTGCTGGACTGAGTAAATTTACCCTCAGCGTCCTCTGTTCTCTCCCAGTTCATTTTTAGCTCCTAATATTTTAAAATTCCAGCATGAAACAGAATGGGAGACTTGGATCCGACCTGTGCTCACCCCAGTGTTTCCCAGGTGCCCAAATTCTTCAGGATGCTCCGGAGGGAATTGGACTCAGACCATCAAGACATTCAACTCTTCCAGAGCTCCAGGAGTGTTTGTACAAGGATTTCAGGCACGGGGTGGGATTGTTGGGCAGAGAAATCTGGGAGCAGCAGGAATTGGTTGGGAATAACTCACTGGATAAAAGCAGCAATCCCTGCCATGATCACTGGGAGATAATTTAACATAACCAGGGAATTTGGCTGGAATTCCAGCAGAAAGAGCTGTGCATCGTCTCCACTTTTCCTTGAAATTATGGATGTGCAGGAATATCTGGAGAGCTCCTTTGATGGGCTCCCAGCTTTTCCGAATGGGACTTGCCGTAATCACACCTTGGAACCTTCTTGACCACGATCATCTCATCCAAGTGTCCTTTTTCTTGGGTTCTCATGTCTGGGTCATGAAATCAGGGATGGGGTTTGGGATCTGCAGGGATCGAGGGTTAACCGGGAAAAGGAACCCGTGGTATTGCACTGACCCCGTTCCTCCTTTGATTCCTCAACCTGGCCAAGCTCCCCTCCTGCTCCCCACCTCATCCACCCCTGTGAGGGCATGGTTTAAAAAACCAGGATTTGAAAGAAAAAATCGGGATAATTTGCATGGAGCCTCCCAGGAATGCTCTTGGCCACGCTAAGGATGAGAAGCCTTCACCTTCTCCTCAAAGATGAAGCTACAACCTCCAGGAGTCACCTCCAGGATGGATGCCAGGGTGGAGATGTGGATCCGTCCTGGAACTGACATTCAGATCCTCGTGCCACTTGGCTCTGAGGTAGGAAAAGAAAATGTTTGGATGCTGGATGCCTCCCAGTTCTTCCATGGAGGCCCTTCTCCGATGTGGTGATTTGCAGGATGCTGCCTTCCCATGAGGAAGGACATTTTTTTGGGGGGATGGAGGGGCAGCTGGGCCCATCTCCTCAGCCACACTAAAGTGGATAATGAGGATTTTCCCAACCCACATCTGGTTAAGGATCCCGTGGTTGGACTCCATCACCCAGGAATTGTAGGACACAGCTGTATTTTACAGGAATTCCTGGAGAAAATACGGGTGAGGAATTTACGCGGAGCTAAAAGCAGGAGCTTTGTTTAAAAACATAAAACGCAGAATATAATTGTATCGTTCTCCAGCTGTGCTCGGGATTTTTCCCTTCAGCCTTCCAGCCCCAGGAGCTTTCCAAGTTGTCCAAATCATCTCCTTTTCCCGAGGGAATTCTGCTCCAGTCCTACCTAATTTAATTCTTTCCCTGTTCTTTTTACAGTGTTGATTTATTCCCAAATTCCCAAACATCCTTTTCCTTGTCCAGGCTCAAGAGCTCCGATTGCTCCTGTTGCCGGCGTTGTTGGGAAATGCAGGCACAAATTCCCAATAAATTCAGAGTTCCAGGTGGTTTTATTTCCTTTTTTTGGAGTTCTTGCATTGCATCGAGCAGCTGGATATAAATTTTCATTCCTGAGGTTTTCCTAGCAGGAAAAACCAACTCTGAATCCATCCATGGAGAATCCAAGTGTTTGTTTTGCCTGGGGTGGAAATCTCAAGGAGTATTTGGGAAATCTCCAGGATATTTCTGTGGATTCACTCCAAAGCTCCAACAATTAGACAGAAAACGAGGTAAATGTTATGTGATCATTGCTCTAAAAGATTAAATTTTAAAAAAACCTCATTTATTTTAGTTAAACAAAAAACCATAAAAAAAAGGCGCCAAAATATTTTGGAAGCTTCTCTTTCTGTAGGAAATTCCAGGTGAAAAATCATGATGATTTTACAATGGTTTTATAAATTCTTGTGGGCTTAAATGTCCCTTCCAATCCAAATCATTCTGGAATTCTGGGATTTTCACCTCGTTAGTCCTGACTTGGCAAATACAAGAAGTTTTGAGGAGAAAAAATCCACGATAATTTCACTTTCCATGCCTTTGGGGCTCCCAATTTCTCTCTGAGTGCTGGGATTCTGCTGCCAACCCAGCAGGACAAAGGGATTTGATTTTCCCAGTGGTTTTAATAATCCCAATTCAGTCATTTTAACAAAGCCAGAGGAATTTTTGACAATCTCTTTGACTGCTCAGCGCTGGGGTTTGTTCAGTGCCACTTAAATCTGATTAATTTCATCTTAATTCATAACTGACACAAACTGATGGACGACAGAACATGAGGAATTATTCCAAGAGCATGGAATTGATTCCTGATGGATGATCCTTGGCACAGGGTGGGTGGGGAGGAGGATTTGGGATACAGCACAAAGCGAGCAGTGAAACCAGTCCTAAACTTTCCAACCTGGCTTTGCCATGGAAATACCAAAAATGACAGGAAAAATCCTTTTTTTTTTTTTTAAATTTGTTGGAAAAAATTAACTCTGGGATCGTGGCGAAATATTTAAATTCTTATTGAAATCTTTATCTGAGCTTTTTTATTATGAATGAACTGCAGTGCTGGGGTGGAGGAGTTAAAAATGGGGTTGTGATTATACGATCATTGCTCTATTAAAATATTGAATTTAAAAAATCCCTCATTTGTTTTTTGTTCCACAAAATCCACAAAATAATTCATTTGTTACAAATCGGCAAAGTAACCTCGCTCTCTACGTGTATTACTGGAAATAATTCATATCCAAATTTTTCCGAGTAGGAAAAAGGTGACATTTTTCCACGGGATGTTCTTTTAGATGGACAAGGGTGTCCCTTCCTCAGCAGCACCGGATACAAAACTTGGGAGTTTGCCAGGATGGTGTGGGAGATGGGAATTGTGGATTCACAGAATTCCAGATTAGTTTGGGTTGAAAGGGATCTTAAATCCCATCCCATTCCATGGGCAGGGACACTTCCCACTATCCCAGGTTGCTCCAAGCCCCGATGTCCAGCCTGGCCTTGGACACTTCCAGGGATTCAGGGGCAGCCACAGTTGCTCTGGGAATTCCATCCCAGCCCCTCCCCACTCTCTCAGCCAGGAATTCCTTCCCAAGATCCAAACTAAATCTCTTCTTTTCCAATGGGAAGCCATTCCCTGTGTCCTGTCCCTCCAGCCTTTGTCCCCAGTCCCTCTCCAGCTCTCCTGGAGCCCCTTTAGGCCCTGGCAGGAGCTCTGAGCTCTCCCTGGATCCGTCTCCTCTCCGGGTGAACATTCCCAGCTCTCCCACTGGGATAGTGCAAAGCGTCCCTTCCCATGGCAGAGGTTGGAATGAGATGGGCTTTAAGCTCCTTCCCAACCCAAACTATCCTGGAATTTTACACTTCAAACTTTCCCTTTCAAGCTGAAATCTCATCCCTAGAACCCCTTCACTTTTATGCTCTGGGGCAGATTTTCTGTGAGGTTTTTCCTCCCTGTGCTGCCTGAAGACTCAAATTCCACCACAAACAAAAAATTCACAAGGAACACTGTCCAAATTCCCTTTTTTTCCCCCCCTTAAAGCTTCCCTTTTTTTTTGAGAAAACAAACAGCATAAAGACAATTTCCCTCGGGCGGAGCACAGGCGGTACTACAAGCCGGGCTTTTGTGTGAGCTTTGTTAAACCCTGCTCATATTCTCCCTTACAGGGCTGGGGTTTAATCATTCCCCGCGCAACTGATGCAGATCCATTTGTCCGGGAAGAGAATTTCCACGGAAAATCAGCAACCTGCTCTGTGCCTCGGGGATATCTAAATATAAACACCCTGGCAAGGGCTGCGCTTCATTTTCTCTGAGCGTGGTCGGGATCAAAGTGGGCTCGTTACACAAAGAGGGGACGCAAATAGAGGTCAGCGGGAGCCTCTGGCTTGGAAATTGATGGAAAAAGCAAAACACATTCCTGTGGCTGGGGAATGAT
Source organism: Struthidea cinerea (assembly GCA_013397865.1). NCBI lineage: Eukaryota > Metazoa > Chordata > Aves > Passeriformes > Corcoracidae > Struthidea > Struthidea cinerea. Next base: position 143,142 of record VZTI01000017.1, on the reverse strand, counting down.
GTGGCAGGAATGAGTTGGTTTGTGTTTATCAGGGAAATGTGGGGTTTTTTTCTGCTTTTTTTACATCGTCCCTGCTTCCCTCAGCTCTGTTCCCGCTCCCGTGCGGGAGCTGTGGGTGTTCCAGGCTGGAGAGCAAGAGTTAATCCACGTGGGATGAAAATTCCTGCCCTCGGACCAGGATGTTGTGGTGTCCTCAAGAGGCTGCTGTGCTTGGACTTGTCCTGGGAATTTTCCGGGATATCCCCCACAGCACTTCCCTCAGTTTGTCCAGAGTGACCTCACCTGGATCCTCCAGGAGAAGTTTATTTAGTGTTTGTTTTGCTTTACTTTGCTCACACTGAGCTTTTGAAACCTCACCTGGAGATCTCTGTCCAGCTCTGGGAAAGGTGTGGAGACCACAGAGCTGCTCCCAGGGCTGGAGCTGCTCTGGAGCCAGGCTGGGAGAGCCGGGAATGTTCACCTGGAGAGGAGAAGGCTCCAGGGAGAGCTCAGAGCCCCTTGCAGGGCCTGAAGGGGCTCCAGGAGAGCTGGAGAGGGACTGGGGACAAGGCACGGAGGGACAGGACACAGGGAATGGCTTCCCACTGCCAGAGGGCAGGGATGGATCGGGTATTGGGAATTGGGAATTCCTGGCTGGGAGGGTGGGGAGGGGCTGGTCTGGAATTCCCAGAGCAGCTGTGGCTGCCCCTGGATCCCTGGCAGTGTCCAAGGCCAGGCTGGACAGGGCTTGGAGCGATCTGGGATAGTGGGAGGTGTCCCTGCCCATGGCAGGGGTGGAACTGGAGGACCATGATTCCATGACTCCATGATCCTACAATTCCAAGTTGTGCCTATGTTTTACCACCCTTATTGTAATCAAACTTCTTATCTAATCTAATCTAATCTAATCTAATCTAATCTAACCTAAATCAACCCTCTTTTAGTTTAAAACCGTTCCCGTTGTACCAACACAGCTGCAAAGTTTGTCCCCCTCAGTTTTTCCACCCTAAAACCGGCTTTTAAAAGTCCTTCCTTACTCCGAAGAAATCTTGGACCTTTTCCATTTTCCTTCCCGACAGCGCTGCAGAAGTGCCGGAGGCTGTAGGGACCCAGTCCAAGCCCTCTTAATACCAACCCCGAAACTGCCAGAGGGTTTTAGATCGGGAATGCTGTTCCCAAGGATTATCTCCTCTGCTGGCCAGGCCATGGAGATGAAATCACCCTGATAAAACCTCCAACATTTTCCCAACCCTGGGCTCCTTCCCACGCAGAGTAGGTCAGAATTTGCATCAAAAATCCCTTTTTAAGGTCAGCAAATACACAGGACAGTCGAAACGCGAAAACTCATCCAAGAGAGGCAGAATCCATGGGAAATTTGGGAGCATCTTTCTTTGGGGCTGATCTTCCCGCACAATCCCAAAGCCAAAGTCAGAATTTAACACTTTGGAGGGTTTAATTTGGGCCACAATGATGTCATGGTCGATGTAATAATAATTAATGAAGTTTCATGTTGATGATCAGTGTGGGGTTTTTTGGGGCTCATTTAATTAAAAAAGCGCTTAATTAAAGACTGGAAAATCCCTCCAGTCACTGGGAATCACCAGATCAAGCAACATTTTTCATTTTCTTTCTATTTTCTCTCCTTCCCATTTTTCTTCCTCTTCTATTACCTCTCGAAAGTGTGATCAGAAGTGGCTTCTCTCTGCAGTTCTGCTCTGCCAGAGTTGTGGAGACCAAAATGAGCTCAGACTTCCTCGGAAAAGAAGAGGAACATGAGATTAATTCCGCTTTTCCTGTGCTGAGCTTGTGAAAACAGCATCAGGCTCTCACTGCATCCCAGAGGATAAAAAACTCCCCGTTTTCCCCACGGTAAATGGTGATAAAATCCCCTGTACGGCACAAAGAAAGGTGGAAAATCTCTGATTTTTCACGTGCTGGGTTTAATTTTGGGTTAAGGAAAATTCTGTTTTCTCTGGCTGTGGAATGAGGGTTGGAGCAGGCTTGGAAATCAAAGGTTTATACCAGTAAAAATGTCACACCTGAGCATCCAAATCCGCTCTGGGCTTACACCTGATTTATGCTGGTGTAGGAATCCATCTCCCACTGGATTTTGGAGAATTCCAGGTCCATCCCCAGCTCCTGGGATGCAGGCACAGGATGCGGAATGAGGGAAGAGAATTTAATTGTCCATTCACAAAATTTGGGGGAGAAGGAATCCCCCAAGTGAGGAGCACAAATCCGGCTGTGCTCACAACTGGTTTGCTGGCCCTGCTATGGATCCGTCTGATTTCCCAATGAAATTGTGGATCTTTCCTGATTAATTTGGGGTTGGAAGATGGAATGGGCCAGGAGTCTTTTCCTGGGATGGAAAAGAATGGAATGGGATCAAAGCTACACCCCGCTGTCTCTGGGAATAAGGTGATTTAGGGGATTAAGGTGGTTAAGGTATGGGCCTGGAAATGCTCCTTCCATTGGATCCTGGAATCTTGGGATAGTATTTCCCATTTCGCTGAGAAAACGCTTTCAATGTGTTGAGTACCCTTGGCAAGGGCTGGCTGGAGCTAAAGGTGAGTTTTCCAAGAACATTCCAGTGGATATTCCGTATTTATAAATTTAAGTTACTCCCTGGTTTTAAGGGTTCTTAACCCGGATGTTTCATCCCATAAATGCCGTGGAAAAGCTTCGTTTCCCTGCCTGTTTTGATATTCCATAATCCATTCTCACAGCAGGCAAACCTCGGAAAATCCTCCTGGCTGGGGATTCCTTTGCCTTTTATTCCCGGATTCCCATTCAAGGCTTCCCACTGACCTCTGCCTGCCTGATAGGATCAATAAAAGTGAATAAATAGAAATTTTTATATTAAAAAAGATTTTGGGAGTGCCACAGCTCCTGGAAAAAAACTCCCAAATATTTCTTGAGATATAAACCCAAAAAAATTCTTTCCAGTGTCATCCCCAATTTCTGCCTCTCAGCTTCCCAGAGCCCCTCTCACGACTGTTTTCTCCTCCTCCACCTCCACAGCTCCTGCTCCTCTCCTGAAATTCCCACCCGCTCTTCCCTCCCCTTCCCATCCCACCGCCCACCCACCTGCCATGCTCCAAGGGTGGCTTCCCTCTCCTGGCAGCTTATCCCGAGCTTTTTTTAGGAGCAGGAGCACAGCAGCACCAATTAGCGCCCCAAATTCTTGCAGGAATATCATTAAGCGTGGAAAGAAACTCCTAATTAAAGACTTGTTTGGAATTTCCCTCCGATTGTAACGCTCCAGCAGAACTTTCTCGTCTCAAAATAAATTAACAGGGAGAGGATCCGGCTGGAATTTGCCTTGGTTGATTTTCAGACTTATCCCTCCACAAAATATCAGGGTGAACCCCAGAAAAGTGGATGGACTTAGGAGAAATCCCCTGGGAAGGGAACATGTGGGAATGTCGGTGCCTGTGGGAGAAAAGGAATGATAAAAGTCAGAGGATCTGGAAAAGATTCCAAAGTTTTATTAACAAATTATAAATTTGGTGTGGGAATTGGTGTTGAATGGTCCCAGATCTCCTGGGATGAGCCCATGGAAGTGGGGTTTGGATAAAGGGTGGTGTGAAAGGGAACGGAGAGAGGGAAAATGGGATAAAGGGAGATCTCCAGTGCTGGCTCCAGCTCTGATCCAGCTGAGGGGGTGTGCAGGGTCCTGGGGCTCCTCCTGGGATTTGGGGACACCTTTTTAGGGATGAGTTTTCCATATCCTGGAGGAAAAATTACTTCTTGTGCTCAGTCTGTTCTTCCAGACCTTCCTGGGGATGGGTCGGAAGCTCCAGGGGTTTGGGGTGGTCTTGATCCCGCTGCAGTCCATGGGCACTTCCCGGCCTCATTCCTGCCCTGCAGCCAGAACAGGGATGGCATTCCCAGAAAATTCCCACCTCCACATGGCCCCTTCTCCAGCCACATCCTGCTTTTCCCACTGAGTATTCCCAGAAATCCTTGGATGGCTCCATCCGGCTTTTTGGGACGCACATCCCTGAGCTCCTGGGATTCTCCACCCAGGAGAAACCTGGATCAGCTCTGTACATTCTATATTTTCCATAAATAATGATCCATAATAATATCTCTTCTTTTCCTTCTCTCCTGTGTCTAAAAAAGGTGGAAATGAGGAAGCCAAGACAATCCTTTTAGTCCCAGGTTTATGGATAAAACCCCTCTGCATCCAGAATTTTAACACGGAATTTTTGGCAACCAGGAGAAGTTTTCTTGTGCTCGGGAAATCAAGGCCGTTTAATAACATCAGGTATTAATAATCCAGATATTACAACTTTCAAAAATTGATGAGTTTTAATAAGAGAGATTTCTTATATGTGGGAAAAAAACGTTCTCCAACATCTCCATCCTCATTCCCGTTCCACATCAAAAGCAAATCCTTAATCTCCTCGTGCCTGATTGTGGTGCCTTTAATTCCTCAGATTTTTAAGGTTTTGAAGGATTTTCGGGAGGTCAGGTGTTGCTGGCGGGATCAAATATTTTCCATGGATGAGAATTTTTAACAGCAAAAAAATTCACTGAAAAAACCCATTTTAAATAATTTCTGTGGGTGGTGGGTGGCTTATTCCTCTGTATTGTAGTGGAAGTACGTGGTTATATCTGAAATAAAAGGAATATTACACATCCCTTTTTATACCCAATACCCAGTAAAGAAAGAAAAAAATTAAATCGTGTCAGGGTAAAAAAAAAAGAAGGAAAAAATAGGAAAAAAATGATTGTTTTCTTAACGTTCTGCTGAACATTCTGGATTTATGAAAGGAAATGAGACAATTTATGAGGTCAAATATGCCAGGGTTTCTTTTGAAATCCATAAAACAACATTATTTTTATGTCCAGTGCTTGGGTTTTAGGTGGAGGATGTGATCCCACACGGCAGCACCCCCAGTGAGGGGATTTACGAGGGAAATGCAGCTTTTTCCGACAATCCCCTTCTATTTTCCACTTCTCTTCTGGTGGAGCAGAATTCCAAAGACACAGCTCCCGTCGAACGGAGAGGACTTTTCTTCCCGATCTTCTGAGTATTCCCAGAATCAATCATGGGAATGGTTGGGATGAAACATGGAATTAATTCCGAATATTTGGCTTCTGAATGGAAAAGCAAGCTCAGGCTCCGGCAGCCCCTGGTGCAACAGAGCCACAATTCCAGGGAATCCGAGCCAGCTGACTCCCAGTTTTTATTTATAGCCTTCATCACCAAAAATCTCACACCTCAATCCTTTTTCTTTTGAGGGAAAAGCCTGAAAAACTTATGAAACATTTTTCAGATCTTTTTGTTTCCAATAAAATCTACGAAGAATGCTGTAATTCCCTCCGAGCTTTAGAACAAAGCAGTGGTGGACAACTCACATCCACAATCTCCCCACATTCCCATGGAATCCTCTTTCTTCCCATCCCCAATTTAAAACCACGGCTCATTTTGCTGGCTCTCAGAAATATTTTCAACCGCATTTTTTGTGTAAAACAACCCAACCCATTAAGGGAAAAGGGAAAGGAGAGGCCAACGTTTTTATTTTCTTGGGAGCGGAGAGCTCCGTTTGAGGCTGTTTTCCCTGCAATGTTGGGAATTTTGGAGCTGGGGATGCTCCAAATCATTTGCTTTGCAAATTTTTCATCGCCTTTTTGCCCCTCCCAGCACTGTCGAGCTCCAAGTGTGGGGTCAGGGAATGTTCCTCTGCCAAGAGCCATTCCTGTTTCTTCCCTGAGATCCCTTTATCCCTCTTTTCTCTGTTTTCTTCCACCTCCGTGCCGAACAAACACATCCCCAGGTAAAAAGGGCTTTTCTAACAATGAGCGTGAAATGAAAAATGTTTCACGCGGCTCCAACAATCCCCAGCATTCTCAGGGCAAATTCCAGCCTCGGTCCGCGGAAAGAGAGGAACCAAATGTCACAGAAAAGGCCTCGTGAATGACCTCGTGTTCCACAAGGCAAATATTGAATTCCCAGCGTTGTGTGTGCAGCAAATGGAGCTGAAATACCTTGGATTTATCCGTTGAAGCTTGGAGCTGTCACTGCTTCGGAGTTGTTTTTTTTTTTCCATGTCTTTTTCCCGCTCTTTTTCTGGATAAATGGACAGCCGGGCAAAGGTTGGGCACAGCAGAGCAAATCCAGGTTCCTGCACCTCTTGTTAAAAGGTGGGAAAAGGGGAAATGGCCTCAAATCGCACCAGGGGAGGGGGAGTTGGGATATCAGGAAAAAAATTCTTTGCTGGAAGTGTGGTGAATTGTTGGCGTCGCCATCCCTGGAGGTGTTCCAAAACCATGGGAATACGATGGAAAAATGGAGCTGGGGAAGGGGCTGGAGCACCAGGAGCAGCTGAGGCACCTCAAATCTTGTGCCCAGTTCTGGGCAATCCCTATGCTGCTCCTGCTTCCACACAATTCCCGATCCAGCCCAGGTGCCTTTGGCCTCTTGCTCACCTTGGCACACCCGGCTCATGTCCAGCCAGGATTTGAGGTCCCTCAGCCGCTCCTGGTGCTCCAGACCCTTCCCAGCTCCGTTCCCTTCCCTGGACACACTCCAGCCCCTCAAAGTCCTTCTTGTCAGGAGGGGCCCAGAGCTGCCCTCAGGATCTGAGGTCCCTCACAAGTGCCCAGCACAGGGGACAATCAGGACAATCCCTGCTCCTGCTTCCACATAATTCCTGAGCCAGCCCAGCTTCCTTTGGCCTCTTGCCCACCTGTCACACCTGGCCCATGTCCTGGGGACCCTGAATACCTGAATTACTCGGAACAGGAGCAGAATCAGGCACAGGGACCTCAGGAGGGCCAGGCCCGGCCCTGGAGTCACAAAGGCTGTAAATAATTGTGTCACTCGGTGACGGAGGGGTTCAGGTGTCCGTGACCTCCCTGCCTCTGGAAGCACAGCACTGATTTTCCGTGGAGTTGTTAACAAGCTCTGCTTCCCCATCCCACTGTAGACTTACCCTTTATCTGACCAGGAAATCTGGTTTGTTTAAATTTAATCCTGGTTTAGCCTCAGGAAGGCTTGGGATTAGCAGATCCATTCTCCACTGAGCAGTGCTCTCATCACCCACAGACAGGAAGTGAGGATTTTTTTTCCCTCCATAATGACAAGTAAGAAACTGAGTCACGGCAAAGATATCCTTTATCAAAATATTTCCTTTCACAGCGAAAAATCTGCGTGCAAATGCTCACTCTGCATCCTTAGGTGAAGCATTATTTAGAAAAATGTTTTATTGCTCACCAGCAAGGCATCCCCAACATTCAAACGTAGTTAAAATAGACAAGTTCGGATATTTAATCACGGTAAGAACTTCCCTTTTATTCCACTCTGTTTATGGCTCTGCCATCACCAGTATTAGAGCAAGACAAAGTCATCCCCAAACCCCAGAATTTCTGAACTTTGGGTGTGTGGAGATGACATTTTTGGGGACATAATTGATACCTGCGTATCACCCAGTGGAATAATGAGCGTTTTCACACCTGTGGCTTTGATGTGCAGGCTGTAAATTCCCAAATTAGCTCTCCGATTTTTATCCTTTCCAAGATGGAATTATATATATTTAAAGGGAGCAGTGAATTAATTTTGGTTTTTAGGATTTAAGCCGCACTGCTCAATCACGAGTTCTCAGTAACCTCTTGCTGCCTGTGCCGTTCCCTGGATAAAAGGTCTTGGATGATTGATGTGTTTTGGATCAATTCCAGTGCTGGAGGCCAGAATCTCTGATCTATTGCCCAGGCTGCCTCTGGAGCATTTGGAATTGGTGTAGGATTGTGGAATCATGGAATGGTTTGGGATGGAAGGACCTTAAAACTCATCCCATTCCATGGGCAGGGACAGCTTCCACTATCCCAGGCTGCTCCAAGCCCCATCCAACCTGGCCTTGGACACTTCCAGGGATCCAGGGGCAGTCCCAGCTTCTCTGGGAAATCCATTCCAAGGCCTCACCACCCTCACAGGAAAGAATTCCTTCCATATTGCCAAGTGGAGAACCAGGAGTCCACCAGGATGAACAGAAATAAGAACCGATGGAAAAAAGAGCCTTGGGAAGAAGGGACCAGCAGAGATATTTTTATAATCCAGGAGAAACAGGAATCATATCCCAATTTTCTGCTGGTTGCATCCATGAGGGGTCTCTGGCAGGTAACCATGGCAATTAAGGGTTTGAGGAGAACGAGACAATTTTGGGTAGCAATGGTTTCTCCTCACAAGCCATATGGAAAAGATGATTCATCCAGGAGGGAATAAAAAAAGAATTCCAACAAGGCAGCAATGCGCAGGAAGAAACATCCGGAACATCAGCCCCAGAGGCAGGAACTGCACTGATCCCAAATCCCTGACTCTCGTCGGCTCCCAAAAAGCCAGGAAGAGTCCAGCAGCCTTCAATTTTTCCTAATCAGCTCTCAAGGAGCAGCTGATAGAGCACACCAAGCTTTTGATGGCACAGCCAAGGGACATTTTCCCAATGAGCTCATTAGCACCAATCCCGTCGCTCTGCCGCCTTCGGGAACGTGGCCAGAGGCAGACCCCAGGCCTGTGATCCTGTTTGCTTGTTTGAAGTTGTGTCTGATTTATGTTTCCTGCCTTTTCCGTGCAGAACCGGGGGTTTAAGGGCCAAGTGGGAGGTGAGGGCAGCCCCTGAGCCACCCTTCAGCTGTTGGAGGGTCTCTCAATCCCAGGGGATTCCCCACGTACCTGTGGAATGATATCACAGTTTCCTCTCCAATTAAAAACCCCTCTGACTGGAGCAGCTCCCAGGCTCTGAGGACAGCCAGGTACTTTAGGGAAGAAATCCCAACAGCCTGATGGACCTCAACCCTGGGGCTGCTCTGGTCCTTTGCAGGGTTGTGCCTCTGGATGGTTTTGATCAGAGCCTGATGAAATCAGTCAGAAAAAACTCCTCACGCTTGCAGCTTGCTTGGCTGGGTTTGGCTCTTTATGGGAGCTTTCTCCGTTTCCAGAGGATTTCCTGGGAGCTGGAGCACTCTCCTCACATCTTCATTAGCATCACTCATTCCGGCACGGCTCTCCAGGTCGGTTGGTGGGAAGAGACGAAGACATGGTGTCATCCCATCATCCCACCCCCTTTCCCGCGGGAGTGCACGCGAGCCTTTTCTGTCACCTGCTGGTGTCAGGCTGAGCAATTAAACCCCAACCTGCTCTCCCTGCATCCATTAGTTATTGCCCTCCAGCAACCAGGAGCTCGTTGCTTTCCATGGATGCGGTGGCAATGTGCTTTCCCACATTTCCGTGCAGGAGCGACTGCCCTTCTCCTCCCTGCTTGAGGTCTGATGTAATTGACATTAACAGAGCGTTAACGAATCGCCCGGGGGCATCCAAACCCTCTCCGCGAAGAACGTGAGGACTTCAGGGTGAGGTACAAAGTGGAATTAAAAGGATTCCAGATAAATTTGGCTCCCGGCTTCGCAGGCTGATGAAGCAAAGCCTCGTGTCAGAAGCCACTTTGCCTTGGGGGGGAAAAAGTCACTTCGGTGTCCTGGAAATGTCACCAGAATAGAGATGAGCTGCACCTTGTCAAGCTCTTTCTGCAGCTGCTTCTCCAGGAGAAGCTTTGCCCGGGGCAGGACCAGCTCACTGCTCCCAGCAGCTTTTCCAGCAGCTGCAAATGTGTCCCGAGGAAGCCACATGGGAGTTGTTTCCCGTTTTCCTTGACTCCTCACGGCCTGGGGACCTAAATAAACCAGGCAAAGGTTGTCTGCTGAGGAAGTCAGCAGAGGAGCAGCAGCTTTGGTGGCCAAAAATGGCCTCAGGACAGAAGCAAAAGATGTTCAAGGTGCCTTCTAAATTTTTATTTCATGCCCAGAGAAGCTGTGTCTGCCCCTGGATCCCTGGAAGTGTCCCAGGCCAGGCTGGATGAGGCTTGGAGCAGCCTGGGACAGTGGGAGGTGGCCCTGCCATGGCAGGGGTGGGATGGGATGAGCTTTAAGATCCTTCCAACCCAAACCATTCCATGACTCTGTGATTTTTTTTGTGTCCACAACATCTAAAAAACTCAGAAAAACAGGTTTTCTGAAGGCAATGGATTGTAAATCTTGATTCCGGGTAGGATCATGTCAGTGGTGGGCAGGCCCTGAAGTTCCAGCCTGGGCATGGGATTCCTAACCTCCAACTCAAGCTGTTTGGATCCTGACATCTTCAGACTGGAGTGTGGGGTTCTTGGACTCCTGGAAGTGTCCATGTCCTCCCTCCTGTGAGGGAGTCCCAGCATCCGCTGAGGCACAGCCACATTGCCACTCTTCCATCCATCACCTCCACACAGCTGCAGTTAGGTGGGATAAATCCCTGTTTTACACATCCCTGATGGAATTCAGCCCGTGTCCAAAGACAGATCAATACATTACCCTCTTCCAAATTGTTTTCCGTCCTTATTTCAAGTGGCTGGGGGATCTCATTATAAAAATTGCAGAGAAATGTCCCGTTTATGTCATTGTCGCGAGCAGTTTCTGCCGCCTCCGTTTCACGTTGGCAATCCAGATTTAAATTATTGCAACATTACGGAGCCAGCCCTGCTCCGTGATCTCCTCTTGAAAGTCAATCCTGAAGGATGGAGCACTTGGAAAAGCTGATATGGGGAAAGGTTGTGGGATTTCTGCTGGCATTAGGAAGAGAGGAAAGAGACAAAGCGATTTGACTACTTAACCTTTCCTTCCTTCCCTTTTCCCTCGGGATATCCAAGGAAGCTGGCAAAGTGTCAGCAAGAGCTGGGCCAGCTCCCGAGAGCAGCAGCTCATGGATAAATGGAAGTACAGAAGAATCCCAGCTGATTCCAACACCATCAATTGCAAGCTCAGAGATGAGGAACGCTCTGGTTCTTCCTGAAGGTCATGAGCTCCCAAACTGAAGCTCAGTTGGTTGTGTCAACAGATTCCAGGCTTTTCCCAGTTTTTCTGTGATGTGACAATTCATAGAATTTGGGTGAGAAGGGTCATTAAATCCCATCCCGTTCCAGCCCCTGCCATGGGCAGGGACACCTTCTACTGTCCCAGGCTTCTCTGAGCTCCCTCCAACCTGGCCTGGGACATTTCCAGGGATCCAGGGACAGCCACAGCTGCTCTGGGCACCCTGTGCCAGGGCCTCACCCTCATAAGAATTGTCCAAAGCCAGGCTGGACAGGGCTTGGAGCACCCTGGGATCGTAGAAGGTGTCCCTGCCATGGCAGGGGATGGAATGGAATGGGATTCAGTGTCCCTTCCCACCCAAACCAATCCATGTCTCAGTGATTCTCTCATTCCATGATCCTGTGATTCTTTGATCCTGTGATTCTCTGTCTTCGTGATCCCATGATCCTGTGATCCCATGATCATCTGGTTCTGTGTTTCTGTAATTCCAAGATTCTGCAATTCTGTGTTTCTGTGATTCTGCGATCCCAAGGTTCTCCTATCCTGGTTTTCTCTGATCCCGTGATTCTGTGATCCCATGATTCCATCTGTGTTTCTGTGATGCTGTGATCCCAAGGTTCTCCAATCCTGGTTTTCTCTGATCCCGTGATCCTGTGGTTCTAGGCTGAGATTCCATGCCCAATCAACCCTTGCCCTGTGTTTTCACCCCTGATCACCTCCTCCAAGGCCACCCCCCCGGTGGATCCCAGCATTCCTGGCATGGTCACCCCTAATCCACCACCTGCCGCTCCACTTGCTGGGGGAGGTTTTCCAGTCTTCAGCTCTGTGCCAGCATCTCCAGGGAAGTTTCCTGACGGAATCAGGGCACATGGCAAAGAAAAGCTCAAAAATGATGACTTTGAATGAAGAGAAGCCTCTGCCCACTGCACTGGTGATCAGATTGAGTTATTTGCAGCAGGAATCCGTTGGATCTCCTTGGCCAAAATTCCAGTGGTCTGAATTTCTCCTTTGCCACACAGCACCTCCACTTCCAGCTGTGTCCCAAAGCTCCTTCCCGCTGGGAACATCCCTGGAGGCCAGGACATGCCTTTGATCCCTCAGACTCTTTTGGCAAATCTATCTCTCCTTTGATCCCCACAGCTGGGGATGTTCCAACAATTTTTGTTCCAGTTTTATCTCCGCTTTTCTGCCACATCCGCGTTGTTTGCCTCCCCCAAAACCCCACGGTTTCACTCATTTCGTCTCGTGCCGCAGAAAACGCGATGCCATCTCCAAGAAACTTCCCGCTGCGCATTAATTTCTTTCCCCATAATTATATTTATATTTCAACAAATAGGCTTGAAGTGCATTATTATTCTCAAATGAGCGCTAATGGCTTTCAGCACTTTCCTGCAGCTAATTGTACATTTATTTCCCGGCTTTGATGGCTCCCGAAGAATTCCAGTTCTTCATTTCCATGAAACAACTGTGAAGGGGAAATTAACCGGCTGCTTATTTCATCCGCGCGTTTATTTTCTTGCTCCCTGAAAAACTCGGCACAAACTGTTGGTGTCCATCAAATAATTCCTTTCTCCAGCAGGAAAACATTTCCCTAAATGAGCAACACCAATCTTGAGCCACCCCCCAACGGGAAAAAAGGGAAGAAGATCAATTTATTGCTGCTCTCGTGTCACTCCAGAAGATAAAAATTCACGTTTTGTTCATGGCGGGGTGGACACAAATTTGTTTTAAGATCGTTGGGACCCTTGACACAATTTCAGGGGGGTCGCTGAAGCCATCCCTGACTCCAGAGTGGAATTCCAAGGACTTTGGAACAGGAGAATGGGAGATTGGACAACCCCACCCACAACAAAATAATTTTCGTTTCATAATTAACAACGTGGTTCTTGTATCCCGATGGATCCCTGGGAGCAGCAGGAGATGTGGACCTTCCTCTGAAATTCCAGGACTCCATGAGAAGGAAGGAAGCTCTTAATCCACAAATGGTTTCCTTTGGACCACCCACCCTCTTAAACAGCCCCCCAAATTCGTATTTAGAGCATTTCTTAAGTCATAAAATCATCCAACTTCCATGAAAATCCTCAAACCTTCAGCAGGGTTGGAATAAAACTGCCTGGATTTAACTCTCCCTTTCCCAACCATTTTTTTCCCCAAGGAATTCAACTATTTCCTCTCGTGGCTGTTTTCTTTATTTTATTTTTCCTGGAAAAAAAGAGGAGAGAAGGAATTAATCCAACAACAACCTTGATGAGGGGAAGAGAAATTGATTGAAAATGAGATGAGATGAGAAGCCTGAGCTCATTCCAGCCTAGGCGGCAATGGAAACATCGGGATGGACGAAGAAAAATTCCGATTTGCTCCAGAGTTCAAACACTGTCAGTAAATGTGGGGAGAGGATGCCCAGAATCCTTGGGAAGGAGCCTGAGAGCACATTCCATGCAAATTTTATGGAAAAGTACAGTATTCAACAAATTATACACATTCTCTTTTTTTTTTAAGGAAACTGAATCTGGGCAAAATTTTGGCCCAAATTTGACTTCAGTTTAGGGGCTGTTTTAAGGGGATTTCTGAGGGGTGGAACCTACTGGGAAGGAAGAACTTCTTTTGTGGGAGAGAGCAGCTCCCCCACATCCCACGGGATGCGCTGCCCGGTGGCCAGGGGCTGCTCCAGAGGGTGTTTGCTCACAGCATGACGGCCACTATCCCATAAAACAATCCAGCAGAGCCTTTGAACTGCTGGAAAACATTCCAGGGGAGGATGGAAAGGAATTATTCCTCCCTACCAACCTCTAGGCCATGCTCCACGCCTCTGGTGAAGGCCCAGAGGTACGGAACAATTCCATGGAATCCTGGAATGGTTTGGGTTGGAAGGGACATTAAAAACCCTCTCGTCCCACCCCTGCTGTGTGCAGGGGCACCTCCCACTATCCCAGGCTGCTCCAAGCCCCGTCCAACCCGGCCTTGGACACTTCCAGGGATCCAGAGGCAGCCACAGCTGCTCTGCCCAACCTTCATTAATTGGGATATTCCCACAGGAGTGGTTTCTGTTCCCAGAAATTCCCCATCCTCCAGCAGTTTTGTTCCAAACACGCAAAGGCAGTGACCGAACCGTCTCAGCACCAGGAGAAATTGGGGGAATATCCAAACCCTGCCCCAGAGCCAGCGGAAAGCACAGGCAGAGGTGGCAGGGGTGATACAGAGGAAATCCTGGGATGAAGCACCTGCTATTCCCACACGGAAAGAGAGTACAGGTGAAGGTTGGGCTCTTCTCCCAGGTGCAAAGAAGGAATGAGAGGAAACAGCCTCAGGTTGTGCCAGGGGAGGTTTAGATGGGATATTATGGGAATTTGCTCCACGGGAAGTGTTGTCAAGCATTGGAACAGGCTGCCCAGGGAAGGGGTGGAGTCCCCATCCCAAAAAAACCCCTTGGGTGTGGCGCCCGGGGACATGGTTTAGTGGTGAACAAGATGGGGTTGGATTCACAGCTGGATTGATGATCTTGGAGGCCTTTTCCAGCCTTTACAATTCCATGATTTTAACACCACAAGTGCCCTTGCTCCCCTCCCACCCCTCCGCGCGGAGTGAACAAATCCTGGCCCGCAGCAACCCTGGCGCTGTGCTGCAGCAAGAATTCACCTTTCCCACCAGCTCCAGTCCTGCAACCCCACTTTTTTTTCCCCTTCTCATCCTAAATTGGCTTGGAATCACTCCTTTAATTCCCAGGATAAAGCATCATCTGTGATTACGACACGCAGGGAGATAAAAGCCAAGAGCTTTTCCCCACACAACCTCTCCTTGACCCCTGCAGCGCCTGCCGTGGCTGTTTTGTAACCCTGCCCAGTTAATTTTGTGCTCGGCGGCTTTTTCGAAGCACAAAGCCTCGCGAAAAAAACGAGCTCGGAAATTCATTAACTCCACAATGGTCCTGGCCTCGCTCCAGCCAAATTATTCAATTTCTACAGCGCTCAAAATAAAGGAAAAGCGGGGTAGGATCGATCCAACCCACACACGGAGATTCCAGTCTGACAGTCTGGGTAGAAACCAAGCCCTGGTTAATCTGCACAGCCTTTCCCGTGGTTAATCCAGACTAGGAAATGTTCCGTATTTTCCAGTGGATTCCCTGCAGGCGACAAATTGGGTGTCACAACAGCTCAGCTGACACGGGGATGCTTTTGGGGGGGGCAAATGGAAAATGGCAATTTTTAAGCTCTCAGCTTTTGATTCCTCCCCAGTTTGTGCCTCAAAAGCTCCAACAAGAGTCCAGATCCTTTATTTACAGCATTTTTTGCAGTCATTCCTGCAAAACCCTCCCTTTTCCTTGGATGCTGTCCCATGCCAGACACCCCTTGGTGGTGCCCTGTCCCCTCAGCACCCACCAAAGCTCGGGTGTCACATTCCCAGCTGTGTTCCCCCAGTCAGCCTCTGGTTCATCTTTTCCTCTTCGCTGGTGAAAATATCCTATAAAATCATGGGATTTCTGGCTCAACTTCCTGAGATTTTAAGAGATCCTAAAATCCCAGAATGTTTTAGAAGGGCCCTTAAAGACCACCTTGTTCCGCCCCGTGCCATGGGCACTTTCCGTTAGAAGGATCTCAGATCATATGAAATGCTGCATGAATTCCTGATGCCTCCAGCTTTTTTCCCCCCCTCCCTTTTCCCCCCTTTTTTGTGGAAGTGAACCTCTGTCCCCACCAGGACACTCCCATGACGCCAGCTCCGAGCTGTCATTTCACTTGAGCAGATAATTAGTGTGAAGACAGATTGAACTCTGTCGAAGGATCTTTTGTGGAGAGAGAGAGAGAGAGCAGGAAGGAAAAATCCTTTCCTCTTTCCTTTGTCAGCCAGGTGGGTTTAACGGGAGGGAATCATCCCAGTGGAGGGATGAAATTTTCCATTTTAAATCCCATCCAGTAGAAACCAGAACCATCCGCTTTGCATTTCTGGCTTTCCTGCTGCCTTACTTCCAGGAAACCTGGAATAAAGAGGTGTTTTTCCTGGTCGAACTGGATTTTCCAGAGGTTCTTTTCCTTTTTGTACTTCACGCACTTTGCAGGGCCGTGGATTTGTGCTGGGTGGATTCCAGGTGGATTCCAGGAGGATTTCAGGTGGATTCCAGGTGGATTTCAGGCGGATTCCAGGTGGATTCCAGGCGGATTTCAGGTGGATTTCAGGCGGATTTCAGGCGGATTCCAGGTGGATTTCAGGTGGATTTCAGGTGGATTTAGGGTGGATTCCGAGTGGTCCAATAAGACTTGTCACCAAATGCCTTTCTTCTGGTTAAGACATTCCTTAGTTTCCAGTGTTGCCCTTCATTCCAGGAACTAACTCTTGGTCCACTCGTGGCACATCCCACTCCTTCAGCACCGGGAATCCTCAGGAAGGAGCCATTCCCAGGGCATTTTTTGGGTGCTTTTCCGAGCTCTGCCTCCAGCTGAGCACCAGCTTCCCGATGGTTTTTGTGCTCCCTGCAGTTCCTTTTGTGGAGCTGCTCCTTCATTTCCCTGCTCTCAGCCACCTCACTCAGCACATCGGAGCGATTTGGATCGCTCGCCTTCCAGCTCATCCTTGGAATTCTGCTGATTCCGGGGCTCTGCGCTTTGCTGTCCTGATCTCTCAATGTCAGCGGCCTTCAGCGAGAGCAGGAGCCGTGCTGAATGAGCTGGGCGAGGGTGGGGACATTTCTCAAGGCAGCTTTTTGTCCCTGAAGACTTTGGAACTTCATCTCCAGCTCAGCTTTGGTTCACAGGCAGCCCCTGCCTTGTCTTTGGGAGCAAAAATCCAAATATTCCACCTTTGGATATAAACAGGCGCAGAGGAATTGCTTTTCCCCCTGTATTCCTGAAGCAAAAACCCCAAACCACATGGAGAGAAGTCTCCAGATTTCCTCTGGGATCATTTCTGCTGTTGCTGTTCAAACAACCTCTGCTTCCCTGGGCTCCACAATGGCCTCTCCTTCCTCTCCATGAAAGGTTTTCCAACCTTCCTCTGGCTCCGACGGCACAGCCCGGCTGCACACCTGGAACAAAGCAGCCGAAAAACAAAGCTGCTTCCCGGAAATCAAGGAGGAGTGACCCAGTGGAGGTTCAGCCACCTCAAAGGCCCGAGCTCCACAGTCTGTTTCCAAGCGGAAAACCTGGAAGTGCTCAATTCCATGGAGCTGCTGCCTGACCCACGCTCCGCTCCTTTGCCAGACCAACCTTGTCTCAATATCTGCCTTTAATGAGGTATTTTTTAATTAATCATCATTAAATCCCTGATTCCCTTTGGATTTTGCTGCTGTGTTCAAAGCAAGCAGCGAGGCCAGCGTTGATTTCTGTACAGGGCAAAATTCCAAACGAAAGATTTGATCCATGTGCAGTTGGAATTATAAACCTGGAATGGATGGAAAATCAAGCATTCATAGAAATATGGAATAATTTGTGTTGGGAGGGACCTGAAAGATCATTCCATGTTCAGGGACACCTCCCACTATCCCAGACTGCTCCAACCTGGCCTTGGAGACTTCCAGGGATCCAGGGGCAGCCACAGCTTCTCTGGGAATTCTCTTCCAGAGCCTCCCCACCCTCCCAGCCAGGAATTCCTTCCCAATATCCCGTCTATCCCTGCCTGAGAGTGTTGCCCAAACACTCCTGGAGCTCTGGCAGACTTTGGAATGTGCCCATTCCCTGGGGAGCCTGGGCAGTGCCCGGCACCCTCACACAGTCCGAGGTGAAAAATTCCTTATTTCGTGTCAGAATTCCTGCAAAAAGGAAGAAATTTGTGTGGGATCCGACCGTGTCTGTTGGCATCTGTAAATAAACAATGGAAACAACGGGAGAGTGGAAAAGTGAGCCCACAACTGATATTTCCATCCGAAGAAAAACATCCAGATGGTCTGGACTGAAGAGAGTTCCCTTGGCTGACAGAGGAGGATGGGATGGAAAATGAAACGAGGATGAGGGAGGATGGACAAGTGCTGGAAGAGGGGGAAAAAATGGGAAATGTTGAAGGAAATGCAGCTGGGGATTGTTAAAACAGCTCGGGAGGGACAGATTGTGCTGGAACACGAGATCCCAGCTCCTTAAACACAAGGAAAACAGGGAGTGCGAGAGCTGGATCTGGGAATTCCTGTGTCCAAGTGCCCTCAGCTGAGCAATTCCTCAGTCAGGACCTGCAGTTCCTATGGAATCTGTGTTTAACAGAAGTATCTTCCACGAGCTTCTCCCAGTTCATTCCGTTGACCCCAATCCTAAGGAATTTTAGACTTTTTGAAATGGGATTCACTCAGTGAGGAATTTCCGGAGCATGAAAAGAGCTTTCAAAAAGGTGCGGAGATATTAAAGGATGCGGTTAAATACCTTTCTAAAATCATGGAATCATGGAATTGTTAAGGTTGGAAAGGACATCCGAGATCATCAAGCCCAACCATCAACCACCACCACATTCTCCACCAAACCACAGCCTCAGCTGCCAAATCCTCATTTTTTGGAGCATTTCCATGCGTTGGGACTCCACCACTTACTTGGACAGACCGTTCCAATGCTTGCCAACCCTTTCCATGAAAAAATTTTCCCAAGATCCAACTTAAACCTTCCCTGGTGCCATTTCAGGCTCTTTCTTCTCTTCCCATTCCTGTTCCCTGGGAGCAGAGAAGCTCCTGGATCCCTGGCAGTGTCCAAGGCCAGGTTGGATATTGGGGCTTGGAGCAACCTGGGACAGCGGGAAGGGGAGGAATGGGATGGGATTAAAGGTCCCTTCCCACCCAAATAATTCCGGAATTCTCTCATTGACCCTTTAAAATGATTATGAGGAATGCCATCAGACCACTGGATAAACTGGGAGACGATGGATTATGGGACGTCCCAACATTTTTGGACAGATTCCTGATGCCAATGATTTTATACAAAATGCTCCCTAAATCTTCTTTTTTTCCAACATAAATGAAAGCAGAAACTTCTTTAAAAAACAATTTGGTTTTCCTGGAAATTGTTTCCCCAGAAATTGTTTCCCTGGGTTTTAAGGGAATTCCAAGTGCTGTAAAACCCCTAAATTGGTGATACCCTCGTTAATTTCTCTTTAATTACTGCTTCAACTCCATCCTCTGGAAAATCAGCCCAAAAATCCACACCCAGGAGAAAATTCCTAAAATACGGCCCCAATTAGACCCTTCCAGAAAAGAAGGAGGTAATGGAATTGTTTTCTCCCAAATTCTGGCACAGCTAATTAAGAATATTCCTCCGCCTAAATAATTTGGGGTAAAGTCACTCCACATTGCTGTAAGTTTATTTTTATCTCCCTTTTTTTACCTCTGTTATTTCTGTACAAAAAAAAAAAAAAAAAAGGAACATTTTCAGTATTTTTCTTTGAGAATTTAATTTTTTAGGGGGTTTTTTTAGGGACCTTTTTGCCATTTTCCAAATCCCTTCCCAGGATTTTTCCGGTTGCTGGGAATAGCAGCTATTCAGGAGCTCCCCAGAGGAGCTTTGATCAGCTCGACATCTTTGTCTTTTGACAGCCCAACAAATCGCTGCCACTTTGAGGGATTTGCCTGAATCTCATCCCAAAATTGTTGGCGTTTCTTGCTCCTTATTCCCAGGGGGTGTGGATAAGAAGCGGGATATTGAAGTTTTCTCCACGTGTGGATGATTCCCGGTGCAAATCCAAGGAAACACAAATCCCCCTGGGAGTTGCTGATGGCTTTAATTCCAAACTGGACCTGGGAAAAGCATTTGCAAGGAAAATAACCACAAAAAAACCCCCTAAAGTGCAGAATTTTGATCCTTTATTAGGGATTTATTGAGTTCTGAGGTTTAAATCCTCATTCCTCAGGGAATAGTTTGGGGTTGGGCTCTCCCAGGGGTTGCTTATAAAGAGTCAAATTTGCTTTAATGGCCCTGGGAGCTCTGGCTTTAGTCAGGAAAGAATTCCAGAATGGTTTGGTATGGAAGAGACCTTAAATCCCATCCCATTCCAGACCCTTCCATGGCCAGGGACACCTTTCCCTATCCCAGGATGCTCCAAGCCCCAGTGTCCAGCCTGCCCTTGGACACTTCCAGGGATTCAGGGGCAGCCACAGCTGCTCTGGGAATTCCATTCCAGGTCCTCCCCACCCTCCCAGACAGGAATTCCTTCCCAAAATCCAACCTAAATCCACCCTTTTCCAGATTAAAGCCATTCCCTGTGTCCTGTCCCTCCAGCCCTTGTCCCCAGTCCCTCTCCAGCTCTCCTGGAGCTCCTTTAGGCCCTGCAAGGGGCTCTGAGCTCTCCCTGGAGCCTTCCCTTCTCCAGGTGAACATTCCCAGCTCTCCAAGAGGTTTTCCATGCCTGGAATCATCTTTGTGGCCTCCTCTGCTCAAACCCAGACCATTCCAGATTGTGCTGACGAACCCCAAATGCATTTGGGGCAGAGTCCGATAAATGGAAGGATTAAAGGGTTAAATCCCATTCCAGTCTGGAGGAAAGGAGAATTCTTTTGTTATTCCTGCCCCTATAACCTGGACCTTTATCCCAGTTTTTTTAATCTGGGCTGCTCAAACAGGGAATTTTCAGGATGACTCCTTCCCCAGCTGTTGGATTTACCAGAGAAATCCAGGGAGCTGCTGGCTTGACTGGAAAAGGAGATTTTTCCCGAAATGTTGCAAATGAGGAAAATAAATCCAATCCAGTCACAGCACAAAAGGAATTCTCGACAAGTCCTGTCTGCTGCTGATCCTTGATGGAAAATCTCAGCTCCCAGATAAATCTCAGGAATAAATCTGCACACGGAAATTCAGGGATTGATCCAGCACTGCCGGAATTCAGCATCCCCCTGGATGCTCTGCCAAGCAGATGCTCCATGCTGGAGTTTAATCTTTGGGACAGCTCAACAAATTTATAATCCTGGAGTTTGGGATTTTAAAGTCTGGGGGGACTTAATCACCTGAGGGACCTTTCCACCCTCACGTTGTTATGAAAATTCGCATTTTGGGACCTTCCAAACTTCCGTGGCCTGGGAATGGCTGGAATTTAAGCCAGACTTAACACAGAATTGTTAAATTGAGCAGGCTCTTGACTCCCGTATTCAGGGTTGCCTTCCCTACATCAATTATTTTAGGGATCACTCTCTCCAAATTCCGCTTCCATCGTTACCTCCTTAATAGGATTCATCTGCAGGGGAAAAAAAAACCACGGAAAGACCAGGAGTCAGCAAATGGAATATGGCAAGAAATGAATCAAATAAACCCAAAATCGTATCCTGGGTTAAATTCTGTTTGAGTGGAGCTGTGCATTGAGAGCCCCCCAGTTGGCAGGGAAGCAGAAAGGATTTGATGACATCAGCGATTCCCTCTCTCCATCCCCAGAGGATGATAAATAATATTCCCTCCGAGTCCTGAGTCCCTCCATAGCAGTTTTTAAGGAGTATGGGCAGCGTCTCCGGCCTTAAATTATTCCGCTTTGGAAATCTCGGCGAGCTGAGGCAGCGGGAGCTCATTTGTGGGACAGCTCGAGATGATTTGGAACGGTTTTAATGGCACTGCTGTTGTCTTTGAGCTTCCTGCAAGGCCCAGAATGGATTTGATTCCTTTCCTGAGCATTTCCATCCTCCTTGAGATGGAGCAGGGAAATTCCCCTTGGAATCCGGGAATTTTTGTCGTTGGACTCAGTGACAGCAGTGCTAGGAGCACGGAGTCTTCTTGGGTTTATTTTCCATTCCTGCTTCTCATCTTCTTGCCCAAACCCACTTTAATTTGCTAAACTTTTAAATTTTGCTGAAATTTTGCCCTTTTCTCGGTTTTCCCACAAATCTCCGGCTATTCCTGCTTTTCTGAGGGATACAGATGGGCTCATGCTCTGCTCCAGTTCTGAGTTGCAGCCCCAGCAGGAGAGAAGAGAATTCCTGCTGCTCCAACCTAGACTTTCAAGGGATTCATGGTAAGGAATGTTCCTGTGGAACCAGGAGTTGGAAAAACCTGAGGAAAAGGCTGTGGAAAAATGGGACTGGATAAAAGGGAAGCAAACACTAAAGGTGCTCCAACTCTTCCCACACTTTTTGTTGCCCTCATCCAGATTTTGTCAAACACGTTCCCTTGAGGCTGGAGAAGACCAGAACTCGGATGTTTCTCCGCACTATGGATTGAAAAGCTCAGAATTCTCGGAAAATTGCCTGGAAATTTCAATCCGTCCCAGGAATTCCTGGCGGTTAAATCCATGGAACCTTTCAAGTGTGTTTGACTCAATCATCTCCTCAAATTTCCGGGATTTTCTCATTTAAATCACTCCTTTCAAAGGCTTGGGGTTTTAAAAACTAAGTTGAAATTCTTTGATTGGCTGAGGAAGAAACGCTCAGAACCCAGCATTGATCCCAATCCTTTCTTTTCCTCTTTATTCCCAGTCTCCCAAAGTTTACACCGGGCTGGCAGGAGGAGTTGGGATGAAAAGTGAACAAGTTTAAGAGGAAGACGAGAAATTTTGGAAGGATTTTCCTCTCCTTTTGTTCCTCTTCTTTTGTTTCTTTCTCTCCCCCTCCCTCCTTTGTCTCTCATGTCTCTTCTCTGGTTTTCTTTTCCTTTTTTCCCTTTTCCCTTTCCCCTTTCCCTTTCCTTTTCCCTTTCCCTCTCCCCTTTTCTCCCTTCCCCTTTCTCCCTTTCCCTTTCCCTTTCCCTTTCCTTTCCTTTGGGAGAGGATGCCAATTCCAGCATTTCCCCCATGCTTTGAACTGGAATAATTTAGGAATCAGCTGTTCCCTAAATCCAGAGGTTTTGGGGTTTTCCCCAAACAGATGCGCTCTGTTTCTTTACACCCTTCACTAAATTCATAACTCTGGTCATTATTTGATTTCTGGGAACTAATTTCCCAAAATTCTCCAATGTTCCCATGGATCACATCCCATGGAGCATCCGCTTACCTGGATCAAATCCCGCTTTCCTTGGAGCAAGAAAAGCACCCCAGAACCCAAAACTCCTGCAGGATTCTCTTCCAACATGACAATTCCAGTCTTTAAATGGATGTTTTTCCTCCCTTTAATCCAAACAATTTGATATTCCCAAAAACACGAAACAGCCGGGATTTTTCCCAGTTTACTAACAGCTTTTACACTTCCTTTCCAAGCCAAACCCAAGAGTGGAAGCAGCAGCTCCGCTTTGCTCCGACCCTTTTATTTCTCCAGAAAGGACCTGGCGGTTTGTTTTCCTCAGCCAGCTCCAAACCCTTTTTATCCAACTTCCCGGAAAAAACCTGGGAGAAAAACCTCGCCGGGGTGATGAAAGGAAACTTTCAATTTTTGGGAGCATCAAAACAGAGCTTCACTCGCTGGCGGGGAAAAAAGGAAACTTTCCTAGGAGAGAAGTGGTGAAAATGAAATATTTTCCATCGTGGAAAACTCTGTTTACCAGGGAAAAGTTGGATACACGGAGCTGGAGAACTCAAAAATGTGCCAGGATTGAAGAATGAAGTGAAAAATTATTGTTTCCCCCCAAATCCCAGCTGTGTAGTTCGGATTCCATTCCTTGGGAGTCATGAATAAATCCATTATCCATAAATCCTGGTATGTGTCCATAAATGGATCTATGGATATAATTCATGTGGAGCAAACGGGGGCTGTGTTTTTCCTAAAAACTGGGAATCTGTTCCCGTTCATTATTGTTCTGTGACTGCTTTTCCAGCCACACATTCCTCACTTCCATAATTTCTCTTCTTGCGGAGTTAAATCTCCTTGGATTGCAATTCTTGGAAGAGTCTGGTTATTTTTCCATAAAATTGAACTCTTTGATTAAGGGGAAAATTTCCTTGTCATCCTTGATCCATGGTTGAATTCCTGACTGGTGTCAGGATTCATGGAATCCTGGAATGTTTTGGGATGGAAGGACCCTTAAAGCTCATCCCATTCCAAGGGCAGGGACACCTCCCACTATCCCAGGTTTCTCCAAGCACCATCCAACCTGGCCTTGGACACTGCCAGGGATCCAGGGGCAGCCACAGCTGCTCTGGGAATTCCAGACCAGCCCCTCCCCACCCTCCCAGCCAGGAATTCCTAATTCCCAATATCCCATCCATCCCTGCCCTCCGGCAGTGGGAAGCCATTCCCTGTGTCCTGTCCCTCCATGCCTTGTCCCCAGTCCCTCTCCAGCTCTCCTGGAGCCCCTTCAGGCCCTGCAAGGGGCTCTGAGCTCTCCCTGGAGCCTTCCCTTCTCCAGGTGAACACCCCCAGCTCTCCCAGCCTTTCCTCCCAGCAGAGCTGCTCCATCCCTTGGATCATCCTGGTGCCTCCTCTGGACTTGCTCCAGCAGCTCCAGGTCCCTCCTGTGCTGGGGACCCAGAGGTGGATGCAGAATTCCAGGTGGGATCTTCAGGACACCTCTTGTACCTGGTTTTTGGTGCGCTGGGCCCTTTCTGACTGAATTTCGGTGCAGTTTCAGTTTCTGACCTGAGACAGAGAAATATTAAATTGTTTAAATACCAGACCCGACCACACCAGGCAGAGGCAGCAGCCCTGCAGCACTTGGAGATCAGGATCCATCAAAATCCCGGAGGTAAAACCACGTTTTTCCCACTTTTCTGTCGCCCTGCCAGGAAAATTCGGAGATTTGGATCCAATTTCCACCTCCCGAAGCTTTACAGGGAGAGTTCATTTTAGCCTGCCAAACTTTTCATGCTTGTGTCTCATCTCCAGGCTGACCTTCCCTTCCAAACAGCCTTGGACTAACATTCCAAAGGTGGGATGAGCAGGATGCCAAGTCAGGGCAGCTTGCACAGTGCCGGTTGAGCTTTTCCTTGAATCCCAGGCCCGGCTTAGACTCGGTTTGTTCGGCAGGAGATCAGCGAGACAGGTGGAAAATCATCCTCGCAGGGCACCCGGTGATTCCTCACAAATGCCATGAACAGGGATAGCAGCTGGATCCGGATTGAGGAGCAGGGATGTGCAGCAGGAGTCAGTCCAGCTGGGCTTTGTTAAACTGGGTTTATCATCCCAGTGACCATCTGGGCTTCTCGGTGACACCTCCAGGACACCTTAGAACAGATCTCTCTCTACTTATTCCAGAATTTCTATTTTTTTTTAAGATTTACCTTTTCATAGGGAGTTCGAGGTGGTTTGATGTCTTATTTTTGGGAATTGGGGTTTTTTCCCCTCTCTGTCTCGTTCCACACCACCTTTGTGGGATAACGGCTGCTCTGGGTTGAGCTGGGAGCAAACAGAGCGCCCAGGCTGCTCCAAAACTTTTCTTCCTTTTTTGTTTTTTTGCGTTAGGAAAAGTCTTTTGTGTCCTGACAGAGCCTTTGCTGGTGCTGGCGGGGTCAGCGTCCCGCTGGGCTTTGTTAAACTGGGTTTATCATCCCAGTGACCATCTGGGC
>VZTI01000017.1:70219-106568 GCA_013397865.1 Struthidea cinerea | reverse complement strand
CCCACCCCATCCCATGGCAGAGGATTGGAATGAGAGGAGTTTTAAGGTCCTTTTCAACCCAACCATTCCAGGATTTTCCGATGATGATGGAGAGGTTTCTCCAGGGAACACCAGAGATCTCCTGGAATCTCCCTGATGGGACTTAAAACCCAGCTCCATTTGGGTTTTCCAGCCAGGCTTATCAACAGCCAGATTTAGATAACCCCAAATCCTAGTTAAATAAATTATCCTTTAATTGGATTCATCCTTCCATGGAAACATTGGTCCAGGAAAAGCTGTGGAGAGTCCTTTGTTAGGAATCCTGGATTACATTCCCTAAAAAAAGACAAATCCTATGTGTCTCCTTTATTTCCAGGGGATCTTCCTGGCTTTGAAAGCCAGAGGAAGCCGGGATGTCAAGGATCTCGCACCCTTTTTCCTGGGAATGTGAGGTTTTAATCCATAAATGCCAGAATTCCGTGCGCATTCCGAGCAGCAAAAATCGATTATTAACTTCGGGATGTGCTTTGGATGTCCCTTTTCCTGTTGAGTCCTCTTCCAGGAACATCCTCGCATCTCCGGAATCACAATGATCCTAAAGAAAACTTGGAAAAACTCAAAGCCTGCTGTTGGGAATGCCTTATAAATAGAGGCGATGCTGGAATTCGTCCATTCCCTAATTAACGAATATTCCAGACAAATTGAAATGTGCTGGAAAATTGATCGGCCCGATTAGGAATTCCTGGTTGGGATGTTTTGGTTCATTTCAGTTTTGGGGTTTTTTGAGGCAGGAACATTGTTCCAGCTCATACCGGGTTTGGGGTTTTTGTTCATTTGGGTTTGGGATATTTTGTTTCATTTGGTTTTGAGGCTTTTTTATTGAGGCAGAAATATCGCTCCAGCTCGTACCAGGTTTGGGATGTTTTGTTCATTTGGGTTTGGGGATTTTTTGATTGGTTGGGTTTGGGGTTTTTTTGAGGCAGGAAACGTTGCATCTCATACCAGATTTGGGGTTTTTGTTCATTTAGGTTTGGAATATTTTGGTTCATTTGGGTTTGGGATATTTTGGGTTTTGGGTTTTTTTTTTTGAGGCAGGAAATGTTGTTCCAGCTCATACCAGGTTTGGGGATTTTTGTTCATTTGGGTTTGGGATATTTTAGTTTATTTGGGATTTGGGGTTTTTTTTGAGGCAGGAACATTGTTCCAACTCATACCAGGTTTGGGGATTTTGTTTGTTTGGGTTTGGGATATTTTGGTTCCTTTGGGTTTGAAATATTTTGAGGCAGGAAACGTTGTTCCAGCTCATACTAGGTTTGGGGTTTTTTGTTCATTTGGGTTTGAGTTTTTTTTGACTGGTTGGGTTTGGGGTTTTTTTGAGGCAGGAAACATTGTTGTATCTCATAGCAGATTTGGGCTTTTTGTCCATTTGGGTTTGGGATGTTTTGGTTCATTTGGATTTTGGGGTTTTTTGGAGGCAGGAGCATTGTTCCAGTTCATACCAGGTTTGGGGTTTTTTGGGTTTGGGATTTTTGATTTGGTTGGGCTTTGGGTTTTCTTCTGGGTTTTATTATTTTTTATTTTTATTTTCATTTTTATTTTTCCCCCATATAATTTTAGGAAAAAAGTGAAGATTTTCCTCTCTCAACATCCCAACTTCACCCATTTGTGAGGTAAATTCTGCTGCTAGAAGGGAGAATTTAGGATTTAGACTCTCCTGCTTTTCCATCTAACTGCTCAGCTCAGATCTCAACCCTCCAAATCCCACTCCAGCCAGCTGCTCTTCCAACAAATTCCACGTTTAACTTCCAGCACATGGATTATCCCCGCCCTGCTCCAGCAAATCTCACGAGCAGGTGCTCAGATCCTGAAGAAGTTGAATCCCTGCCTGGATCCATCCCAAATCTCCACAATGGGTGAACGATTTGGCTTTCAGGCGGGAAATTGCAGATTCCAGGCACAAATGAATTGCCACTCCTTGATTCCCAATGAATCATTCCAAGCATTTCTCCATCTGCTTTTATCCCACTTTTTTTGTTCCTTTCATTCCTCCCGCACATCCATCTGCTGCTCCGTGGGGAAGCAGTGCAGGAGCTCAGCTGGTAAACAGAAGCTTCTCTTTCCCACCGCACATTCCAAACTTTTGGAAATGCGAGATCCTATTTCTCAAGGAAAAGGAGCTTTTCCTCTGAAAAAGGCAGGGAATTCATCTCCTCTCTGGATCTTCCCAAAGGAGGCTCATCAGCAGCACAGGGATCGAGCAGAGGGATTAATCCCAAGCAGCATGAGAGGGTTCATTCCAAATCCAACAGCAAATTCCCATTTAAAGGAGAAAAGCTGGATGCATCCCGAAAATATCCTTTAAACCTCGACATGAATCTGCCAGACCCACCGTTCTGCTGGGAAATTTGGGATCTGGAAAGCAGCCAGAGAATTGGGTGGTTCTCCCTCTCTCTCTTCCCTCTTCTTCATGGAATCACGGGATGGTTTGGCTTGGAATGCATCTTAAGGATCATCTAATTCCAGCCTTCACACCATGGGCAGGGATACTTCCCACTCTTCCCTTTGACTGGATTCCCTGTGTGTTGTTTCCAGCATTCCTGGAATTCTCGCGCTTCAGCTGAGGCTCCCAACACCGCCCAGGATGGTTCAGCCTTTCCTGGGATGAGTCACTCCCAAAAATGATGGGAGAAGGGAGAGAATGGGAGGAGGGATGTTGGCTTGGGAAATGAAGGTTTGGGAATAAAAACTTGTCCCCACGTGGAGCACAACTTCCAAGGCAGGGCGGGTTTCTGTCCCAAAGAGCTGCATTTTAATGGAGAAATCCATTCCAGGGGCTCATTTTTGCCATTTTCCCAAAATCCTGAGTCACGTGGCAGCTGAAGTCATGGAATCACGGAATGTTTCAGCCTGGAAAAGCCCTCTGGGATCATGGAGTTCAACCATTCCTCAGCACTGCCAAGGCCATCACTGCCCCACGTCCCCAAGTGCCACATCCACAGGGATTTAAATCCCTTCAGGAATGGGAATCTGTCCTATCCATGGCAGGTGGAGTCTCATCACAAAGGTTTGGGACATCCAGAGTCCTGGATTCCAAAATAATGTTGGAAAATTATAAGGACTTCATATATTTCCATTTTTTTTTTTTTTTTTAATACTTAGGGGAAATTTCAAGGACTTCTCTACTTCCAGGTGGGGAATCAGTTTTCCACAAAGCTTTCCATGAGGAATCAATAAATCTTTCCGGATGCTGGCTGTATAAATAGTGGGAAAAATTGGATTTCTTGGCGTATAAATTCCCACAATTAATGGGCTGATGGCCTGGCAGACCCTTCCGTGCTCGGGAGCTTTGGCTGCTTCCATCAGATGTTCTGGAATATGTGAAGTGGCCTTTTCTATAAATCAGGATTTAGGATTTGACATGGATATCCCGTCCGGATTTTGGTTGGAAGGAACACAGGGTTCTCGTGAAGGTCACCGCTGGTTTTTTGGCTTGATTTTTGTTATTTAGGGGATAAACCTTGGATCTGAGATTCCAGGGATTTAACTGCATTTAACACTTTCTATGCAAATGCAATTCCATCCAATTCAGCTGAATGCAGGAATTCTGTTATTTACGGGATAAACCAGTGTGGGGTCATCTGGTCACGGATAAAATACGGGAAAGACTTTTCCATTTGAAATGGAAGAATTGTTTATCATTCCATGGCTTTTCCAAGTGCCTCAGGAACTTCTGGTTTAACTGCCCCCTGTGCCCAAGGTGTGTTTCTATGTCAGAATTCCAGAAGCCAGAAGTCTTTGGAATGTGGTGAGAAGGGGCTGTAGCCCACTCCATCCTCTTGGAAGCAGGAGTCGGTCAACCTGTTCCTGTCTCTATGACAACCAGGAATTTGGGAATCACCTCCATGCCTGTTTGAGCTGATGGTTCATCCCGAACAAGATGGAGACAACGGCACAAAATGTGGGAATCCAGTTCCAGGTTTATGATGGATAAAGAGACTTCAGCAAGCTGGGATGAGAGCTATAAATAATTAGACTGGAATGCCTTGGATTGTCCTTGGATCGACATCCTGGAGGGGAATTCGGGATTGCAGGTGTGGGACTGCACTGTTATTGTAGTACATTGTAATTCATGGAATCCTGGAATGGTTTGGGATGGAAGCAATCTTAAGAATCATCCCATTCCAGCCCTTTCCATGGGCAGGGACACCTCCCACTATCCCAGGCTGCTCCAAGCCCCACCCAGCCTGGCCTTGGACACTTCCAGGGATCCAGAGGCAGCCACAGCTTCTCTGGGAATTCTGTTCCAGGACCTACTCACCCTCCCATGGAAGAACTCCTTCCCAAGATCCCACCCAAACCTGCTGCCATTCCCCCTTGTCCTGTTCATGCTCTTGTCAATTGTCCATTCCAGAGCTGATCATCCCATGGGATCTACAGAATCCAGATTTGCTGGATTTTCCTCATTTTCCCATCCACTTCACTTTCCGAACTGATGGCTCGGATTGCTCATTGTTCCACAGTATTTTTGTGCCCAAGGTAAAAAAAGATCAAATTTGAAGAGAATTCCTCCTTTTCCAAGCCATAAAAATCATGGAATCCCAGAATGATTTGGGTAGGAAGGGACCTTCAAGCCATCTCATTACAAAGCTCTGCCATGGGCAGGGAACATTCCAAAGGGATGGCTGATCATCCTTATGGCTGAATGAATCCTGCAGGAGATCCTGCAGGAAAATCTATTCCAGATCCAAGAAGTGACATCCCAGGTTTAGAAGTGAAATCAGGTGGATTAAAATTCCCCAGCTGAGGATGTTGATGGAATTCCTCGTCCGGGAGCATTGGATGACCAAGGAAAACCTGGAGCAGCTCCTCCAGACTTGCAGCAGTGGGAGGAGTCTGGCTGCGCCCCCCCCTTGGAATGGATTTCATGGCATGAGAATGAAATGGGAAAATTGGGAAGGTGGATGGAGTCACTGCAGCCACGACTTGGAAATATGGGAACAAAATTATTAAAAAAGGGGGAATGTTCAAACGGATGGGACATAAAAAGCCGGCAATTCGTGGAAGAATGGAAGAAATGTTTTATATCCTGTCGCCATCTACTGGATCTGAGCTGCAGCGGGAGGATCATGGAATCACAATCCCGGGATGGTTTGGGTTGGAAGGACTTTAAATCCCATCCTGTCCCACCCCTGCCATGGCAGGGACACCTCCCACTATCCCAGGCTGCTCCAAGCCCCGTCCAACCTGGCCTTGGACACTGCCAGGGATCCAGGGGCAGCCACAGCTGCTCTGGGCATTCCAGCCCAGCCCCTCCCCACTCTCCCAGCCAGGAATTTTTTTCCCACTATCCCATCCATCCCTGCCCTCTGGCAGTGGGAAGCCAAGAGCTGCTTCCCATCCCTGCTGTTATCCCAGGATCCCAGGAGGAGTTTCTGTAACGGTGACAGCTGTCACCAAATGGTGTTCCCTGTGCCAGGGCCACCCAAGAGAGTCTGGAGGGAGGATGAGGTTTCGTGTCCCAAGCCAACAACTCTTCCCTTGTGGCTCCCAGGAATCCATGGATGTGTCCAGTGGGATATCCCAGCTGTCCCCACTCTGGTACTTGTGGAAATCCTCCTTGTAAGGAAAACTGGGAAAACTCTGAGCAACCTGGGATAGTGGAAGGTGTCCCTGCCCATGGAAGGGGCGGAACAAGATGGGTTTGGAGATCCTTTCCCACCCAAACCAGTCTGGGATTCTGGGATTCCATGAGATATTGGGGAAAATATTCCATTTATTTATAAAGAGGAGGATGAGTGCACCTGCAGAGGGGTCAGGGCTGGCTCTTCCGGTGCCAGCACAGCCTGAGGGGCAGGAAGGCTTTCCCGGAGAATAAATATTCCACTGGCAACCCCTCCTCGTGCCTCCCAGGCATCACTTGACTCCGGGAATGACTGGGAATACCGGTTGGAGATGCAGGCTATTCCCACTGCCAGCACCAGGGAGGAGAACCTCAAGCCAGCAGTTCCTTCAACCTAAATTAATAATCGAGACCTCAAGGAATCTTTTATTAGGATTGATTAAAGGCGCTATCAGTTACAGGGGTTTTCCCATTTTCCAGTGAACGGATTGGCTCTGGAATGGACTTTTCTGCAGATCGACTCACTTCCAGGGGTCTGGATTTTGTGGGAATGGGTTGATGCACTCGGGTATCAGGGATACAGCTGGATTGGTCAGGATGGGAGCTGGATGCTGATTTGGGATCTTTTCTGCTGCATCAGCAGCAGCTGGAGGTCAGACGAAGTTTTCCCTCTATTCCTGAGGATCCTGCCTTCCCTACAGAAGATTGCCGGTAAATTAATCGAAACATTCCCAATATTTGGGGGTTTGAGGCACAAAAGCGCTTGGTGGGATCTGTCCCTATGGATTGAGTTGGGAGCAGCTGCTCCCCGAGCGAAACTGAATGAGAGGGGAAAACGTGGGAACTACAAATATCCAACAAAGCCCGGATTAAATTCCCTGCCAGAAGTTAAAGCTCTGCCTGAAACGCTGACCTGTTCCTTTGATGTGTTTCGAGCTCGTTAAATGTTTGGAATCCTTTCCCTGTGGAGGTTCCGGGGTCAGGGATGTGGCTGTGGCCCCGTAATAACTCTGCTGACACCAGGGTGGGGAGGAGGAGAGGGACACACAGGACGATCCTCCTGGCTCCTCAGATATCCCTTCCAAAGGTCATCCAAATCCCGACCCCGACATCCCAGCCAGCCCCAGATCCATCCCCAGCCAGTTCAGGAAAAGGAATAAACCCGGCAAAAAAGGGATTTCCGTCCTTAAATATCAGATGAGGTCTGGCTGCTGAGCCCCGAAAGGCCCCAGGAACGAATTTATTTTGTGACCTGAAAGCAAAAACATTGATTGAGGGAGAGAAATTGGAAAAGGCGAAGTCACACCACCAGATATCCACCCAAAATTAGGGTTGTGGAGGTGAGAAGCAGCTTTGCTTTTGGTTTTTAGGGTCACCAGAATTTGGACCCATAATGATTATCCCCTAATCCTCTAAATTATGCTGCATGACAGGGATAAGGAAGGAAGCAGAGCATTCCCACTTATCCTGGGAAAGGTTTTCCCTCTCACCCTTTTACCTTTAGGACTTTTTTGATATTTGCCATGAGGAGCTCAGCCCTGATTGTGTGCCAGGAATGTCAAACTCTGAGCTGGGAATTGAACTTGCGCTCAAGGCCTTTCATAATTTTATAGATTTGCTTTTATGCCCTAAAATCTCTGGTTTTGTAAACAAAACCAGGCCTAAATCTCTGGTTTTTAAGCAAGCCCAGCCCTGACCTAACTAAACTCACGCCGCTGCCTTGGTTTAAGCACAGAGTCCCCCTGAAGTCCTTCCAGGTGAGGCAGAGGATGGAGACAGAGCTGATTTAATTCACGGCACATCCCACTGGATGAGATGCCTGGAATCCATGGAATTTCCTCCTGCTTCTGGTCAGGCTAATTCCATTCATAATTCCACATCCACGAGCTTGTGGCTCTGCCCAGCGAGGCTGCCTGGTTCCAGTGCTGCCAACTTTTCCCGTCCAATTCCCAACATTTCCTCTCAGCCTGGATTTAGCTTGGAAAATGATGGTTCTGCTTCAGAGATGAAGGACGTGGCTGCCTCAAAGCTTCTTTTAAAATTTTTTTTTGCTTCTTATAAAACGATTTATTTAAAAAAACCCCATCAAAATCCAGCTGTATTCCATCCTGGAATTTGGATTGGAAGGGAGCTTAAATCCCACCCTGTCCCACCCCTGCCATGGCAGGGACTCCTCCCACTGTCCCAGGCTGCTCCAAGCCCCAGTGTCCAACATGGCCTTGGACACTTCCAGGGATCCAGGGGCAGCCACAGCTTCTCTGGGAATTCCAGCCCAGCCCCTTGTCACCATCACAGCCAGGAATTCCTTCCCAATATCCCATCCATTCCTGCCCTCTGGCTGCGGGAAGCCATTCCCTGTGTCCTGGAACTCCAGGTGCTTTTGCTGAATCTCAAGAGAGCTCCATGGGATGGGCTGGGATGGTATGGAATGGGATGGGATGGGATGGGATGGGATGGGATGGGATGGGATGGGATGGGTGCTGCCACCCCCACACCTGCAGCCCAGGGAATGGAG
Source organism: Struthidea cinerea (assembly GCA_013397865.1). NCBI lineage: Eukaryota > Metazoa > Chordata > Aves > Passeriformes > Corcoracidae > Struthidea > Struthidea cinerea. The sequence goes on along the minus strand of VZTI01000017.1, from coordinate 98,454 downwards.
GATTTCTTTTTATTCCCTCATTTATTCTTTAGGGCTTTGTTCCATTTGTTGTGGGTGTGGAATTTTGGAATTAAGAGCCACTTTGTGGCTGATTATTCCTTTGACATTCCCTCTCCTTCCCCACTCTTCAAACTGGAATGCTGGAGTGCTCTGCAACGCTCTGCAGCAAGAGGACATCAAATATTTAACAGTTTCTGGTGTTTCTCCCACCTTTCCAGGCAGGAAAAGATGATTTGTCCCTTGGGAAGTGCCAGAGTTGGGACAAGTCCTTCCTGCTCCTCATGTCAAGGGGCGCAGGGATCAGATATCCGTCATTTCTTAATCCTCTGAGGGCAGAAGTTTTAAATAAAGCGAAAATTCCCATTGCAGGGCTGATAAAAGCTGCTCAGAGGCTCAAAAAAAATACGTCTAAAAATGTTTTGGACTTCCGAAATTTGGCAAATAGCATTTAAATCTTCCTGCCGTGAGTTTAATCAATCAGATGTGAAAAATTAAGGTGTTTTTCCAATGATCCGTAACAAAGGATTCCTGTGCGAGGAATGGATGTCTGGAAGGTTTTTTCCACAGTGAAAAGGGGGAAAGGGAATTTTTTTCAGTAGGAAAAGGGGGATTATTCCAGGTAAGGATCAGAGTGACTCCAACACTCTTCTCCACCAGGTGAAATTTGTGGAAAACCACATTCCCTCAGCCAAGCCAGCATTTCATCCCAAAGAAACTGAGGGAAAACTGCAGAGAAAAAGCAGATTAAGCAAAATGAAATCCCGGCGTCAGCAGAATTTCCTTGGAAAAACCAGGTTGCGGCAGAAGCTTTTCCAGATTGCTGCATCTCCTGCCTGCAAATTCACAACACAGATAAATGGGAAAGAGCCCTATGGAAGGCTGGAATCTGTTTCTGTGCCTGGAAACCGCCGGTGTTAAAGCTGTTCCAGGGAAAAATAGGGAGAGGAATAGGTCCTCCACACAAACAAAAGGGGCTAATGGGCTCCTCGATGAAATTCCTGAGGGTGTGAGGCATTCCAGAGGGAGTTAGGGAAAATTTCAGGCTGGAAAAGGGGGAATGTTGTTAATAATGAAGGAAATTAAGCAGCTCAGGGGATGCTGTGGTCCCTCTGCCCTCAGCAATTTGAAATCAGGGCTGGGGAATTCTGTTGTAAATCCAAAATAATTTGATTTCATTCGAGATGGAATGGCTTCAGGGAAGTCCTGCAGCTGGTGTTCCACAAAATCCGAGGCTCTATGGTCCCGATGGTCGCTTTGGATCTGCTTCCTGTGGGAAGCTGAACCTGAGGCTGGTGACATCTGACACCCTCCTGTCTGTCCCAGTGGCTTCGTTCAGCAGAGCCTCTCCTTCCCCCTTCTCCCGCCAAAGGAAAAATCCTCTTATGCTCAAAATTCTTGGACCAGCTGCAGAATTCCCATGTTTTTCCCCCCGTTTGAGGCTCCTGTAACAACTCCTATTCCCAAGGAACAGAATTAGACACCTCACGATGGAGCATTGCTGCACAATGCCCCAGAATTTATTTAGTTTTAGGCTTTTCTCCCTCTACATGACAAGAAGAAATCAAAGATTGCTCAGTCAGCCAGGCTGTCATGTCTATAAGAGGATAAGTCATGGAATCACAGAATTCCGGGATGATTTGGGTTGGAAAGGGCCTTAAAATCCATCCAGCCCCACCCCTGCCATGGGCAGAGACACCTTCCTCTATCCCAGGGTGCTCCAAGCCCCGTCCAACCTGGCCTTGGACACTTCCAGCGATGAAAACTTCCTCTTTCAAGGAATATTGAGGAATTATAAAGCAAAAGATTGGGAAGGACCTCAGGGAATCACGTGGCCACTATTTTTAGGCCTCACAGCCTGAGCAGACATTGTCAGGGGGATTGTGGAAATTTATCACGTGTTTTTCCAACCGGGAACTCCAGGAGGTGTTGGAATGCTCAGTCAGGGCTATTTTGGGTCCTGTCCATCCAAGAGCACCTTCACTGCATCCCGCCATCAGCCCCAGTCGTCCTGCTGAGAAACGCTGCAGGAAAAGTCGGAAAACTGAAGGAAAACTTCGGGCCAGTCCCTTTCACCTGGGAAACGAGGTGTTCTCCCTCACGACCAAAGCATTTAAAGCAGGATTCCCATTCTGTGGAGCCCAAATCTCCCGGGAACCTCTGATGATCCGCTCTCCTTGTTAAATTTTGTGGGTTAAAAGATTCATTCAGAAGGTTCTGGCCCGGGCCTAAAATGTGTGTGGGAAATAAAGGTTGTGGAGAACCCTCAATCAAATCGAATATCCAAAATCAAATAAAACCTTTTGCTTGTGGGGTGGGGCAAGTTCAGACCCAAAACCGGGTTTGGGATGCTCATTTTAGGGTTTTTTGGTCCCTCACATCCCCTCTGGTGAGGATGGAGGACTCTGCATCCCTGTCCTTATCCAGGGACTGCTTCCAGAGGGACCCTCATGGATCATGGCTGGAGACCAGGCCGAGGGTCACAGTTCTCGAAGCAATGATTTAAATTGATTTTGGCTTCCTAACTCAAGCCCCAGGGAGCGCTGAGCATCCTAAATTCCCCTGGAATCCTGTTTGCTTTGGAAAACTCTCCAGCTCCAGCAAATCTGCCTCGGTGCAAGGCCCAGAAAAGAACCGCAAACACACCGGAGTGGCCCAAATTCCATGTGTTGGAATAGAGCCAGGAAAAAAAGCAGGATCCCTGGGAGAGGAGGAAGAGGAGAAGCCAGAGAGCAGCCAAGGTGATGCTGCGGGTGGAGATCCAAGGACAGGGACTCTGGGCTCTGCTCCTGCCTCCTTCAGCAGTTCTGGATTTTGTACAAGGATTATTGGACAGAAAATGTGGGAATGAAGGAGGGGTGGGAGCAAGGACTGCACAGCAGGAGACAGGGAAGGTTTTCCATCCAAATTCAGCTGAACTTTAGGGAGCAACTCGCTCCTGGAATGTGGAGGAGTGATGGGAAGGGGAAGGAAAGCTGACAGAGACATTAAAACCAGGTCTCTTTATTTCTTGGGTCAGGACTTCAATCTTTAGGCTGCTTTAAACAAGGACTTCGCTTGTAGAGAAGTAACAAAATATTTGTTGATAGAAAATCCAGGGATTTAACAAGGTTTGATAGGAAATGGAACCGTGATTCCAGAAGATTCTATGGCGAGGTTAATTTGGTTATTGAATAGAGGGCAAGGACAGACAAATGTACCAGGGAGACCTCAGAAAGGACCCCCCGGCCTTCCAAAGTCCTTCCTGAGGGGAGTTCAGGTGTGGCTGGATCCAGACTCAGCCTCCGACTTGGTCCACGGTTGATATCTAAAGGATTTAATTTGCACAATCAATCCTTAAATCCTTCAGTCAAAGTTTGTTGTTCATGGGTTGGGACTGCCCCAGGTGTGGATGGGATTTGAATCTGAATTCTAGACTGAATCTGAATATCCCAGGAATGTCCCTGGATCCCTGGAAGTGTCCAAGGCCAGGTTGGACGGGGCTTGGAGCACTCTGGGATAGTGGCAATTGTCCCTGCCTGTGGCGGGGGGAGGGATGAGATGAACTTTAAGGTCCCTTTTAACCCAAACCATTCTGTAATTCTATGATGAACCAGCGTTAAATTTTCATTTAATTCACAGACCAGATCAGCCTCATTCCCTCGGTTTGATTCTCCATCCTGCCGTGACCTTTCTGGACAAATTGGAAGAAAAATGGGCAAAACAAAAAGGTCAACATAATTTGAGAAGCCCTTACAAAATACAGAGGGCCTGGCAGGATTGTTCTCCTTTGATATAGATCTTTATTCCTGATTATTTTTTTGGAGTTAGTCTGAGACGCCGTTCTTTGCAGGACAGAGGGAGAAGTTTGTGTTTGGGGACGGAGCGGAAAGCCAGGGAGCATTCAGAGAATTTCACACGAGTGCAGGTTCTGGGGTGCTGCTTTAGGGTGAGGACGTTTAAACCTGTGAAGGGTTGCGAAAGAAAAATTAGACTTCGGAATTGGAAGCAGAACAACATGGGAGATAAAACATAACCAGATCTGAGACCCGGTACCAGATTTGAGAGGGAAATTTGGTGGCTCCTCAGTCCACTCAAGACAAAACCTCTGTGATGTTATCGGTAACCACAGAGCAGAGTCCCGTTGTCTGGGTTTGGTACAGCACAATAACACCAGTGCGAATCTGTAGCCTAAAATTGTTCCGAGCATGAGAAGAGCTGGAATTTACCAGTGCACAGCTGGTATTTCCTGGGATTTACCAGTTTACAGCTGTTACTCACTGGGATTTCCCAGTGCAAATCCCTCGGCATTTGTAAAACTCCCAATTCCTTTCCGCCCCACAAAACTCACTCCTTCCGTGGCAGCAAATCATGGAGTCGTGGAATGATTTGGGTTGGAAAAACCTTGAAGATCATCCAGTTCCACCCCTGCCATGGGCAGGGACACCTCCCACTGTCCCAGGTTGCTCCAAGCCCCAATGTCCAGCCTGGCCTTGGACACTGCCAGGGATCCAGGGGCAGCCACAGCTGCTCTGGGAATTCCAGCCCAGCCCCTCCCCACCCTCCCAGCCAGGAATTCCTAATTCCCAATATCCCATCCATCCCTGCCCTCTGGCAGTGGGAAGCCATTCCCTGTGTCCTGTCCCTCCATGCCTTGTCCCCAGTCCCTCTCCAGCTCTCCTGGACTCCGTTGGAGTTACTCCGCCCTTCAACTTCTCCCTTTCAGCTTCCACATCTGAGCTCAGCATCTCAAGGACTTTCAGCATTTGAGCAAAGTCTTGTTCCAGCAAGATACACCCGACTCCGTTTCCCAAACATCGGCAGAGATAAGATCCAGGCTGATTGGGGGGTTGTGTATTTAGGGATTAGCTGCCGTGTGCGCGGATCCCTCAATTCTCTCCCTATTATGGCAGAGCAAGATAAGGAGCAGATTTTGCACCTCTGCTAATTTCTCTGCCCGTGCAAACAGAGATAACCTTTCTTCTCTTATCAGCTATCAGCTGCTCTATCACATAATTGCTCTTCTCTCAATTAACATGTGCCGAGAGAAAGAGAAACAGGGATCACAGACCTGACTAGAAAGGGAAAAGGGAATTTTTGAGACCGTGCAGGGAGGAGAAGAGGGATTTAAATGGGGAGAATGCAACCACCGTGGTAGGGAATGTTCTGCTGGATCTGTGGCTCATGCGGGGTTTTTATTACAGCGGAAAGAAAACTGATTCAGCAATTCTTATTTTGATCCCGGCTTAGCTATGCCTGGGATTGACTGCGCTTAGCTGAGGGGTGGGGATTGGGAAGGGCTGATGGAAAGGGCTGAAGTGGCTGGGATGTGGTCTGAAGGAAAGCTGGGAAGGCTTGGAGAAGGCAGTCTTGGAAATAAGAAGGTTAAGCAGGTTGGGGATTGGGAAGGGCCTATGGAAAGATCTGTAGGTGGTTTGGGATGTTGTCTGAAGGAAAACTGGGAAGCTTTGGAGAGGCCGATCCTGGAAATAGGAAGATGAAGAAGGTTGGGGATTGGGAAGGGACATTAGAAGGCGGATTGGGATGTTTTCTGAAGGAAACTTGGGACACTTTGGAGAGGCCAATGCTGGAAATAGGAAGGTGAAGAAGGTTGGGGATAGGAGAGGACCAATGGAAGGGTCTGAAGGCGGGTCTGGGATGTTGTCTGAAGGAAACTTGGGACACTTTGGAGAGGCCAATGCTGGAAATGGGAAGGTGAAGAAGGATGGCACTCCAGCAGCTTGTTAGGTGACAATAATGATGTCATCATCCCTGCAAAGAGCCCTCGGTATAAAAACTTCCACAGCACAGCAGCGAATGAGGTGAGATCCTGCCAGGAGATGTCTGTGCCTGTGAGGGAATCAGGGATGCTGGGATGGGATTCAATCCTGTTCAAAGGGATTGGATGCCATGTGCTGGCCACAGCAAGAGTGGGAGGATGGCCGAGCCTTGTCAGTGGGCTGGCCCAGGGCCAGTGGCCAGGGAAGCTGTCCCAGAAGGAAGCCATCACCAGGAGAAACTGTCACCTGCGAAGGAAACCTTATTGCAGCAGTGGGGCGGAGCCAGGAGCCGTTGGAGTGCAGGGATAAAAAAGGTATGGAAAAGGGGGGTTATATAATAATTTACAGATTCACAGAGAATCCCAGGCTGGGTCAGGCTGGAAGGGACCCCAGAGGGTCACTGGTGCCACTCCCTGCTCCAGCAGGGCCATCCCAGAGCCCAGGGCACAGCAGTGTGTCCAGAGGGCTCTGGAATATCCCCAGGGAGGAGGCTCCAGCCCCTCTCTGGGCTCTGTTCCAGCTCGGGCCCTGCCCAGGGCAGCAGCTCTGCCTCCTGTGCCGGGCAATCGCTGGGCTCAGGCCCTGCCCGCGGCTCTGGTGCCACTGCTGGGCCCCGGAGCAGAGCCCGGGCCCTGCCCGGAGCCCTCCCTGCAGCCAGGGACAGCCAGGGCTGAGGGCCCCTCTCAGCTGGGGCTCCTCTCGAGGCTGAGCAGCCCCAGCTCCCTCAGCCTTTCCTGGGCATGGAGCTGCTCCAGGCCCTCCGGCACCTCCAGCAGTGAAGGATGTAGATCATGAGCGGGATACAGAGGGAAGCCTGGGGTGAAGCGTCCCGTCTGGAACATGGATACCCCACGGATGAGAGCAGGATGGGAACATAAGGAACAAATGCTGAAGGAGACCTTTCACTTCTCACAGCCTTGGGATCCATCCCGTGCATTCCTGCTCCATGGATGCTCCACATTGCTGGCAGGATCCACCAGCCAGGAGCCGGAGGTCCATTGTGCTTCACGGACTTGACATTGTGTTGGGACAATGGGTCACGCTGGGCTGCCAGATGGGGAATGCTGGAGCTGGTGACGATCCCAGAAAGATGAATGGATGTGTGCACTGAACGGGAAGTGGGAAGTCCGCGGTTCCAGGGATGCAGCCGGCAGATGGATTCAGGTTTGGATCTGCAGCGACTACATGAAGTGTCATTATGTCCTCCCTTGTCATTTTTCCAGGCGTTTGGCAGCTGAGGATTGCTGGGCAGCTGGAAAAACACCTGGGTTGTGCGGCGCGGGAAGAGCAAGCTGGATGCAAATATTCCAGAACTCCTCACGGATGATAAATGGTGGCTCTGGGGTGAGAGGATAATTGTGCAAAAAGCGCATCTCCCACCTTGGATCATGGCACAAAAGGGAAAAATCCTCCTTTATAATCACGAGGAATTCTAACCGTTGGAATGGGCTGCCCAGGGAGGTTTGGAGTCCCCATCCCTGGAGGTGTCCAAGGAAGGCCTGGACATGGGACTCAGTGCTCTGGGCTGGGGACAGGGTGGGCATCAGGCACAGCTTGGACTCGATGGCCTTGGAGCTCTTTTCCAACCTCAGTAATTCTGGGATAACAGCCTGGGAATCTGTGGGATGGACAGGGCTGTAAAACCTCCCTAATTTTTGGAGCTGTCACAGTCTGAGCTGGGGTGGGTTCATTAACTCCGGCTGGTGCATCGATGTCCGCATGGAAGTACCATTGGCTGCTCCTTGCACTGGTGCAAAGGCAAGGAAAAACTCATTTTCCCCAGGAATAATTTCCAGCCTTTCCCTTCCCCTGCTGAACGACCCCGAAGCGTCTGGTGGAACCCGTTCCTGGCAGCACAAATCCTTTTAAAACCTGAGCCTGCCCAGATTGTGCAGAAACTCTTTCCCGCTGCCTCCCCAGAACTGTTTGTCCCGGAGCACTCCGGAATCGGTATTCCTGGGGAAAAGCTTGCAAAACTCGAGCTTCCATAATTTATTCCCAACTCCCGCCCCGCCAAGGTAACAAAAGCTGGCACCAAAGGCACAACAACAGTTGCTAAATGACAAGATGGAGCAGCCCACACGGAGCACGGAGGGAGAAGCACAGATGGCAGGGAAGGGCTTGCAGGAGGCAGCGGGAACGCGGTTGGAATGCAAATCCCATCGAAACATTCCGGGAAATCATTTGCCCAGGATGAAAAGGCAGTTTGGTTTTAGAGCCCTGGAAGTGTTTTGTGTTCCCACCTCACACACTGAGCGTGAAGCTGGGAGAGGTCACAGCTGTGTCCTGAGGGGTGGGAATAAACAAAGGGCTTGGGAATAAATCCTTATTATAATCTGGGAGAGAATGCCGGTTTTTCCAGAAGAAGAGCCAGGTGGAATAAATCTTTTCATATTTCATGGAAAACCAGGAACATTTGGTGCTTTGTGAACACAAACACTGCTCTGATTCTGCCATGGGATTTACAGGAGAGAAGGAAGGAAGGAAGGAAGGAAGGAAGGAAGGAAGGAAGGAAGGAAGGAAGGAAGGAAGGGAGGATCAGAGGGAGCCTTCTCCCTCTCCACATTCCCTGACAGGAGGGTGCAGCCAGGTGGGATCGGGCTCTGCTCCCAGGGAACAAGGATGAGAGGAAATGGTGAAATATTTCGGAATCAGGAAGTATCTGTTTCTTAGAAACACACGAAAGGTTGTAAAAACCCACCAAATTAAACTTTTATTTTCTCCTAAATTAATTTATTCTATCTAATGGTCATTACTGAACAACCCTCTGATGATTTTTCCTTTATTTTATTCTGGAGCAGACTCGCCAAATTTTATTCACGTCTAAAATTAACTTTTGCCTCAGAGTTGTTTTTTTTTTTTAAGTTACAAATAACTCATTGAAACAGAAAGAAATTCCCACTTGGACCCAAATTTTCCAGCTCTTCAATGAAAAATGAAACTTTATTTTTACTTTATTGTTAAAAGCATTTCGTTTGGAAAGAGCATTTGGAAAACCAAAGCATAAACCAGAAAATTACGAGGCTTTCATAAGTGTGGACATTTTAGTTGGTTTTTTAAACATTTTTTTCATTAGGGATTTTATTGTCAAATTTAAAAGTGCTTTCGGAATTGCCTTTCCTGGCTTGGAAGTAGCTGGCAAAGAGAGATGGAATGCAATTGAAAACAAACCCCCATTTTCCCCCACTTCCAGGTGAACCTCGCAAATGAATTCCTGAAATTCTCTTTTTTTCCCCCCCTTTCTGTGCCTTCCTTTAAAGGGAGCTGAAATTCCATCAAAGGGAACTCATCAACCAGGTTAATTAATTAATTGGTCCCCCCGAGCCTCTTTTTCTCCAGGCTGAGCCCCTTTCCCAGCTCCCTCAGCCACTCCTGGTGCTCCAGCCCCTTCCCAGCTCTGTTCCCTTCCCTGAACACACTCCAGCCCCACGTTTCTTGGCATGGGATGCAACGGAGTCACATCCTTGGATATTTTTAATGTCATTCCTCAGGGAAGAGGCATCCAAAGGTCTGCTAATGTCCATGACGGAAGAAGAGATCAGGAATGATCATCTGGAAGTGCTCCTTATTGCAATTGGACATCCAGAGAGCTGGGCCAGGACACCCCAGCTGGGAATGTGGCCTGAGGACCGCGACAGAAATATTTGGATTCTCATTTGCTGTGGATATCACAGAGAACATCCAATAGAATTCCCAGAGAAGCTGTGGCTGCCCCTGGATCCCTGGCTGTGTCCAAGGCCAGGTTGGATGGGGCTTGGAGCAATCTGGGATAGTGGGAGGTGTCCCTGGATGGAAGTGGATGGGATTTAAGGCCCTTCCAACCCAAACCATTCCATGATTCTTCTCACACCCACAAAGGTGGCTGCTTTAGAAGCTGTGTTGGCTCCAGAGCCAACTTCAGTTACTCTAAAACCCAACTTCCACTCAAAAAAGCCACTCCAGAATTAAAATCCAGATTTTTTTCCCCTCAGGAATCCAACTGCAAACAGGCCTCAAGTGCTTTAAGAAGATTCCTGCAAAGCTCCTGCTCAGTCTGGAGTGTGCTTGGCAATTCTGCGGGAGCAGCGACCTCCTCCTTGTCCGGGGATATAAATAGAGCCTCTCCTGCATGGAATGAATCCTAAATATTTACCTTCCCAAAAATAGTGGCTGCAGAAAAGGGAAGGTCCAGGCTCAGGACCAAAATCCTCTGTGCGAGCAGTGCAGCATCACCAGCTGAGAGGTGACAAATCCAGGATTCCAGGATCCACAGGCAGCCAGGAATCCTGCCAGGGGTAAGGTGTGAATCCCAATTGCCGCATTCGCAGTGGAAGAGGGAATACATTGGATATTACGGATTCCAGCTCGGTTTTATGGATAGCGGCAGCCCCTGACGAGGACTGCTCGGAGATGGGCAGCGGAGAAATAATTGATAAGTCTGAGGGATAAATTTATTCCTTCTGGCTCTGGGCTTGCATATTTTTATTCTGGGATAATGAAGAGCGAAATGCAGCAAATCTGGCACTCAGTCCATGCTTGTAACTCATTTAAAGGAGAGGGAAAGGTGGGAATGCTCCGAATCCAAGCAGGATTTTGTGTATTTGCTGTATTTTAAGATGGGCCTTTCTGCACTTCCACAGGTGCCCAGGCTGATGCTCCTGAGGTTATCCGTGATTTCAGAGAGTGAGGAGGGAGCAAGGTGCGTCCTCACTTCCTGCAGCCTCATGTTGGATCACATCTCCTTCTCCCACGGGAATGCCAGGAGTTCCTGGGCCTCAGGCCCCTCTGCCACTGCTTTTCCTTGATACAGTTCCTGACTCGTGGTGTTTTTATGGAAATGACTTTGGAAATTGCTGATGTCTGGGTTTGGGGTCAGGAGGAAATTTTGCCTTGGGATTTGCATCCTTTTCATGCTGCTCTTGCATCAGGAGAAGGTCCTAGAATTATGAAATCCCAGAATTCCAGAGCGGTTTGGGTTGGAAGGAAGCTTAAAAATCATCTCATCCCACCCCAGCCATGGGCAGGGACACCTTCCACTATCCGGGGTCTCTCCAAGTCCTGTCCAACCTGGCCTTGGACACTTCCAGGGATCCAGGGGCAGCCACAGCTGCTCTGGGAATTCCATTCCAGCTCCTCCCCACCCTCCCGGCCAGGAATTCCTTCCCAATATCTGACATAAATTTCCCTTCTTTCATTCTGAACCCATTCCCTCTTTTCCTGGCACTCCGTGTCCTTTTCCAAAATCCCTTTTCAGCTTCCTTGTACCCCTTTAGGCGCTGGAAAGGGCTCTAAGTTCTCCTGAGCCTCTTCTTCTCCAGACTGAAATTAATAAATCATAATTATTACCAGTCGTCATTCAAATAAATCCATTTTTTTCCTGGTTTGAGGGAATGTGAGCTCTCACTGCTTATCCCTGATCCACAGGGTTCAAGACTGCTTGGAATGCCGGGAGAAGGAGCCAGACCCAGGAGATTTTCCAGCAGGAGGACAGGAGAGAAGATCCGGAGGCTGCACAAATCCCTGGGAACGAGCTGTGGAGAGTCTGAAGGTGAGGCGGTGAGAGCCCTTTTGGCACCGATTTATCATTCCAAGCAAGTGGCATCCCATCATCAGCTCCGAGTGGAATGAGAGCTTGGGAGCGGTGCCAGAGCATCCTGGATACGTTTCAGCTTGAGCTTGCTCCTGTTTTTTGGGAGAAGGATGCTTGTGAATTAATAACCTGACAGGGTTTCTTTTTTCTTCCTTCAGCAGATGTCCAGAAAGGCGGAAGATCTGGAGGGGAGGAGGGAATACGGGCATGGAAAAGGAAGGAGAGGAACAGGCTGAAGCTGGTTTTATTTGATAATTTCCCGAAGATCCGTTCCTTTTTGTGGGATTGGGGGGAATTAACGCGTGTATTGATTAGCAACAGCCCTGGCAAGGCCTTGGCTTGGGAGGGTGACAAATAAATGAGAGTTTAGCTTGTCAGAGGATTTTCTGAACCAAAATGAGTTCAGTTTGAATCCCAGAGTGGTTTGGGCAGGAGGGACCTTAAATCCCATCCCATTCCACCCCTGCCATGGCAGGGACACCTCCCACTGTCCCAGGCTGCTCCAAGCCCCAATGTCCAACCCGCCCTTGGACACTGCCAGGGATCCAGGGGCAGCCACAGCTTCTCTGGGAATTCCATCCCAGCCCCTCCCCACCCTCCCAGCCAGGAATTCCTTCCCAATATCCAACCTAAATTTCCCCTCTGTCAGTTTGAAGCCATTCCCCTTGTCCTGTCACTCCGGTTCCTGATGGAGCCGTCCCTCTCCTGTTCCCTGTAGTCCCTTTGGATCCTGGAACGTGCTGTGAAATCTCCACAAAACCTTCTCCTCTCCGGGCTGAACATCCCCAGCTGTCCCAGCCTTTCTCCATAGGGAAAGTGCTCCAGTCCCTTTATCAACTCCGTGGCCTCCTCTGGACTTGCTCCAACAATTCCAAGTCCTTCTTTTACTGGGGACACCACTCCTGTACACGACATTCCAGGTGGGATCTCAGGAGAGCTTTTGTGTGACCATTCCATGGCACTGAGGGTTAGATATCAACCAATTACCTGGGAATTTCTTCCAGTACCCACATTCCAGGGATGCAATTTTTCCAGTGGCACAGCTGTCGGTACAGCCTCCCAGGGGATGCCTCTATTAACATTTATCCCATTTTTTTTTTCCCAGCATCCCACTTCCAGCAGCCTGGAAATGCAGTGCTGATGTCTCCACCATGCTTTCCCTGGGATCGCTCTGAAAATTCCCCCTCAAAATCCCCAGGAAGCCCAGCAGGAATCACGGATGGCGAAGCTTTGTGCTCATGCACCAGCAGAGACATTGCCCTAAAAACCAGTTTGCTCCAAGGAATTTCCTACAGAGAAGCAGCAGCTCTTTCCCAGAAGGAATTTTCTCTTGAAAGGCTTTTACCTAAACACTCACTTCCCACAGGCATTTTCGCTCGGAATAAAGACACGTCCGAACCCCTGGTGGTTCATTTGGGAAATGGAAGAGGACTTTTATTGGATTTATTTCTTGCGCCGGGCATTTACTCCACGTGAAATGATCCACAAAAATTATCCACTGGGCTACATTTAGAGAGGATATATGCAGGATTTATTTTTCCTCCTTTTTGTCCATTTTGCTTGGAAGTTAAAATTGTGGGAATACGCTGTTTTCAGGTTCTAGAGAACAGCATCAGGCCGTGACCCAGGGCTTAGTATTCCAGGGAATTTTGTGGTGGGTGTTGCTCTGTGGGTTCCTCTTCCAAACCAAGGAAGAGGAACAGGGCCCAGGACACAAATCCTGAGTCCTCTCCCTCCTGCTCAGGACGTCTCAGTTCCAGCTCATTGTTCCCAAAAGGAGAAGGTGAGGGATGAATGGCTTTAAGATGGAAGAGGGTGGACTTAGATGGGATGTTGGGAAGGAATTCCTGGCTCAGAGGGTGGGGAGCGGCTGGCACAGGGTGCCTGGAGAAGCTGTGGCTGTCCCTGGATCCCTGGAATTGTCCAAGGCCAGGTTGGACATTGGGGCTTGGAGCAGCCTGGGACAGTGGGAGGGGTCCCTGTCCATGGCTGGGGGGGCACTGGGTGGGATTTAAGGTCCCTTCCACCCAAACCATTCCAGAGTTCCAGAGATTAGGACAGTCTCCCACCCTTTGATCCCTTCATCCCGAGGGATGGTGTCCACGGGCACGTTTGGATCTCCAGTGTCCTGACCGGTAGCAAAATGAAATGATCGCGGATTTTGTTGCTTTATAATGAAATTATTTGCAGAAAGTCCAAACGAGGATAGAGGGACACCATGGGCTAGTCTGGCATCATACGGATTCGCATTCCACGAACCTATGGAAACAGGGACTGAGCAACAAAAAAATCATGGAATAGTGGTTTGGGTTGGAAAGGACCCCAAGGATGATCCCGTTCCACCCCCTGCCATGGGCAGGGACACCTCCCACTAACCCAGGCTGCTCCCAGCCCCATCCAACCTGGCCTTGGACACTTCCAGGGATCCAGGGGCAGCCACAGCTGCTCTGGGAAGCTCTAAACTCAGTTTTATACTTTATATTCTCCCTTCCTTGTGGCAGCAGATTTTTATTCCAAAGCCCCTTCCAGCAGCCCCTGAATCGAGCGGCTGTGATCCAACCCGGGGATGTTCCATCATTTATTCCCAGCCCAGGGGAATATTGACTTCCCTGCTAAATATTCCACATCGCACGCCTCAGATGAGATATTAAGTTCATAACATTAAAATTTGATGGAAAATATCTCCAGACATTCCTCTAAATTAATATTATGCATGACCAGCATCCAGCTCAGCCCTTGAGGTCCTTCGGTCCAAGTCCTTCAGTCCAAGGTTGGATTTGATGATCTTGGAGGTCTCTTCCAAATTTAAGGGCTCTTTGATCCCCTCATTTCTTCTGCAGGAATTCTGGCGGCGAGGAAATCATGGGAATTGCGGAACCCTGGGACAAAATCCCAGTCATGCAGAGGAAGATATTCAGGAAAGCTGGGAATATCTGTGCTGAGGGATTGGACCGGAATGTGTCGGTCACTCAGAGGAAGACACCCAGGAAAGCTGGGAATATCCGTGCTGAGGGATTCGACCGGAATGTGTCGGTCACTCAGAGGAAGACACCCAGGAAAGCTGGGAACATCCGTGCTGAGGGATTTGACCAGAATGTGTGTGCTGCAGGGATTTGAATCCTGAAATCCGTTATTGCGTTTTTAGAGGCTCTTTCAGGAGCAGGGAAGGCAGAGATGCTGCTGAGGGGTTTTATATTTCAGGCTGTCTTAGCTGAGCAGCAAAAAACATTCAGGTTGGTGTTTTCCCTTGGATTTTACCGGGATAATGACAATTCCAGTGTCTGGATAAACTGCAAACCGACCTCCCCTAATGCTGAAATTCTTGTAAGAGTCACAGCTAAACAACAGTTTATCAAATGCATTTTAAATGTGATTTCTTTTGTGCCAGACAGAGAGGTGGAGTTTGTCCTTGGGCATTTTTCCTCCACTTTCCAGGCGCTCCGGTGATGACGGCAATATTCCTGCAGCAAAACTTGTAATTCTTTTATATTTGCTTTAAAATAGTTGGATAAAAATGAGCCTGGCTTAGAGTTACAGAATTCTACATGGGTTTGGGTTGGGAGGGAGCTTAAAGTTTATCCCATTCCCACCCCTGCCATGGGCAGGGACACCTCCCACTATCCCAGGCTGCTCCAACCTGGCCTTGGACACTTCCAGGGATCCAGGGGCAGCCACAGCTTCTCTGGGCATTCCAGCCCAGCCCCTCCCCACCCTCCCAGCCAGGAATTCCATCCCAATATCCCATTTTGAAGCCATTCCCTGTGTCCTGTCCCTCCATCCCTTGGAAATCCTCTCTCTCCATCCTTTCTGGAGCCCCTTCAGGCGCTGGAACGTCACAATGAGGTCACCCCAAAGCTTCTCTTCTCCAGCTGATCGATCCTGATTCTCCTCTCTGAATTTAAACCCCCAAAAAATGGGATATAAATAAATGCTCCTTTCCGCGCTGTAAAAGTTCACAAATTATTTGTTTAAATCATGGCTGGGGCCTGGCTTTTTATGTCTTTATCAATTATGTAATTAACTTGTGCTGGCCTGGCCTCTCCGACCTTGCTCCCTGCTCAGAGGATCAATACCCGGTCCTGCTCTGTACATCCACATTTGCACCTATAAATTAGGGAGTTATTAATTAAAGTGCACCCTGGAATTCACAAGGAGCCTTTAACTTAGCAGCAGTTGCAAACAGGGAATATTGGGGGTTAAGATACGGATTTTAAAATGAACTGGGCCTTTGGGCTTCATCCTTTTCATCAGACAGACCCATAAAAAGCTCCAGAGCAAAATTTAGAGGCTCGAATCAGTTCATTATTAGAAATATTTGTCATCAGAATGTGAGCTGGACGACGTTTTTAACTTCCAAACGAGGAACCATCCAGTTAAAACAGGAGCAAATAAATCGTGGAATTCCAAACACGTTGCTGCTGCTTCCCGCACAACGGATCCAGCAGCAAATTCCTGCTTCCAAATTCTGTTTAATTTTGAGCAACGGGGTTTAGGAAAGGAAGAAATCCCTTAATCAGGGAATGGGGAAGGATGGAAATTGCACAGGGTGGGAAAAAATGGGTGCTGATTCCAGCAGGAATTCTGCATGCTCCCTTTCCTTTCAGGAAGAACGGATTTCCATCCAAAGATGGAAGACGTTTTTCATGGCATTGTGGGATGCGACCAATTCCCAGTCACTTCCCACCTGGATCAGCTCCAAGGAGGACAATTAACTCCAGCTCAGCCAAAATCAGGACAGGTATGAAGGAATTTAAATTACATGGATAAATCCAAGGTTTGGATCTGTCTGTGAAAGGGTTTGGAAGCTCCCAGATCTCAGTTTGTAGCCTGGATCCATCTTTTCCAGCAGGAATTGCAGATATTACTGGAATGACAGGTGACACAGAGCTCTGGTGCAATCAGCATCCAGACTGGATATCAGAAATCAGGGAACAAGCAGAGATAAATCCCCAGTTCCATGATTATTAATAAAAACACCGAATACGAAAACACAGATTTTAATAGGAATGGGAGTGATTCCTGTGGGAATGATGGTGCTGAGGGAAATAAAGGTTTAATAACTGAGCAGCACTGATTTATCACGGTTATTTTATGCCTTTTGCTCCTGTTTTTGTAATTTCCGGGGGGGTTTGCACACACAGAACGCAGCCCATTGTTCACTGCTGCCCTGCCCAACTAATTATGCTTAATTTTGGCACTTTCTCGTGCTTTAATTAAGAACTGTTTGCATTTCCAGAGCATGCACAGAGCCAAAGTTTGCCTTTTTAATTAAAAGCACAAAGCAAACGAGGATGTTGTGGGAGGAATGGGAATGAAGCTCCAATGGACAGGGAAGGGCAGGGATGGAGTTCAGCCCCAGTGAACTTTAATGCCGATGGTGCAAAATGTGACTAATTAGGCAAGAATTGATTGTTTGCACGGAGAAGGAGCTACAACCTTCTTTGTAATCCCGAGGAGGCAGGAGAATCGCTCCTCTCGTTCATGGGGAGCGCTGGAATTCGGGATTGCACAAAGCCGAGCTGCACCTCCGTGATGGAAATCGGCGGCGGAACATTGACAGCGCCTCTGTTCACACGGAAAAATTGGATTTTACAGGATATTCACCTGGAGCAAACACTCCAAGGGGATTGGATTCCCCCAAAATGTATTTGAGGAGCTGCCGTGAGGTCGCACATGGTGCTTGTGGCTCTTAAAGAAAATTTTGGGATGGTGTAGTGGCCTTTCCAGCAATTTTGGGGATTAATCTGTCTCATAGGATTGTTAAGCACTCCCCAAAAATAATCAGTACTTAGAAAATCCTGCAGGGATATGAAAACAAAACCTGGGATAGTGGAAGGTGTCCCAGGGGTGGGACTGGATGGGATTTAAGGTCCCTTCCCGTTCTGGGATTCCCTGATTTCCAGGTTGCAGCGTCTGAATCCATCAGGATGCAGTTTTCCATAATGTCTCTACAGCTTGTTCTTAGCAACTGCTGCCAAATGCAAATACCAAAGGATTTGCAAATATTTGCTTGCTTTGAGTCCACAAACCCTCCCACCAGGCACCCTTGGGATTTTTGGGAAGTTTGGAATATTTTTGGTATCAACGGAAATTGAAAACTTTTCCCCACAGTGGGAAAGGGGCCTCAGGATGCACCAGGGGAGGTTTAGATTGGATATCGGGGAAAATTTCCTCATGGAAAGGGCTGTCCAGCCCTGGCACCGCTGCCCAGGGCAGTGGTGGAGCTCCCATTCCTGGAGGGATTTAAAATCCATGTGGATGTGGCTTCCAAACAGCTTTTGGTCCTTCCCATGGCCTTTCCTTTCCCATGGCAATGGTGGGAGGCAGCTCCTGCTGGAGATGCTTTTCCCAGTCTGGGTGCTCCGGAATGAATCATAGAATGAGTTGTAGGAATGAATTTTCTTCCAGGCAAAATGAAATATGTGTCAGTAAAAGGATGATCCCTCATAATCCCCGTTATGTCATTCCTGATATTTATACACCCTGCCCTGCAAAAATATTGGAAAGGACCTCAAAGATCATCCCATGGGCAGGGAGATGTTTCCATCATTGCCTGCAGAGGGGATCCTTGGATCGCTGCACTCAGGAAACCTTGGCAAGCTGAAGGATGAGCCATTCCCAGAATCTTTAGGCCCAAGCTTTCACTTGGGAATGATGCAGGGATGGTCTTCCCTGCTGTGCTGGAAGTCCCAAGGAAGAACTTCCAAGGACTCCCACAGAGGCTCTCAGCACATCCTGGTGGATGGGGACCTGTCCCCTCCTGATGGCCCCACACTGTTGCCCGATTCCCTTCGGGATTTTGGTGAGGGGACTCAGAGGAAGAAGTTTCTCGTTTATTTTATCTTTATTTGTGTTTGTCTTCTCCTCTCTCTCTGGAGCTTCGTGGCTTCCTAAACTCCTCCTCAGGGAGGAAATTCCTGAGAAATCAGCTCTGGGATCAAACCCTTCCTTGTTTTCCTGGGGGTAAAATCAGAACATTTAAAGCCCTTTCCAAGGAATTTTAGCGGCACCAGACACCGAACTGGTCCCCAGCCTGCAGACACCAAAGGGTGGTGGTGGCCACCAGGCCAGAGGGTGGTGGTGGCCACTGGTCATCCCCACCATTGGCCACAGGACACCGAAGATCCTGAGGTTTGGTGGACCTTATTCCCACACCACTGTTGGTCCTGGAGGCATCATCAGCAACCTGGAATATGGACAGTGTCCCAAACCACGGCAGGGCTTGGAATGTGATGATCTTCACGGTCCCCTCCAGCCCAAACCAGTCTGGGATTCTGGGATAAAAGCAGGAACATCTCATCTTGGAGTGCACCAAAAGATGCCCTTCCCAAACTTCGTCTGCAGCTCCAGGGATGGGTTTGGGATGGTCTTGTCCATACAAGGAATGTGTGGAATGCTGAAAATTAATTAATAGGATCAATCAATCCGGGTCCTTCGCTCATCTTTGGCTAATACTTCATTAATTAAAGGGATGAGTTAATAGCACCATCTCCTCTTTTTCCTGAATCCATCCCTAACCAAGGAGCCGCTTGAAGTGGGGATTTTCTCCATGCACCTGGATAAACTCCAGGCCAAATCCTTCTATCCCATTCCAAAGCATCAGCAAGGGAATTAACAGCAATCTATTTGCTTATCTGTGCGTTCCTGTTCCCTTTCCATTCCTAACATACTTTAAATTTCTTTCCCAACCTTCATTTGTCTCCAGCTCATCCTTTTTTTCCCTGACAATAATTCCTGAGGTTCCAAATCCAATCCCTGCCTTGGCCTCAGCCAGGTATTGACGTTTTCCTTCCCTTTTCCATTATTAAACACCCAGAACCAAGGATTCAGATCTTCCATGGGATGCACTGGCAAGAGCTGCTCCATCCCAGCTGGATTTGGGATTGGAGCTCCCGCCCATCCATGGAAAAAGGTTTATCATGGAATAGCATCCTCCAAATCTCATACATTCGAGGATTTTGCGTCTTGTCTCTCCTAAAATCTCATTTTTCCTTGGGAGTGACCTCATCCCACGGCGGGATAATGTGGAATGTTAACGAGGGAGCAACGGGAATAAAGTGTCCCTGGGATGACTGAAATCCCAAACAGTTCCCCCTCCTCCGAGAGCCTCATAGGCAGAGCTCCCTTTGATGATGGACTGTTCATTCCCTTATGAAACATTCATTGTTTCCTCAATAAAAGTCATCTTGGATGCATTCAATTATTGATACAAATCAGACACCAAAAGGGAAACAGCCGTGATCTCATTTTCCTGGTTTTTTTTCCATTAATCTTCTTTCTTTTTCCACAATCACGAGAGGAGAGTGGGTAAAACCCATTTGGAATCGCTGGAAAACAAACACAGTTGGCGTGAGAAAAGCCAAATTTTGATCTGGATCTGTGTCAGGAGGAAAAAACAGAAATTAAAACTCCTTGGAAACCCAGAATGTTTCCAAACATGTGGTGGGGTGTTTTTGGTTTGGTGCCCCCAGCTTGAAAACCAGGGAAAACTGAGGCTGGAATGGGAAAGAGAAGTGGATCGATATTTATGGGGTCACAGCAGGAGTTTTGGGGTTCATAGCTCTGAAATAACCACGGATTAACCCAACTCCAGGTTCCAGTTGTGGAGATCATGGACACTTCGGATTGGTTTGGCCCCCAGGGATTAGGAAGGAATATTTTTAATATCAATTTAATTGTTGAAATAGTTTCATAGCAGTTGCTCCTGGGACAGGCTGGGGTTTTTTTAGGAATCTTTTCAATCCGTCTTATCCATGACACCCTCAGCTTCCTGGTATTGCATGAGCTGAACTCAAGTTTTAACTCCCGAGTTTCCTTCATTCCTAAACCTTTCAGTTTTATTGGAATATTTTCAGATCCTTCTCCTAGATCCAGCTGTTATTTGGGAGTGTGGAAAGATCTCCTACTCCAAATCCGGCCACGATAAAGGGGTTTCCCGTTTTCCTATGAGAGAGCTGGATGGAGGATGGAGGGACAGGATAAGCGGGATGGAATGAAGCTGAAGGAGGGCAGGGATGGATGGGATATTGGGAATTGGGAATTCCTGGCTGGGAGGGTGGGGAGGAGCTGGGCTGGAATTCCCAGAGCAGCTGTGGCTGCCCCTGGATCCCTGGAAGTGTCCAAGGCCAAGCTGGATGGGGCTTGGAGCACCCTGGGATGGTGGAAGGTGTCCCTGCCCATGGAATGGAGTGGAATGGGATGGGATTTAAGGTCCCTTCCAACCCAAACCACCCTGCAACAAACCCTAATCTGCTTTTTGTTGCAGTCAATCAACCCTACAGAATAGACGTAAAAGGAGCGCTTTTCCTCGGCAGCATTCCCTGATAGAAAACAGGATCAAACTTCCCAGAACCTCGTATCTGATCTCTCACAGCACCGAATCCAGCAGCTGTCAAAAAATCAAACAGAAAGGGGCTCGAAAGCACCTTTTTAAAGACTGAAAAGCGTTTTCATGGATTTGAGAGTCCTTCACAGCCAATTATCAAATCAAATGCAGCCACTCTCCTGAACGTCTCTCCAGAAGGATAAAAACATCCATGGAGAACTCATCCCTCATCAGCCCGCACAGCAAACGCTCTCCCAGCCAGCGCTGGATTGATTTGGGAATTTCAAGTGGAATGTGGTCCCTGCAGGCACAAAAGAGGCTGCAATGTTCTCCCAGCTGCAGGAACAGGAGCCCAGGAGCCCCAGAAGCCACGTGGGGAATTCTGGCGGATGGAGCCAAGTGGGAGCTTTTCAACATTCCCACTGGCTCAGAGATCCATGGGCAGGTGTGGAGATGGATGGAGATGGATATGGATATGAATGTAGATAAGGACATGGAGCTGCTGTTGAGACGATCCGAGGGATGGAGCAGCTCTGCTGTGGGAAAAGCTGGGAGAGCTGGGAATGTTCATCTGGAGAAGAGAAGGATCCAGGGAGAGCTCAGAGCCCCTTGCAGGGCCTAAAGGGGCTCCAGGAGAGCTGGAGAGGGACTGGGGACAAGGGCTGGAGGGACAGGACACAGGGAATGGCTTCCCACTGCCAGAGGGCAGGGATGGATGGGATATTGGGAATTAGGAATTCCTGGCTGGGAGGGTGGGGAGGGGCTGGGCTGGAATTCCCAGAGCAGCTGTGGCTGCCCCTGGATCCCTGGCAGTGTCCAAGGCCAGGCTGGACATTGGGGCTTGCAGCAGTTTGGAATAGTGGGAGGTGTCCCTGCCCTGTCCCTGGGGCAAGGAATGGAATGGGATGGGATTTAAGATCCTTGCAACCCGAACCATTCCAAGGTTCTATGATATGTATTAATAGGTGTAGATTCATGTATAGAATCAGAGAGTCATTAAAAACCATGGAATTATATTTATGTTTAGGACACCTTCCACTATCCCAGGTTGCTCCAAGCCTCATCCAACCTGGCCTTGGACACTTCCAGGGATGCAGAGGCATAAAAAGCCTGGAAGAGACCTCTCAGATCCTGTGTCTTTATTCATAGATATATAATATATATATAATACGTATGTGTACACATCTATAAATCAATATGGAGTTGAGTAACACCATGATGTCATTTGCAAGCATCCCAGCAAATACTCAAAACGTGGGAATAGGAAATGGGAACATAATAACCTCCTAGAAATAAGAAAATAAAATAAATTCCCAAGAAATCCTGCATCTTTTCCAAGCAGGATTCCCATCCCGGAGAATCCCAACATTTTCATCCCCCTTAGCCTTGGAAATCTGATGGAAAAGCTGGAATAAGCTGCAGCTCCTCCCAGATTTTCATATCCAGCTTCCCTGCTGCCAGTGCAGCTCCATGGATTTGCACTGCCTGGTGCTGCTGTCCCCTAAAAGCTTTTCGCCGGGGAAAAGCCGGAATGTGCATTCCAGGGGAAAGCATTCCATGTGTTTATTCCTCCATAAATTACCCCACGGAGCTTCCCAGCTGGTGGGAATTCTTAAGGCTCATCCAGAGCTTTTCGTCAAGGAGTATCCATCACCTCTGTCCTCATGGATCCATGTTTAGGGATCGCGCATGGGAATAATATGCTGGAAAATTCCATCCCCAAATCCACAGCTGATATCTCCCGGTGTTCCTCTTTTATCCCATATCCCACCCTCCCGATTTTCTCCTCCCGGTTCGAAATTAATGCTGATGGAATTAAAATTACTCCAGCACATAAAGGGCAAAATTCCTGAAATACAACATTTTAGTGATCCTACAACCGCTCCATTCCCTAAATTACAAAATCTTTGATTAATTCCTCAACAGGCTCCTCTTGGATTTATATCCTTTTATTTTTCCTGCTACATTTGAGCCTTATATTAAACCCAAATAAAAAAGCAATATCTTATCTTATTCCTTGTGCTTGGAAATAATGATCCAGGCTCCCACAAATATTTCCGGGCAGCACCATTTTTTATCCCGTTTTTTTTTATTTCTCCTCACCTCCCTCCTAATTTGATTTGCATTTTTCATGCCTTTTCCACTTTCCCCACAAGTCAGCAGAACAATTCCTGCGGAATATTTTGTATTCCCGGGCCACCGTGGCAGCAGGAAAATAAAATCCTGATTAAAAAAACAAGGAAGTTCCTTTTTCTTGCTCCCACAACCTCCTGGAAAATCGTTGGGAATTAAATGCTGCACATAAAAATATTATTAGAGTTTTATAGGGTTTCTTTAGGGTTTAATTAATAAAGTCAAGCAGCTTCTTCGGTTTCTTTTTTTTTTTTTGGGCAACTCATAAAAATTTAAGAAAAAAGTTTATTAAGTAATTATTAGAAGAGCAAAGAGTATCAGAAGGGACATTTAAGGAGCAGAAGGAATTATTGCCCAAGGAAAGGAATAAAATTAAGGTTAATTGAGATGGGAAAAAAGCTCTGGAATAGTCACAGGCCTGGAAAGGAGAGGGAAAAAAAATCAGAGTAATAAATTATTTAATTCACTGCAAAGGACTGAAAGAAAAATAGGAAGGAGTTGGATCCCAGCCTTGATCCACATGATCAGAAATTATCCTAGGAAAGGCTGCAAGAAGGACAAAGGAAAAGGGAACAAGGGATCTTTTTTTTGGGAAGTGATGGGTTTTATCTGGGGAATCTCAACTCCCTCGGAATGTTTTGCTTTAAAAAAATTAGAATTTTTAATTTAAATCGAATTAAATTTAATTTTTAAAATGCCAGTATTCCAGAAATTGTCTGGAAGATTCTAAAAGAGGCTGGGAAGTGGTTGGAAATCACAGGGAGGGAGAAGCCGAAGGATTTTCCAGGACAGGGAATGTTCATCCCGGAGCAACTGGAGAAGAGTCAACCCATTCCCTTTAGGGACCAGAAATGAAAAGGAAGAACAGGAAGAACAAGAATTACCCTTTTCCCCATAAAACAGTTGCTCCATCAATTAAAATACTTTGGAAATACGAAGGATTTGGATCATTTCCTTAGGATTTGCTGGATTTTCTTCTCGTTCTCCAGCTCTGTCTTGGGCTGGCTCTGGTGACTCCAACAAAAACATGGCTGATCCTCATGGAATTCAGGGCCTGGATGCACCCCCATGCGTTGCCTCCCAGGAAAGTTCCTTTAGTCCACGTGGTCCAAAAGCTGGGACTGAAAAGCAAATTCCCTTCTGCTCCAGGTGCTGCAGGAGCTGATCCTGGCTTGGAGTGTCCAAAAGCCTGGAAAATGGCAACCATCGGTCTGCGCACTTCCTCCAGGAAGGGCAGACCTCATCCCACGGGATTATTAACATCCGGTGGATCTTTGTCTCAGGGAAAACAACAGTGGAAAGTGAGCTTGGAATATGTGAAATAACATTAAAAATGTATATTTAAAATAATAATAACTTTAACAAGAAACCCGTTTTCCTCTAAAAACCACCAGCGCCTCTCTCCCTGTTCGGGTTGGAAAATCTGCTGAAGTTTTTTCAATTTTTTTTCACTTTTATTTTAACTCTCTGGTTTAATACTCATTAAAATTCTCTCCCAAAACTTGGAGGCATTAATTCCATCTCATCCCTGCCAGAGATGACACTTATCCCCTGGCAAGGCCGATAACCTCCAGCTGTTCTGGAGAGGGGATGTTGGAATTCCATGCCGGGAGGGAGGCGTTGTGTCTGTGGTCCACTTAGAGCCAGCCTTGCTCCCAAGCTTCCCAAAATCAGGATTAATCAATAATTAACCAATAATTACAGCCTTCATCAGCAAGTGAACCCCTGGGGTTTTATTTCTCCTCCAGTCACACTGCTCTGAGATGAAGAGCAAAATCCTGGAGTTTTTCCTGTTGGAAAAATAAATCAAATCCCATTTTTGCATGCATGTGTAGTTAAGGCTTATCTTCTTTAGTCCTGGGAAGGGACAGAAATTTCTTTCGGAATTGCCTGTTTCATCTCCACTTTGTAATCGCCATATTTGGGCCACAGAACAATTCCCAAGCTGTGTTCGCCAGTTGGGTTTAATCCTTGGAGTTTTGAATTTGGAAAATGATAGGGCTCTGTTAATTTTCAGGAGAGAGATTAAAATAAAAGGGATCTTTGTGTTTGTTCTCCAAGAGCAGAGCTTTCCACGCCTGAGTACCGGGATGAATAAATATTCCCTTCATTTGAATTTCTGAGCAGGACGTTTTCCACAACGAGGGCAAAATCTCCTTTCTGATTCACTTCCTTGCAGAAGTTCAGGATGGGAAGTTAAAAGTCTTAAAGGTGGATTCCCAAAAATGGGGAGCCAGGAAAAAGAAAAGGGAAAGCAGGACCTGAGGGAATCTGAGGGAGCTTTGGGTTGGATATCAGGAAAAGAGTGCGACAACATTAGACTTAAACTCCAGTCCATGCAAATTATTAAATACTAATCCACTCCAGGGATTAGCCTGGGACATCACCAGGAAAGGTCCCAAAATTCCTAAAAAAAGAGTTAACCGTGATTTTCTCTGTCCCAGCTGACCTGGTGACCCACGGAGAGCTCAGCGCTGGTTTTTTTGCCTTTTTCCAACCCCAATATTGTAGTGGAGCTGAAGGAGAAGAGGAAAGCCATCCGGAAACTGCTTCCTG
This sequence comes from Struthidea cinerea, assembly GCA_013397865.1. Lineage (NCBI taxonomy): Eukaryota > Metazoa > Chordata > Aves > Passeriformes > Corcoracidae > Struthidea > Struthidea cinerea. Next base: position 73,115 of record VZTI01000017.1, on the reverse strand, counting down.
AATAATGGAAATATCCCAAAAAATAACTGATGATGAAAAACAGCTGCTCCAGATGCTTTTTGACAGCTCAGCCAGGCAGGTTGAGGTCTCCCACCCTTTAAAATACAAATCCCTGTCCTCCTTTTACATTGGATAACCTGTGGATGCTCCAGAAATTTGGCTTTCTGTGGAGGGGGAGGTTTTCCACAGAATGAGTAAAGCCAGGACGGTGATCTCCATGGGTTTTTTCACATGAACGAAAAATCATGGAATCATGGGATGGGTTGTGTTGGAAAGGATGTGTCTGAGGCCTGGGAGGAGCCAGGATGGAAGATTTTGGGAGGTGAACACAGTGAGCGAAGTCAGAAGAGCATTCCGAGGATGATTTAAAGAATCACCTGGTAAAGACTCTCCTGGGAGTGGTTGGCTCCTGAAAAATCAGGATATTTTTTTCCATGGAGAAGTGACTTTGAGGAGCATGGACAGCATCCAAATCCATGTGGAATCAGAGCTGGGAAGATCAGCATGCGCAGGGAAGTCCCAGCAGAGGTGGTGGGTGGGGAGCGATCCTGGTTTCCTTCCACTGGGCTCAGTGGTTGCAAAACTCTCTGCGGTGTCACACAACTTCCTGATGGCCTAAACGGGAATAAACTCCGATTCCAAAGAAGTTTGGGATACCAGCAGCAGGGAGACTCTGGAGCAGCTTCCCAGTGACACCAGTGAGAGGAAATCGAAGCCCTTTTCAAACGCACTATGAGGAAATTATTAATGGTTCTCCCCTGGGGACTTCGAGGGACGTTTTGTGGTCCTCTAAGAGTTCCTTGGATCCCTCTGCTCTTCCCAGACCTCTCCATGACCCTGCATCCATGTGAGATGCCACAATCTGCAGGGGAGGGTTGAGGAGCTCAATCTTTTGTGGGTTTCAGCCAGAGGAGGAGCCCCAGCCAGGTGAAAATGTCCGTGTTCCCAGGACAAATGGAAGGATCCACTAAAATCCTTGGAATGCTGTCCCTCTCCTTGTTTTGGCCCGTGGAGAGGTGAGAATCCTTCCCTGCCTCCCCTCGTGCTTCTGCTGGAGGGCAGAGAAGTTCCATTACTTTCCAGAGGCGGAGTTTACAAATTTGGGAATCATTTTTCCGTTGGTTTTTAAGGAGCCGTCGAGGAAGGCAAGTCAGTTTTCCCATTTGACAATAGGAATAGTGGGATTTGCTCTAATTCCCACCTAATCCAGGCTCTGCACAATCATTAACGTTATCAGCAAAAGCCTTGATTGAATGTAACTTATGAAAAGCAGCTCAGTTATCGATGTAATGTTATTTTTCCGGGAGATTAAAGCTCCCCGTGCTTCAGGAATTTTGCCGCGGAAAGGTTAACGTGGAATGGATGATCCGATATCCTGCAGCAAACGGAGGAGCAAACAAAGCCTAAATATCTCAAATGCAGGGAGATAAGGATGCCAAATCCACACTAATGTGCTGTGCTCATCTCTCCCATCTCTGATCCGTGTTTTGTAAGCCTGGAAAAGGAGCTCGGAATTCTTTTATTTCCCAGCTGAAGAGAGAGGTTCGTAAAAGCTGATTTAAGCACAAAATGCTGAAAGGAAGTCTTTGAGGGGTTGTAAGTGGAAATTCCTGTTTATGGACAGGGCTTGAGCAACCTGGGATAGTGGGAAGTGTCCCTGGCCAGGTCAGGGAGTGGAACTGGATGATCCTTAAGGTCCCTTCCAACCAAAACCATTCCATGATTCTGTGTTCAAGCAAAGCCCACGATTCCTCTTTTTTCTGCTTTCCAATAGAATTAAAGAAGACTGGGATGTGTTTCCCAGAGGAACTGGTAGGATCTGATGCAGGGTGGCTGCCTCCCCTGGAGCATTTGAGGAAGTTGTGGATCTGGGATCCCTGTTCCTGCCTCATTTCCCAGTTTTCCGAGGAATTTATTGCAGTGGTAGGATGGAACAGGAGAAAACAGGACGATTTTGCCTTGAGGCTGCAACAAATCCAAGGACGATTAATTCCATGAAAGCAAAATCATGGAGCAACGAGCTGGAGTTCGCCTCCGCTTTGTCCCTCAGGTGAGAGGTTCCTGCGGAAATGGACCACAGAAAGTTCGGATATTTGGAATTTCTCATCATGGAAAGGGTTTTCCAACCCTGGCACAGCTGCCCAGGGCAGTGGTTGGGTCCCCATCCTGGAGAGATTTAAAATCCCTGTGGATGTGGCATTTGGGGACATGGGGCAGTGGTGGCCTTGGCAGTGCTGGGAATGGTTGGTCTCGATTTTGGAGGGTTTTCCAGCCTAAATAATTCCAGGATTCTGTGTTGCAGCTGCTTGTTGGGATGGGAGTCAGTGGTTGGAGCAACAGGACCAGCAGCTCCCAGTGGAACTCCCAGGAAAACCTTTAAATAGGAGCTTTTTTATGGATAAGTTTCATTCCCATCAATATTAAAGTTCTGTATTTCCTGGACAATATCGGAGAATCTTCTAAAGGAAAAAAATCCTGTTCCATGAGGTTTCTGGGAAGTGCAATTTTTACATTTTCCTTCCAATTAGTGACCAGAACACCTTTGGAAACTCCTAAATATTTACAATTCCCACCTCCCACACGGATTCCTTGAATCTTTGGGAGGCAGCACATCCTGCTTTGGAAAACGAGTCTGAATCACTGGTTTTTAATTAATGCACGTAAACAACACCAAACATTTTCCTCTGCTTCTCTGAGCTGTAAATTGATTCTGAGGGTTGGCAGCTGGACAGGACACGTTTAATCTTGGATATCTTCTTAGAAAAGCCCACAAGGATGTGAATAAAAATAATTTCTGAGAAAATGTTTCCGCTCTCAGGTGGGTTATTGGAATAAAAAGAGATCAAAAGAAAAATTCTCCCCCAGTTTGCCTTTTTTTTTTTTTTTTTAAATATAA
>VZTI01000017.1:35014-67263 GCA_013397865.1 Struthidea cinerea | reverse complement strand
TACTTAAATTCTATGTCATTGTTTTTAAATGATTTTAAAATGATTTTAAAATTATTTTTAAATTATTTAAAAATTATTTAAAAATTATTTTTAATTTTTAAATTGCAACTGCGCAGCAGAGCTTCCCAGATTAATGGGATTTCTCACTGTGCTTTCCCCTGGTTTCGTTTACAGACAGGTGGTTCCCAAAATCCAGACTTTAATGCTGTGTGGAACCCACATTTGCATCCATTTATTTCATTTATTAATCATCTCCCAAAAATCCCCAGTTAAATCCTACAGGCCGGCAATATGGAAATGGCTCATTTGATTTCCTGCGTAATAAAAAATTAATAATATAATAATTACTCGAATTTGAAAAGCACCACAGATGCCATTGTGTGTTCTTAGTTTCAGCTTTAACAAGGCAGGGTTTAAATTAAACCCCAGCCACACACCGAGCTTATTTCAATTAACGAAACCTCTTGTGATCAAATATTCTTTTCTTTAAAGTCGTGCTGCATGAATATTTCATCCTGTGTTTAATAACTGCTTTTTCAGCGCGGAGAAACAAACACGGAGCTCTAAAATCTGTGGATTTAAACAGCTGCCGACAGAATTTTGAGGAATGTTTGAGCTGGGAATGAATTCAGCTTGGGGCAAAATTCAGAAATAATGTTGGGAGGGAGGGAGCTGGCCTGAAACAAGGAGTGGGAAATGTTGGTTTTGAGCTGTCAGTTCATAATTTGATGTCACCAAACTCTCCCGGGGACCTCGCTGAGCCAACAATTAAAGTGGGATTTCAAAGCAAAACCTATTCCCGACGCTCCAATGGGAAATAAACATTAAATGTTGGGGGATTTTTTGTTTCTGTCCCAAATGAAGGCCTCTTTGGGAGGAGCAGGGAGGAATTCAGCGGGAATTCAGCATGGAATGGTGGGAATCAGCTGGGCAAAGGGACAGCTCCCACTATCCCCGGGTGCTCCAAGCCGTGTCCAGCCGGGCCTCGGACACTTCCAGGGATCCCAGGGCAGCCACAGCTGCTCTGGGAATTCCATGTGGGAATATTCCCATGAGCTTAATTCCAAATAATTCTCCCTCTTTGTTCCTCATGCATTTCCTCCCAACAATTTCCAGACTCAAATGTGTCACATTTAGGATTTCTCACCCATAAATTCACCATACACAACAATAAATCCCAATTTTTCAAGCAGATTTATAAATGTCGGAACTCCTGCACATCCAACACCTTCCATTCCCTAATTTCCAGCTTCCTCCACAGTTTTCCTGTTGTTTCTTTCATTCCACGTGCTGCTTTTATTACAGGTCCCACATGCTGCTGTGGGGAGAACAAAATCTATTCATAATTCATAAATTTTCATTGTTTAAAAAATTGGGCAGTAAAATCAATTTTAATGAGCATTTAAAGTGGATTTTTAGGGCACTCCCGAGGTGAAAAAGTCGGGAATGGGAATTGGCAGATGGGAAATGACACAGAGACATTGGCTCTAAATATTTATACGGATAAACCATCAGCTTTCCCAAATATTTTGTGATGGGATTCTATAAACTGGATGCTCCAGAAGGGATGCGTTTAGCACCAGGAAAAAAAAAGGGAATCTGAGATGGAACAGCTTGAGGAGTAAAATTCCTGCTGTGCCATGGATGGAAAAAGCAGGAAAACATAAAATGAGAGTTGTGAGACAGAATTTGCCGAAAAAGCCAATTTTAGTCGCGGTTTAGTCTGGAACTTCCTAAAACGTCTTGTTCCTGCAGTTTTCTCGTCATATTTTAAGGAATGGCTCGTTGGGGAATTCATTAAGCAGAAGAGTCCATGTGGGATTTTACTTGGAACCATCCCTGTCTGACGCCCTCCTGGTTTTTGACTAAATGATGCCATTTTGGGTTTAGAAATGCTTTTAAATGCCTTAGATTTAGTTCATTTTGCCACAATTTGGAATGCTGCCAAGGAAGAACAGATTTAAAAATCAGATCCTCTAATAAACGATAGATAATAGAAAGAAAGGAAAAGTGTTTTTATCACTTTAATCAGGAAAAAAATTATTTGGTGCCTCTCTGTGACATCCCAAATCTCAATTCCTGCAGGATCTGAACGCCAGGGACTTGGCGCCGTGGAAATGATGGAAAGAAAATGGTTTTAATTTTGAAAATCCCAGTTGCTGGAGTCAGGATGGTCTTCCAAAAGTCTGATCCCTCAGGCGTTTCACGTGGATATCCAGTGGAATATCCCACAGGACAGCCAGGAAGGGGAATTCCTTGGGACTCCAGTTAGCAGCATTTTAACGATTTATTGAGGATTTCCTGCAGAAAACCCAATCTTGAGGAGCTGGCCCCAAAGAGAGGGGTGGGATGGGTTTTCTCCCATCATCTTTTGGGAACAGGGATGGAAATCCCATGGAGTGGCGGAGCTGTTCCTGATTTTTTAGGTGGCCACTGACCGTAGGTGACCACAGGCACACAAAAAGCTGGAAATTTGGCTGTTTTCCTGCTAAATCCAGCTCTGACTCCATGGAGCACCCCATGGAGCACAGGACTGCTGAATTCATCCATCTTCCTGTGGTTTTAACACCAAGTTTTCTCCTAAATCCATGTTTTCAACAACAGGAATCAGAAGACATGAAGGGTTAGGTGTGATCCAAGCTCACAGTCCATGGTTAAACATTTTAGGAGCTTCTCCATGACCTGGAGCCCAAAATCTTGACTTTAAGCCTGCAGGAACCACCTCAGGTATTGAATTGATGAATCAATCCACGGCCTCGAGAATTGTCCCAGCCTGAGATAATTCCAGTCTGGTTTGTGCCAAACAAATTCCTAATTTCTCCCGCTGGCATGGACTTACTGACAAATACAGTTTAGGATTCATTTAATTACACATCTGATAATTAATAGGCAACAATTTGTTATTCTGAACTACTCTGGATCCAATCCCATTTTTATGTTCCCACAAAATCCACCCCAGTGAGCGGGAAAGGGGTGGAATCCCAGATTCCCAATGTTCTCCTGTTGTAACATTCCAGTCCCGGCTGCCTTAAAGCTCGAGGAGAGCTAATTCCCGCGAAGTTTCCTTTAAGTTTTGGGTTGTTATTTTGGCAAGAAAATTCCTGCTCAACCCCCAGAGAGGAAATTATTCCACGAGCCCTCCAGCAGAGCAGGGAGCACTATAAAGTTCTTGGGAGAATAATTTGCTCTTTAATATAAAAATACGGAGAAAATGCCCAGGCAACAAGAAAGGAATTAAAATAACTCAGCCAACACCCAGTCACATGCACAAAAAATCCCTAAAAATAAAAATCCTGGGAGCAGAGCTGTTGAATTGACAGGGAATCATTCCACAGCCCCTAATCCAGCATCTGTTAACTCCAAAAACCTGCTGCACTGAATTCCCTGGAAACCGTGATTGGAAAAATACCGCTATTAATTGATTCCACCAATTAACCGCTAATCCAAGAGTCCTGATTATGATTAGGCTGGTAACCAATTCATTTGATAGAAAGCTCCTTAAATTTTCCAAATTGTGGTTCAGCCCTTCCCTCTCTCCCTTTCCCACTCGTTCCATTAATTAACTGTTTTTCCCAGCAGTGAAAAGCGGGATCTTCCTTCCTTAATTGCCTCTTGACCCTTCCCGGCTCTGCCTTCGGAGGTTCTTCATCAGGAGCAAATGAAAACGCTCTCGATGAATTAAAAATATTTCTGGGCCCAGAGGAAACTTCCCAGCCTGGCTGGGAATCCTTTGGAGTTCTATTTATCCGGCTTTGCTGAGGGAAATCTGGGATTTTCCCGGCATACTGGGCTGGACTTCGGTTCATACAGGTGGAGGAACAACCTCCCTGGTGGCTCTGCACAAACTGGTTCCAGAATTCCTGGTTCCAGCAGCAGCCAGGGGAATTCTGCAGTCCATGAGGGAGTTTTGCTGCCACTGGAGCAGGCCAGATCCCTAAGGAGCCGAGGGATCTTCAGGAAGTGGTCTCAGCTCTGCCCTGCTCAGGTGAGATCCCACCTGCAGAGCTCCATCCACCTCTGGTATCNAGCAGCCTTCCCTGGATGCTGGAATGTGCTAAACATGGCTGTTTAGCCTCCTGTTGCTATTAATAAACAGGATAATAAATAATAAATTTTAGGGTGAAGGATGAAGGGTTTTTTTAATAAAATGAAGAGAAGTAACAGAGAGAAATTGCCCCTGATTCCTGCCCCCATCCCGGTTTAGGCAAGTGGGGATTGATGACACCAATGGCAACCATCCCACTGGATGGGGTATTGGGAAGGAATTCCTGTCTGGGAGGGTGGGGAGGGGCTGGAATAGAATTCCCAGAGAAGCTGTGGCTGCCCCTGGATCCCTGGAAGTGTCCAACGCCAGGTTGGATGGGGCTTGGAGTAGCCTGGGATAGTGGAAGGTGTCCCTGCCCATGGAAAGGGCTGGAATAGGATGGGCTTTAAGATCTTCCATCCCAAACCATTCCAGGATTCCATGATCCAGGTACAAACACGGTTTAAAATCCCATTCCTCTCAGGTAAATTCCCATTTTTTTCACCCCCCGTGTTTTCGTTTCACAGCCGAATTCCAGAGGTGCTGCTGCAAGGCACTCGCTCTGTGTAGCACTCAGGGAAATATTGGATTCCCCATTAAGGCTAGGATTGAAAAGTCGCTCATTGATTGAGCTTCGTTAGGGAGATAATGAGGAGAAATTTTTTCATTCAGAGGTCTCTAATGAAGAATGGCTTTCCCATTCATTCAATGCCCGAATTCTAACGGACCTGTGTTTACGGGAATCTCGCAAAAATCCCAGGTAACGATGCCGCACTCAGATCTCCAGGAGTTTCTTTGGATCCAGGAGCAGCAGGACACCGAAAGTGAAGCATTCCAAGGCCAAAAATCCTCTTTGTCCTTCCCAGGCATCCCATTATGGAGCGATGGGATGGGGTTGGAGCAGCTCTGCTGCCATCGTGCTGGTTCTGCTCTAAATTAAGCTCTGGAAAAACCCCAAATTAGCCTTTCCTATTATATTCCAGCTTGGAGAGAGGAAGGAGCCTGTGTGTCAAGCTGCGGCATCAGTGAATGATGGGGAAAGATAAAATTCAAACCCCCCCTCAAAGCAGATGAAAAATTATTAACCGTTATAACAATTATTAACCATTATAACAATTATTAACCATTATTAACAATTATTAACAACAGATTTGGAAATTATTTACAAACTCCCAAAATTGTGGGGTCCAAATGCATCCGTGGCCACCATCCCTCTCGATAAAAGGATCACAGGGTGAGAGGTGTCCTGATTTTAGAATTCCAGAATGGTTTGGGATGGAAAAGGATCTTAAATCCCATCCTATTCCAGTCCTTTCCATGGGCAGGGACACCTTCCACTATCCCAGGCTACTCCAAGCCCCATCCAACCTGGCGTTGGACACTTCCAGGGATCCAGGGGCAGCCACAGCTTCTCTGGGAATTCTATTCCAGCCCCTCCCCACCCTCCCAGACAGGAATTCCTTCCCAATACCCCATCCAGTGGGATGGTTGCCATTGGTGTCATCAATCCCCACTTGCCTAAACCGGGATGGGGGCAGGAATCAGGGGCAATTTCTCTCTGTTACTTCTCTTCATTTTATTAAAAAAACCCTTCATCCTTCACCCTAAAATTTATTATTTATTGTCCTGTTTATTAATAGCAACAGGAGGCTAAACAGCCATGTTTAGCACATTCCAGCATCCAGGGAAGGCTGCTCCCCATCCCAAAAATTCCACAATTAAGACCAGAGACTTTGACTCCTTCGGATCCTTTTCATTTTTTCTGGCCGCTCGATCCCAGGGAAAACTCTGCCCTGTGGTGGATCTATTTCAATTTGGGAATCTCGACCTTTTCCTTTTGGAATCAGGCAATGTATCCATGTGGGAATATTGTATTCCCACACAAACGATGCTCCAATGACTGGAAAGGGATCAAAGAGGTTTTCCCTTATCTCTTATCATGGACAGAAGGTGCCTCCTGTGAGGAAAACAGCCCTGGATTCAGGAGTTGCTGGGAACAGGGATTTATGATCATTAATTTGAAAACATGAGGGGTAGAACTGCAGGAAAATCCTGACACTGCTCAGGTGGGAGGAATTTAGGTTGGATATTAGGATTTCAGGGAAAGGTCCTTCCCCCGGAGGGTGCTGGGCACTGCCCAGGCTCCCCAGGGAATGGGCACGGCCCCGAGGCTGCCAGAGCTCCAGGAGCGTTTGGACAGCGCTGCCAGGGATGCCCAGGGTGGGGTTGTTGGGGTGTCTGGGCAGGGCCAGGAATTGGGCTGGATAACCCTTGTGTATCCCTTCCCACTCCGGATATTCCGTAATTCCATGACTGGCAGCATCTGAGCTCTGGGCTCATCATGGTCAGAGGTTTTGGAAAACCTTTGGTGTCCATTTGCTTTGACATCTCCTCCTTCGAAAAGTCTGGAAAGTTGTCAGGGTTTCAAATCTTTGACCTATGGTGGCATGGGGCTGAAAAATCCCAATGTTCCCCATGGAGAATATCCACATCCTGAGCTCTGCTTTGCACTGAGAACCCCCGGAATGATCTGATGGGTGTGATCGGATATTCGATCAGCGGGGATGTTTCCGAAATAGAAAATACAGCAAGCATCCGGATTTCTGAGGAGAATTGAAAGCACTTGGAAAATTCAGGTTGTTCTTTGTTTTCAGGGAGTTGGTTGGGTGTGTGAGGTGGATGGACAGACGGGCAGGATCATCCTTTGGGATACCAAATTGTGATCAACAGGATCATCCTTTGGGATATCAAATTACAGTCAACAGGATCATCCTTTGGGATATCATTATTTGGGATATCATCCTTTGGGATATCAAATTACAATCAACAGGATTGTCCTCTGGGATATCAAATTGTGAGCAACAGGATCATCGTTTGGGATATCGTTTGGGATATCAATAAATCATCTTGCGAAGAATCTGCTGTTCTGACCTTGCACTCCTTGCTCACCTCCTACCACCCTCAATCCTGTCCCATCCCAGGCCTCAGCCAGGTCCCTTCCAATCCAAACCATTCCATAATTCCGTGACTTTTCATCAATGTGAGAAATCCCAACCAAGAAGGAACTTTAATCTTACACTGTACCCAAATAATTTGGTATTTTCCCTTCCAACTGTATTTTAACTGTATTAAAAATGGAGATAAAATATTGGATCTGAGAAATTTATAATTCCTGCGCTTACCTTGCTGGAAATCCGAGCTGGCCTCATCCATCCAATTGAAATTGCTCTATCCTTAAAATCCCATCAAGCCTTTGGTGCCACCTGACTTCCAGATCCATGTCCAGGACGATTCCAAGCTGTCACAGGAGTAACTCTGGGAATTCAAGCCTTTCCAGCTGTCTGGATGTTGATATTTAGCTGATATCTCTGATATCCCATCTTATCTCCGTTAATATTTGAAACAATAACCCGAAATTGTCGCTAATGAGGATTGCAGATGCCGTTAATTAGGAGTAAATAACAAAGAGAACAGGGTGCTAATGAGCAGCGAGTGTGCTGAGTGTTGGAAAAACGAAAACAAACAAGGAATGTTTTAGACAGCCTAATAAATTCCCAGGCATACAGGAACAAAGGATGGATGTTGTCCTGATAAATTCTCGGGAATCGAGGAATGGAGGACGGATGTTGGCCCCTCATGTTGGATAATTGTTGGATTTCTCTGTGTTCCGACAACTATAAAACCAATAAAGCAGATTTAGAAATACAGAACAACTTTTAAGCAGTGATTTAATTAATCCTGGACCAATTTCACGAGAGTTTCGTTGGATTTCCCATCACAGCAAATTTCTAAAATGGGCTTTTACGGAATATTTCGCTGGATTCAAAAAGGCAACCAAGCAAGGCAGACCCAATTCCTGCATTGTTCACTAGGTCAGGAAATCAGAATATTTTCAGCTTTCTGTGGGGTTTTTATTTGTTTTGGTGGTTTTGTGGGGGTTTTTAATTTCTTTTTTTTCTTGTTTGGCTTTTGGGTTTTTTTTGTTTGTTTGGGGTTTTTTTCTTTTTTATTTTCTTCTTTTTGGGGGGTTTTGGGGGTTTTTTGGTGAATTTTTTTTGTGTGTGTAGGTTTGTTTTTTTTTTTTGTTTTTTTTTTGTTTTGTTTTGGGTTTGGTTTTTTTTTGGTTGTATTTTTTTTGGTTGTATTTTTTTGGGGGGAATTTTTTTTTTCCCAGTTTGATTTTTCTATTGTAGTTCCATGTCAAAACCCCAAGGAGGTATCTGGGACTATCAGGGAGATCAGAATCTCTCCAGAGCGGGAAGTGCTCGCACAGAGGGAGCTGTTTTGCACCTCCATAGGTTTGGAGATAATGATCCGAGATGTGACTCCTGATGAACTCCAGGCAGAACTGATCCAGGATATTCCATGAATACAAAACTCCCCTGCACGGTCATGTTTGGGAAAGAAATGTGTGGAAGCCAGGAAATCAATCATGGAATCCTGGAATGGGTTGGGCTGGAAGGGACCTTACAAATGGGACCATTCCATGGGCAGGGACACCTCCCAGTATCCCACGGTGCTCCCAGTCCTGTCCAACCTGGCCTTGGACACTTCCAGGGATTCAGGGGCAGCCGCGGCTTCTCTGGGAATCTGTGACAGGGCCTCCCCACCCTCCCAGCCAGGAATTCCTTCCCAGTATCCCATCTAACTCTGCCCTTTTCAGTTTAAGGCCATTCCCCCTTGTCCTATCATTCCATACCCTTGTCCAAAGTCCTTCTCCAAACTCAGCACGTTTTTCTCCTACCTGCAAAAAAATAGGAACTGATGGGATGCAAACATTCCACATTCCAGCCTGGAAAAGCTGTGGCTGCCCCTGGATCCCTGGCACTGCCCAAGGCCAGGTTGGACACTGGGGCTTGGAGCGGCCTGGGACAGTGGGAGGTGTCCCTGCCATGGCAGGGGTGGAACTGGGTGGGCTTTAAGGTTCCTTCCAACCCAAACTATTCCACTATTCCATGAATTCTTTTCTCTGCATACAGCGTGTGGAAAGCAAAGAAAATCTCCCTGGAGCAAAAGTCCGGGGAAAAAAATCCTCTTGGCTCTTGTCAACACAAATCCAAACTGAGCTTTAGAATTCCCTGCCGTTTCTATAATCATCCCAGTTTTCCAGCACCTCAGACTGCTCACGCCGATCCCTTCTGGAATATGGATCACTCTGATACTTGGTTTTTCATGTCAGAATCAGTTATTCCAGGAGAATTCCATGTTTTCAGCATCTCAGTTCCGACTGCTCCCGAAGTGTTGCCTTGCTGTGCTATTTTAGGGATGAGGGGTTTGCCACTGACTGGGATCACTGCTGGGCAAGACACTGAGAGAAGAATTTGGGAAATTAGCACAGGATAAAAAGGATAAATATTTAAAAATATTTACAAAATGCTGCTGTGGGGATCCAGACACGGAGAATGTGAAAAACAGGAAAAAAAGGATAAATATTTAAAAGTATCTACAAAATGCTGCTGTGGGGCTCGAGACACAGAGAGTGTGAAAAAACTTGGGAAAAAAGAAAGGAGCTAAAAGAAAACTCAAAGGAGTAGAGTGATTTTAACTCTCACTTTTCCCTCGGAACACACAAGACTGAGCATTTTCCTTGGAATGTGTTTTCCTGGAGAAAAGTGCCGCAACCATGGCTAAACTATGACCTTCAAAGAGTCACTCAAGGAAACAATTCCCTGTAATTCCCACATTTGTGCTCAGCCTGGAAGGCTGAATAACGACTCGTTTTGCCTGTGGCAGGAGCAGAGCATTCCTAGGATTGAGCTGCTTCATTCCAGAGTCTCCCAGTGACAAGGAAAGGATGGAGCCCATCCCACCATCTGCCAGGCTCTGTCTCTTCCTGGCCTCCTCTTCCCAAGCAGATGCTCCGGCCCGTCTGTCCCCACGCAGCCCCAGATGCCACTGGCTGACATTTCCTCTCCAGGAACATTCCCGGGACAATGGGCTTTGTCCTTCTCCAAAGGCATCCAATACTCCAGATTGACTCACCAGCATGTGACTCGCTATCCAAAGGGTAAGTTCCTGGGTTCTGTGCAAAATCCTGGGGTTTGAGGAAATGTCAAGCTTTCATCTGTGTTTTGGAAGGAGATGTGAGTTTTTCCAGGCTGTAAATCCCTGCTTTGCCCAGTCCCGGCTGAGAGGCTCAGGAAAGGGGTAAAAATCCATCTTTTTCTTGAGGTTGGGTATATTCCCCATCCTTGGAAGTGTCCAAGGCCAGCCTGGATGGGGCCATGAGCAACCTGGGATTGTGGGAGGCACCTCCTGGATTTGAGAGTGCAAGTCCGTTTGTCACTCCTGGGAGTAACCGAATTATTTGTGGGATTTTTGGCATCATTAATTTCGTGGTAGTAGAGCTCTTCCCCTTCATCCCCAGATAGCTGGTGATGAGAAAAGATCCACCCCTGACAAATTTGAAACATCAGATCAAAAAATCATGGGATGGTTTGGGTTGGAAGGGACTTCAATCCCATCCAGTGCCACCCCTGTCACGGACAGGGGCACCTCCCACTATCCCAGCGTGCTCCGAGCCTCATCCAACCCGGCCTCGAACATGTCCAGGGGTGAGGCAGCCACAGCTGCTCTGCCAGTGCCTCATCACCCTCAAGCTCTCTCTTGGAATGATTCCCATTTTCCTGAAGCGAGGGAGCATCCAAAAGGCTTCACCAGCTGGGTGTGAACTGAGCATCATTCCATGGACACGGCCGGAGAGGTGGGAAGAGGAATCCTGGGGTGGTGCAAACCCGGGGGTGCCAGCACGGCGGAGATGAGCTGAAGGTCCCAGCCACTCTGGAATGCCACAGAGGCCTCAAGTCTAGACCAGAATTCCCTTTTTCCAGCGGATGAAACCCTCAGGAATGAAACAGAGACACGGGGTCTGCTCCAAGGCTGAAGGCCGTGCAAGAGCAGAGATTTTTCCCATTAATCCAGCAGAAACATCTAAATAAAACAAGAGAGCTTTGCCTCAGAGACCTGAAGACAATCCCACACCGGGAGAAAGCGCTAAATACATTCAATCTAGCTTTTATATTTTCATTAACAAGAGCGTGGTTTTAAGGCCCACAGGTGAGGAGAAGCCTGGGAAGTGCATCCTTAAGGAATACCTGCACGTGGAAGTGCTAAATCCAGGCACAGCTGCTTCAGGTGCAAGGGGGGATTTTAGGAGTGTAGGTAAAGGTGGAATAAAATTTGGGAAACTTTCACATCACTCATAGAAGAATTTCACTCTGGGTGTGGTGAATCCCTTTATCCCTCTGTCCCACGGGGATCTTCACCAGCTGTTGTTCCATTCCTGGCAGGATGGAGCCACAATTCCCCCTTAAATTCCCTCCCTTTCCCCTTGGACGCTCTGACTCGAGCAGGTATTTCAGGCTCCAAGAAGGAGCCTACGTAAAACTGATGAAGAAAAGATCAAAAACACTTGAAAATGCTATTTTGAGGCTTCTGGGACTTGAATAAATGAGATTATTAACTCAATTATCCACGGCATTTGGAATATTTTATCCTTTCAGCCCATTCCTCCCGCTTTGCTGGAGCAGAGGTGCTGGAATTCTCCTGTCTGCCTTTCCCAGGAAGTTTGAGTGATGTCCAGGCTGCGTGAAGTGAAGGTGCCCATTCTTTCCTTCGAGATGCCCTCACAATTTGATATTTTAGTGATTTATTCCCATCTATTTTATTCATTTTGACATCTAAAAACTTTTTTTTCCTTATGATCTGATCCTGGAAAGAATCCAGGACTGATTTTCGTTTGTTTTGGTGATGAACGCAGGTGGGTGAGCTCTGCCAAAAATTATTCTCAATTATGGGAAGTTTCAAGTTTCTTCATGGTCAATTTTCAGAGGTTTGGAATTCACCTGATCTTGGATTGAAATGTGTTCCCTCAAGGACAAGTTCCTGAAGTTCTTTGTTTTCACTCTCAAGCACGAAACGTGGGATTTATCTGATTGAAAGCAGATACCTACATAGAAATATATTTATTTTATCTAGATAAATCTGTCTTACCTTGTCATGGACATTCCCATTGGATCAAGAGAATGAGAAATCGCATCCCAAAATTCTTCTCATCCCGAGGGAGGCGTGGAAGTAGAAGAGCCCTTGAAACGTTTTCCCTCCGCTGACTCAAGAGCGACTCGAGGCTGATGAATTGGCTCTTCAAGGTCGGTCTTACACTGGGTTCAAACATGTATTTGCAATATATTGAGTCAGAAAATGAAAGAAAATAAAAATGATGCACAAAGGGTTAATTAACAACCTCATTAAAACCAGCCCCTCATTTAAACCACCTCTTATCAGCTGTTGGCCAAACCCCACAGGAGGTGGGGTTGGAGCTCTACGAAGCCACGAGGAGGCTCCAAGGGAACCTGATTTTTTGGGATCTGGAAGGTGGATGCTGGTTTTTTTTCTCCATGGGAGGAGTTATTCCAGGGAAGCAGCAGAGCTGAGCTCCCGTACTGCCCTGGGAATGCCAAGACCGCTCTGGAATTTTTTTTAGCTGACTAAATTCAGTGTAAAGCTGGCGAGATGCCATCTATAGGAATTTCTGAGGTGGAAAAGAGCTGATTGCCGTTTTTCTGGGGGTCTTTCTCCTCCTCTGGTGTCAGACTGGTGGTGATGGGTGACTTTTGTTCTATTTTCAAATAAAGCCATAAAACCAATTAGGCACATTAAAACTTCTTTGAAAAATAGGAATATTCTGCTCAATCCCTCCTGGAAAAGCTGTGAGGAAGTGGTGGATGCATCAGTGAAAATGAGAGTGGGAAAGTGAAAATAAGACCCAAATTAGGAAATAATTCATTTTGGGGAGGATGTTTTAATTACTGAAAGCAGAGGCAAGAGCTTTGAGAGATACATAAATGGATTTTTTATTTAAATTCTCATACAGTCAATAAAAGATCAGGACAAAATGTTAATTAAAAGGGCAACGGGTTTGTTCTAAGCAAAAACAACATAAGACGGGACAGAAGTCACGTGGCCGGGAGATAATCCCAATTCTCAAACATCCTGAGATGAATTCAATTCTCACTTTTTGTTTATTTTGTTGTTATTTCATCCTGGAGACCTCGGATAGACATTTTCAATTATCTTCACCTGTGAGGAAATCCTTATTTAAAACCCCCGATTTCAGTCGCTGTGAGGCAATAAAAGAAATCCACAAATTGATTCCAAGGTGAGGGTGGGGAGTCGCTAAAACTGCAGAGAAACTTTTGCTTGTGAAAGCCACAAAGGGAATGAAATTGGGATTTTATCACCCAAGAGCCACTTCCAGTGGTCATTGGTGGGAAAATAAGGATAATTGAGGATGTTGGAAGGCTCTGATGATGAACACTAAACCCTGATCTAAGAGCAGAGTGGAAAGAAGGTGTTGGAAAAGGGGAGCTGATGGCGAATTTTACTTTGGAAAGCCCGGGTTTGGAGCTGCAGGAATTATGGAAAATCTGGGGCAGGTTTTGTCTTAACTCCTGTGTCCAGTTCTGGGCTCCTCACTTCCAGAAGGACAGGGAGGGGCTGGAGAAAGCCCAGGGAAGGCTCTGGAGCAGCAGGAGAAGCTGAGGGAGCTCAGCCTGGAGAAGAGGAGGCTGAGGGGGGACCTTCTGGCTCTCAAAAGGAAACGGCCTCAGGCTGGGCTCAGGCCGGACATCAGCAGGAATTTCCCCATGGAAAGGGTGCTCAGGCCTTGGCAGGGGCTGCCCAGGGAGGTTTGGAGTGCCCATCCCTGGAGGTGTCCAAGGAATTCCTGGAGGTGGCACTCAGAGCTCTGGGCTGGGGACAAGGTGGGCATCGGGCACAGGCTGGACTTGACCTTGGAGGGCTTTTCCAACCTCAGTGCTCCTGGGATTCTGTCTCCACATCCCAAAGCACAGCCCAGCAAACACGGAAATATTTGTAGGACTGGGTTTTCAGGTGATAAAGGCGTTGGAGAGAACAACTGCTGGAGCAGATCCTGGCAGAGTCTCCGTGGAAGCTTCAAGGAATAAGCCCAATATTAATTCCACGCTTCGCCTTCAGCGCAAAGCTTGGGATGAGAAGCTGCGAACAAGAAAAAGCAGCACAGTCCTGACACTTTCTGAGTAACAAAGGGATGCTAAAAATACTCCCAGACGTTGTTATCATCCCAGATATTATTAAACACTGTGAGGCCTGAAGGAAATTACAACACCCTGGAGATTAAAGGAGCTTTATCCCAGCTGCCTGTGCTGCCTCATCCTCCACGCTCATGGAGCACTGGAATGTTTATTTGTGGGATAACGAATAAACGGAGGGAAGTGGTAAAAGACTGGCACAGGATGCCAAGAGAAGCTGTGGCTGCCCCTGGATCCCTGGAAGTGTCCAAGGCCAGGTTGGACGGGGCTTAGAGCAGCCTGGGATAGTGGGAGGTGTCCCTGCCCACGGCAGGGGGTGGAATGGGATGGAATTGTTCTGGAATTCTCTGATTCTTTGCTGTGCGAAGGTGGGAGAGGAAGATGGATCTGAGATTGCTCCTGAAAATTCACCAGGCTCAGCCCAGTTGTGCAGATCCCGTTAGCACAAAACAAGGAATTGCCGCTGCTCAAAGGTAGGGAATAATTGATCCTAAAAGACCAAAACCTCATGGATTTAAAGGATTTACTCCCCAGGCATGTTAAACCCTGAGCTGGGAATGAACAGCAACCCAAACTCCAGCAGGTTCATCATGAAATCATTGTCTTGGCCAGGGAAGCAAAGACCAACTTCCAGGAAAACGTGTGGGGCCTCATTTAAATCCCAAATCCCGTTTAACTCCAGCATTAATTACCGTGGAAAGCCGAAGGCTTCTGTTCACATTTAAAGGGTTTTAAAGCCTTTTTATGCTTCACCTTGAAGGAGCTGCCACTCATCAGCCTCACATCAAAGCCTAATTTGCTCTGCTCCAGCACAAAGTCCTCACTCCTCGCTTGGCAAAGCTCCTTGGGTTAATTACTGGCTCCCAGGAAAAGGGCAAATTAAATGTAATTAGCCAAATAATGGAAGAGTTTCCTGTTGCATCACACTTTGCATCTAATTAATGACATCACCTCTCTTTTCTCTTCTTTGAATGGATTTGGAAATGTTCGGAGAAGAAACAAGGCAGGGGTTTTACTAATTAAGCCCAAATTTGCATTTTCCTTGGAGTAATCCAAAGTAGGAATTATTTCAGTTGTGCATCCCTGGAAAAGGAGGGATCAGCTCTCTCTCTCGTGCAACTGATGCACCAAAGCTGCTCCAGTCTCCACAACTCTGTGTTATTCCTGCTCTTCCCTTTTTTCCCCCATCAAAACAGCTTTTTCCAGGTTTTTTTCTGTGCTTTTCCCTGCTTTTAGCACTGCTCAGCCTTTCCCTGTTCTTCTGAGAAGTTAACTGAAGAAATTATGGAATCGTTGAGGCTGGAAAAGCCCTTTGCGATCATCGAGTCCAGCTTGTGCCTGATTCCCACGTTGAGTGCTACATCCAGGAACTCCTTGGATACCTCCAGGGATGGGCACTCCAAACCTCCCTGGGCAGCCCCTGCCAAGGCCTGAGCACCCTTTCCATGGGGAAATTCCTGCTGCCACCCAACCATCAGAAGGATGACTCTTGAATTTTCCATTTCTCATGGTCTCGTAAGTCCAAAAAAATCCAATCTGAACAGCACGGGGGAAAAAAAAAAGGAATTCATGTTTCCCAAGGTCTTGTTTTAAACGTCCCAAGGCAAAACTTTTCTGAATAAAAAAGTTACTAATGGAGAGGAAAAGCCTGGAGAAAGTTGCCTCTCCCAGCATTTTAGGAAGATGTCAGGAGGTGATAAAAATCAGAAGGAATTTTCCAAGTGCTCGATCATGGGAAAGGAAAAGAGAAGTTTTAACAGATCTGCTCTGCTGGAATGGGTTTTATTTATCCCAAAACTTGCCATGTCCACTTCTCCATACTCAACTTCCACGCGCTAAAGGACACAGGGAATATCTGTGCCGTGGGAATATCCACATTTAGGAGGCAACAAATGGCCTGGAGAAAAAAATCTTGGGAATTTTGACCAACCAATGCTGGGAATAAAGGCTTTAAAAGACGTTTGACATCTGGATGTGGCATTTGGGGACATGGGATAGTGGTGGGCTTGGAATTGCTGGGGAATGTTTGGATTTGCTGGTCTTGGAGGGCTTTACCAACTGGAATAATTCTGCAATTCTAGGACTGCAAAAGAAATTTAAAAGAAAAATGTTTTTCCATGCAAAACAGTGATTTCCCTGTGGAATTCATCGCTTTGGAGAGTCAACTAAAAACATGGCAAGACCTGGAGTTAACAGGCTGGGATGAGTATTGGGAATATCCGGAGTGGCTGCAATTAGTCGTAGGAAAAATACCATGGAAGAGATGAAAATTCATCTTTTCCACTCCGAGTAATCCCCAGATCTAAAGGTAAAACCTCCTTTGTGGAGTGGATTATTCCTGAGCTGTTCATTCCTGCCTCTGCCTTTCCTTGGAGACATCCATTATAAATTCCTCTATCGGAAATGGCACTTTTTTAATGGGAATTTTGAGGCTCGTTCAAGGAATTGGAAGTTTTGAAGCTTCAAAAGTGCATTTGAACGGGAGAAATCCCTGCAAAGGAGCTCTCGGAATGTGTGAGTTACACGGAACATTTCCTTTTTATTTCTTTCCACAGCTGAGGTGAGCCTGCCCCGAATATTTATGAATAATCCCACTTTTTTTTCTTTAGCCAAGGATTGTAAAACAAAAAGTTTGCAATTTCGTGCTCTGCGTGAAGGCCACAGCTCACAAACTCAAACCATAACCACATTTAGGGTTTTACGGCCAGGTTGGAAGTTTATTTTAGGGTAATGTCTGCGTTTTTTCCGCTTCCATTCCTCCAGGAGGGCAATTTCCAAGGAAAATAAACCCCTCTCCGTCTGATTTCCCCTCCACACCATCTGATTTATTTGATTTAATATTTAATTTTTCTCATCAGTTGAGAATCACAAACTTCACTTCAGCTCTGTCTTGGGGTTTTTTTTAAGTATTACATGAAATTAATTTCCTCCAGTTTAAAAAATAATAATTATAAAATTAATTATTTCGGTCTTCCTGCGAGTTTAAGTTTGGAAAAGCCTTTATTTGGGGAAGGCAAGGATAGGATTTATTTTTAATTTTCTTCCCAAAAAAAGATGGATTCAAAGCTTCAACTCCCTCATTTCTTTCAATTGTCCTTTTCCTTCAGTCCTTTGTGTCCTGACAAAATGGGAAGGGAATGAAGGAAAGAGGAGACGAGGGGAAACATTGAGCTATTTCATAAAATTATGGAATCACAGAATGGTTTGGATCGGGATCTTTAATCCCCTCCAGTTCCATGGGCAGGGACACCCTCCACTATCCCAGGTTGCTCCAATCCCCATCCAACCTGGCTCTGGACAATTCCAAGGATTTGCAGGAGGAGGAGGAAGCACTTCCAGTCCCCATTCCTGCCTGGATGGGCCCTTGACCACCCTCTGCTTCCCATAAATAGAATTTTTTCCAGAAAATCTCTTTCCCCAAATCCCTTCAGAGAGGGATAGCTGGGTGTAATTCCCTTATCTTTCCCAGGTGCGCGCTTCCCAGATTTATCCTGTTATTTTCCCAGCCCTGTTTTGAACATTTCCAGCTTTTTGCTAATAATTTTCCTTCAGTCCTTGCTCCCAATTAACCTTTCTGACTTCCTTTAATCCCGTAAACTGCGCTTCCCACCATTTCCATTTTTCCTCATCCTAATGGAGTTTTTTCATCCCTCTCCTTTTGATTCCCAATTTAATGATGTTGTTATTGCTGCTGTAAAACCAGCTGGTTATTGATAACTCCTGCTCATTACTAAATTAAACTCGGCCTTATCAGTGCTCAAGGCTCAGCCTTGATGTGGAAATCAACCCTTCAGTGCTTCCCACTCATTCCCAAGGTTTGATTTCCTGGATATCTGATGTTAAATCATTCTGCTCAGTGCTTCGAGAAAAAAATTCCACTGTGGCTTTGTCCAGGCTTTATTAAAAATATGCGCAGGAGATTAGGCTGTCACTCCGGGAGAGGTTCAAGTGTTCCGAAGGTAAATCCCTCCTAAATTTTAAAGAAACAGAGGAAATGTTTCACAAAAACCTCCAAAATCACTGGAAAACATGGAATTTTTTAGTGCTTGTGGCGCAAACATCCTTCAAATAAATTCCTGTTGCATTTTGTGTCACAAAGTGAGGAATTTTTGTTTGATTTTATTTTCTTGGGCCGACAAAATCCAAGAGCTGGATCTTGGGCCTACAAAATCTTGGGCCTACAAAATCCATGAAAAAGGAATATCCCTCTATTCCTTTAGAGGGATAAACCAAATGTTCATTCCCAAACGGCTTTGAGACAACAAAGAATTGGAGCACTCTGGGATAGAGGGAGGTGTCCCTGCCCATGGCAGGGGTGGAATTGCATGGGATTTAAGGTTCCTTCCAACCCAAACCATTCCCGGATTCTCTGATCTCCTTTTCTCTTCCCACTCAGATTTCAGTACGGGCATTCCCAGGGATGTTTTCCTTCAAAGCTGACAGCGCAGGTGATTTTTTTCCCAAGTTTGTTTTTTTTTCTCAAGGATGAAATGTTGCTTTTTCTGCGATCCTCCTTGAGTCTACCAAGCTTCCAATCCAACAAATCACCATGATCCAATACCTGGAATTAGCAGATGTCGGGACACCCTCAGTTGCCAAATAAACCGAGTGGAATTACATTAAGAAGATAAGAAGGATGTGGATCTGCTGGAGTGGAGGATCAGAGGAGGCCACGGAGATGCTCCAAGGGATGGAGCCAGGCTGGGAGAGCTGGGAATATTCACCTGGAGAAGGGAAGGATCCAGGGAGAGCTCAGAGCCCCTTGCAGGGCCTAAAGGGGCTCCAGGAGAGCTGGAGAGGGACTGGGGACAAGGGATGGAGGGACAGGACACAGGGAATGGCTTCCCACTGCCAGAGGGCAGGGATGGATGGGATATTGGGAATTGGGAATTCCTGGCTGGGAGGGTGGGGAGGGGCTGGGCTGGAATTCCCAGAGCAGCTGTGGCTGCCCCTGGATCCCTGGCAGTGTCCAAGGCCAGGCTGGACATTGGGGCTTGGAGCAACCTGGGACAGTGGGAGGTGTCCCTGCCATGGCAGGGGTGGCACTGGATTTTTAAGGTCCCTTCCCACCCAAACCATTGCAGGATTTTATGAAAACTTCCTGGGAAATCCATCTCAGGCAGTTTCTACTCAGAGCAATCTTGCCAAGGCACACCAGCTGCAATGACAAATCTTTCTCCCGAAGGATTAACTCATCCCAGATGGAATTCAGGCAGCTTTTGCTGCCAGAGACAAAGCCCCTTGTTCTGAACAAGTGCAAATCAGGAGTGCAAAGTGAGGGTCAACGGCACAAAAGCGCAGGATTTCTCAAAATTTAGATGTATTCTCTTCCTAAGGGGAGAAGGTCATGGAAGTTCATGGAGAGCTCGGAAGGGCGGTATTTCAGGGAATAGGAAATCAAGTCAGGTATCAGCTGCGTAGAAATGAAATTAAACTGGACAGTTCTGCTCCTGAAGGAGAAAATGAGTAATGGGATGAGCAGACAAAGGGATCAAAAGCAAGGAGGGCAACTGGCAGGAAATTATATCCAGCAATTATTGGACAAGATGGGATTGGAGCTTTCTTATGGCACGAAGATAAAGCCGGCTCTTCCTAATCTTTCTGAGGGAGAATATTCAGGAAAATGTCAAATTTAGTGTAATTTTTCTGAAATCACTTGAGGAACTCCAGAGGCTGCTGGAGCCCTGGGAATTCAGAGTAAAAAAAGGCCAGAATCCTGTGCCAGTGATGTGGGAGCAAGGAATGGAGCTTTCCCAGCTACAGGAATTGTTTCACCTTGGTCAAATGTTGATCCCAGTGAATTTTACACACAATTCCTGTTGTATTTCCACGTAACCTTGTGGCACTGGGAAATATCCCTTCCCTAAAATCCCCGAAATATTTTTCAATTCCTTCCCATCCTTAGCAGAGTTCCTTTACCAGCAGCTCCAGAGATGTCCAATCATTATCCTTCCTGGAATTTTGTTCAGTTATTATCCCGGTGTCCAATTCTTATCCTTCCTGGAAGTTTAACCAAGCCCAAACATTTGGATAACTTGCTTTGCTTGTTCCCAGCCACAACGAAGTTTTACATCCTGCCTTTCCCTTTCTCCTTTATTCCTCGTATTCCTGGCAAAAAAACCATGGGATTTTGGGGGTTTTTAAAATTAGTTTTCAATTTTTACCCTTCCTTCCTGCTTCCCTGAGGACTGGGATGCTTTGCATGATGCAGTGAATGGAACGGGAGATTCCCTCGTGTTTTTCCATGGAATCTACAGTGCAGAGGCAGCTCGGCCTCTTCTCCATCTCTGGAAAACCAAGTGGAAAAAGTCCTGCCCAGATGGACTTGACGGACATTGTTCGGGGTCTGAGAGTTTGTGAACATTTCGTTTTTGAAAACAGGAGGCTTTTAGTTTTTTGAATAATGACTGGAATATCCGGCACAATGAAAATTAATGAGTATTCCCAGTTTTTGATAAATTAGAATCCATTAATGAGTATTCCCAGTTTTAGATAAAATATAATCCCAGTCCCGCTCTGGAATGAACTCAGGGACATCTCAGACTTCAGGGAAGCTTTTCCCATCTGCACCTGCTTGGCTTCTGTCTCTTAAAACGCTGCTAAGTCCCACCACGAGGCTTTTTGGGGACCTGTCAGGGTGTGCTGCCTTTTAAAGGGATGCCACCATATGGAATTTTCACCTTCCTTGAATTGCTTGAACGGGAATAAATGCCTGGGTACACCGGAATATTCTGGATTTTTCCAGTAATTTAGGGATCAGATTCCTAAATGTAACATGGTTGTGTGGGATTTGTTATTCTTTGTGCTGCACATGGACAGCAGGATATGGGAAAACCTTTAAACCTTGTTCTTGATTGACTGGAATCCACCAGAACACGTAGTCCTAAGGAAAACCTTTAAATCATATTCCCGATGGATTGAAATGAAGATTTATCCCATTAATTTAATGCAAATTCTGCTGTTTTCTACCTGGCAGCTGAAGTTTTCCATTTGATAACGCCTGTCCGACAGCACAAACCAAGGATTCTTTCCCTGCCCCTGAAACCTGGGAAAATATTCCTTTAAAATCCATCCATCAGCATCTTTCTCTTACCTTGGATGTCCTTTTCCTGCCCAGGGAGCCCTAAACTCTCCCAGAGCTGGAGGGTGGATTAAACGTGGTTTGCTGAGCCTGAAATGAGAGCAGCAATTCCAGCCCTGAGAGCTCCAGGAGTGGGAGGATTTGCACATCCATGGAAGTGACTCCTGAATCTTCTAAGGATGCTCCAGGGAGCAGCTCCTCCCTCCTCATCCAGGGCTGATTTTCCACATCCTTCTCTGCCTTTTATCCCCAAGGATGAGAACAGGCAGAGCTCCGTGGCTGGGAATTGTGTCAGACCAGGCTGGCAGGTTGCATTTTACACCTTTTCCTTTCACACAGATGCGGCAGCACCTGGGAAACAGGGAAGAAAATCTGGAATGGGATAAACACCTGGGAAGCACAAGGAGAATTTGTCCTCACACGTTATTTTCTGATGTGTTTTGGTTTATGAAGAAGTTGCCACATCCCCCCTGAGGATTTCCATGATTTGATTTATGGATCACCAATCCACATATGGAGCAGCAAATCTAGGAATTACGGGATTTGATAGTAAATATGGAATTTAATAGGATTAGTTTATGGGGCTCATGGACTCTCCCTTGTCTGCACCTCCTTCCATGGAATCATGGAATGGTTTGGGTTGGAAGGGACCTTAAATCCCATCCAGTGCCATTCCCACGGGCAGGGACACCTCCCACTGTCCCAGGCTTCCCCCAGCCCCAATGTCCAGCCTGGCCTTGGACACTGCCAGGGATCCAGGGGCAGCCACAGCTTCTCTGGGCACCCTGTGCCAGGGCCTCCCCACACTCCCAGCCAGGAATTCCTAATTCCCAGTATCCCATCTATCCCTGCCCTCTGCCATTCTGGGTGGGCCTTAAGGTCCTTTCCATTCCAAACCATTCCATGATTCTGTTTTAAGGAAAAGCAGCCCCACCCTGTGCTGTTGGTGGCGTCACCTCTCCTCACCTCCATCCCAGAGATCCACATCCAGAGCTCCCCTTCCCACTACACAGAAGCGAGCAGAGCGTTTCCCTCTATGTTAAGGATCATCCCCTTGGGGTTTTTTCCCTTTTCCCAAATTCTGGGTGCTCCTGGCTCTGCTGGAGAAGCCTCATCCCTGGAATGAGCCCGTCTGCCCTCCCAAATATCCGTAACAGAGCAAGCACCAAGACTAATGCTGAGCTTAATACGAGTTCTGAACGTGTTTATTGTGACTGAGTAATTAAACGTCTCATAAAGAGAGGGAGGGGAGCTGCAATTCCCGTTCCTGAGGAAAATAAATCCACCTCCTGCAAGAAATCTGGGTTTAAACCTTTACGGATCCTCTCACCTGTGAACGAGCAGCGCCTCTTCTGTAATTGTCTCCAGCAATGAATCAACAATCGCGACATTTTCCGGAGGATGTTATATCCCAGCCATTCCCAACCCCCTGGCACAAACTCCTCGTTGTTAATGCAACGACCTCCGGAATCATCAATTTCCAGAGAACAGCGGAGTGGGATCGAATTTGGGAGCGTAACGACGGTGTCGGGGTAGTTTGTGGAACCATAACAATGTGGGAAATGACGGCTGGGGAGCCCATCGCGCACGGAATGGATGGTTGGCTCCGATGATTCCTCGGAGTTCTGTTCGCTTCGGAATGGATGGGTGGCAGTGTGCCACTCAAAGGAAGGAGAAGCACTCCTGGAATATCAAGTGGAAGATAAACTCTGCTTCAGTGGGCAGGTGGTGGCACTGGAATGTTGATGGGGATGCCCTGCGGAAATGTCGGGAGAAATGACGGTAGAGGAGTGGTCCTGAGGATCCATGACAGATCTTAATTCTGTAAAGGATCGTAATTCCATGGAAGATCTTATTTCCATGAAGGAAGGGCTGGTGGGGGGAGATGCTTTTTTATTTACACTGATAGATTTTGGTGGATATCCAGAGGCTGGGCAGTGACTTCCAGGTGGGATTTGTTTGGTTTGGGTGCAAAGGTTTCATAGGGAAAGGGGGAAGGGATTAAGCTTCGGGAGGGTAAATTTAAACCTGATATTGGGAAGGAATTCTTCCCCGTGAGGGGCTGGGATGGAATTCCCAGAGAAGCTGCGGCTGCCTCATCCATGGAAGTGTCCAAGGCCAGGTCGGATGAAGCAGAGCACAGGGTGGAGGTCACCGAGCCATAGGTGCCACCTGCACATGGTGACAAGGATGCTTCCAGAAGGAGCAGCATTCCCACAGAGGGTTTTCCAGAGGGAATATGAACGGGGAAAAAATGTAGGATTTGATATGTGACCCCTCAGGGCCAATCTGCCTCTCGGTGTTAATTACAGGCACTGATTAATACAAAATGCGGATATTGAGTATTATAAAATATGGTTACTTTCCAATTTAACTATTTAATTATTTCCAGTTTAATTATTTATCTTCACACCCCTTGGAGACAGGGGAAAAGGAGCGATCCTGAGTCACCTCAGGCAGGGATTTAGGCTAAGGACCAACCAGTGTTTCACCCACAGATAAAGTGCAGAAAAAGGCCCTTTTAGAGGGAGCTTCATCCTTCCTGTCTTAAACCCCTTTCCACTGAGGTCTTCAAGGCCCTGGCCCTCAAGGATGTCTGTTTATGTACCTAAAACCCCATTTATGCACCTAAAACCCCCTATTTTTGCACCTAAAAACCTATTTATGCACCTAAAAACCTACTGATGCACCTAAAAAACCCCAATCTATGCACCCAAAAATGTCTGAGTCTGAGACAAAGGCACAAAGTCCCACAAAAATCCACACGAGAACTGAACCCCAATCCCTGCATCTCCCATTCGTGTCCCAGTCAACTGCTGGATCACATCTGGAGTGGTCACAGAGACAACCCTTCCTAAATCCAGGAAAACGCTTCCCTAAATCCAGAAAAACTCTTTCCTAAATCCAGAACAACCCTTTCCTAAGTCAGGGTCTCCAGTTTCTGCACAAGTCCTAAATTCGGCGCCATTATTTGCACCACTTTTGGTTTATTTGGCATCGTGACCCTGCTCTGCCATCGAGGTGACACCAAAACATCTGAGAAGAAGACAACAAAGAGCTGTTGGTTCGTTTAGCCCTGGAGATATTTTTTCACGGCATGGAGGAATTTATGGATCAACGTGGAGGGTGATTCCAAGGGAATGGTGTAAACTGGGAGGCGAACGGAATGGGAATTTCTGTTAATAGGATCCAGCGAGTGTGACTTTGGAATTCAGGCCCCAGTCGTGTCATATTTTAGAAATATCAAGTAGAACATGCATCCATCTCTTCCTCCTTTGATTTTACGTCCTTTTTTAAGGATGTTTTTTGCATTCCGGTGCCACTTCTGTGCCTTCCAGGATTACCACATTGAGCTGGAGAATTCCAACGGCAAAGTTGTTGTTAACAAGACCCAGCAAAGTGGGTCTTGTTATCAATTTTAACCTTCAGATGTATCAAGATCGCTTCCAAGTCTCCATTTCTTAAATAAAATCTTTTTTTTTTTTTTTTATGTTGTTGCAGGCTCCTAACAGGAATGCAAATAACCAAAAATTAAATCCTTTCAGGCATCCCCAGAGCTGCTGCTTATTTATTTATTTAAATGCAATTCATGACGGGGAGAAACCTTTTTTTATATTAAATTATGGGCAGGAAAACAGAGCTCGGCTCTCCAAGCAAGGTCTCAGTGGTGGAGAGAACTCATTAATGTCATTCAAATAAATTGGTGTGAAATATGATCATCCCAAGCAGTACATTTATTTACACTCGGAAATCAGGAATAATACAGTTAGGATATATGAGGCAGCAATTAGGGAATATGGCTGCAGGTATTCCAGGAAATATCATTCAGCTTCTGCTGCAGAAAAAAAGGAATGTTTTATGGCTGCTGTCTCTGTCTAATTGAATAATGAGGATTCTAACGCTCTTTTACAGGTGGAGCCGAAATGGAAATTTCAATTGAGTAAGGGATGAATTCCCCCGGAGCAGAGTGGGGATAATAAAAGGGTTTGTGTCGGCTCTGTGCAGAATCTTTGTTCTGCTTTAATTGCAGACCCCCGGGGGCTGTTCCAGTGGATGTCCTGCTCCATGTGGGGCTGGAGAATTAACTAGAAACAAGGGAATCATGGAATGGTTCAGGTGGGAAGGGATCTTAAAGCCCATCTTGTTCCACCCCTGCCATGGGGGTGGAACATTCCACTATCCCAGGTTGCTCCAACCTGGCCTTGGACATTTCCAGGGATGGGGAGTCCACAAATTCTCTGTGAAATCTGCTCTCCGGGTGGTTTAATCCAAATATTTTCGCCCCTGTGCTGCCCTAATTCTTCCTTCTGTCCCGTCCCCAGGGAAAGGAACAGGGCACAGCCCAGGGTAGGGCCAAGAATTCCCTGTTCCCAGGAAGCACCACCACTGAAGCCATCACCCAGTGATGTTCAAAGGGCCGTTCCATCTAAACTCCCCTTTGAATGGAATCACAAAATTATGGAATCATTAAGGCTGGAAAAGACCTTGAAGGTCACCAAGTCCAACCATCAACCAGCACCACCCCCACGGTCACAACTGAACCCTGTCCCCAAGTGCCACATCCACATATTTTGGGAACACTTCCAGGGATGGTGAGTCCACCACTGCCCTGGCAGCCTGTGCCAGGGCTGAAAAACCCTTCCCATGAAGAAGTTTTCCCTAAAATCTGATCTAAACCTTCCCTGGTGCAACTTGAAGTCATTTTGTTAACTGTGGCCCTTCGGAGCAAGAGGAACAAGGCAGTGACAGCTCGGAGCCATTCAAAGGGATGAACGCTGGAATTCCCACTGCTCCCATCTCACCTTTGGGCTGAGCTCTGGAATTCCCACTTCTCCCATCCCACCTTTGGGCTGAGCTCTGGAATTCCCACTGCTCCCATCCCACCTTTGGGCTGAGCTCTGGGATTGTCACTGCTCCCATCCCGCCTTTGGGCTGAGCTCTGGAATTCCCACTGCTCCCATCACACCTTTGGGCTTTGCTCCAGTTTTCCAACATTCCTTTGGCACACACAGAATTTGGGGACAGCAGCTGGGACATCCCAGGACTTCCGAGGCCTCCTGGCCATGTAACACCAACCTTCTGCAATGCTTCCAGCTTTTTTTTTTTTTTTCTTTCCAGGCTTTTCCCTGTGTTTACCCACCACTAGGAAAAGCTGCTGCTCTTATAGGGTCTTATCCCATTAATATTTTTAATTAATTATATTATATAGGCCCATGGCAACACTTTGAACACCAATACCCAAGCTTTCAGGAATTTTATAACCACCACAACACCCTGAAATTCCTTTAGAGGCCTGGAATCAGCGGAAGCAGCTCCATTTGGGAGATCACAAAGCACAGCTGCGTTAGGAGGTTGGGGTTGCTCCACGTGTCCCTGTCACATCAGTCACCGAGCAGTCACATCCTAATAAAGCACCGTGAAATTCGTCATTTCCAAGTCAGATGAATGCAGATTCCCATAATAAAGTCATCCCAGCACATGGAGAAGTAATTATTCTCCAGCTTTGTCACTGCAAGGAATTTCTCTGTGCCGGAACACCCAGGCTGGCTTTTTTAAAATTTTGGTTGCTGTTTTTTATTGATGAACAACCCAAAAAAGCTCTTCAATAACTTCCCTCTGCAAAGGTGTTTTAATAAAAACCCAGAAACGGAGAAAAATAAATTCCACTTATTTGAATAACATAATAACCAGTGGATTTCTTTGGGAACCTGTGGATTCATGGCCCAGATCAAAGCACTGAATTCAGCTGTATTTCCATGTTTGTGCACAGAAAGAGGGAATAAGTTGGAGAGTCAGCGTATGTCGGAGCGAGGAACAATCTGTTCCAGCAGGAATTGCATTCCTGCTGTACCACAGCTCATTAGAATGGATGGATTTGGTTTTGTTCAACCGGGCGTGGGCAAAATATTTGGCCACTTTTGCAGCGCTGCCGTCTGTGAAGGCAGCAAGGTTGTCCAGCAGCATTGGAAATGTCACTGCTTCCAGCGAGGCCCTAATGGGAATTTAATCAGAGGGATCTTTCCGATTAATTAAATGGCAGCTGATTAATGGAATGTGGTTGGGCATGGAATGACTGCGGCCTGGTTTGGGTCCTCTCCCAGGGGTGGGAGCTGACTCTGCACAGCTCTGCTGGCATGGAAAGAATTCCCCAAGAAAATATTGGAATCCTGCCCAGCAAACATCAGGAAATGCCATAATTAAGGTGGAAGAACAATCCTGATCCATCCCTTCCATTTTTTCCGGTTGTTTTCCCTCTGGTCCCTCTCAGCGTTCATGCAGTGCTTTAGATGCAACTCTTGGGGACGTGGGGTCGTGGTGGCCTTGGCAATGCTGGGTTCTAGGTTGGACTTGACAGTCTTAGAGGGTTTTCCAAGCTCCAGGACTGTGTAATTCCACGATTCCGTGTCCTGGAGTTGCCATAGTGCACCTTGAGACGCCTCTGGCCTGCTTCCCACACTTGTTTAACTTCACAGATTTCTCTTAAACGCGTTAGTAGAACTTCTCCCAGTGATGTCCCACTATTCCCTGCATTATTCCGAGTATTCCATGCAAATCCCTGCTCCAAGATGAGGGGATAATACGCTTTCCCTCTCATAAATTAGAGGATGAGGCACATTTGCAGTGGGCAGCCAGATGGAGCCATCCAAGGATTGTCAGGAAGACTCCTTTGGAAAGAACAGGATGTGGCTGGAGGAGCCAGGGCAGCACTTTTCTGGGAATGCCATCCCTCTTCTGGCTTCTGGAGAGCTGCACAGCCCAGCACGGGCAGGAATGAGGCTGGGAAGTGACCATGGACTGGAGGGGGATCAAGACCACCCCAAACCCCTGGAGCTTCCGACCCATCCCCAGGAAGGTCTGGAAGAAGGGACTGCTCAGAGAACTGATTTCCACAGAAAGGGAGAAACTCTTCAGGGTGGGAAACTCATCCCTAAAAAGATGTCCCCAAATCCTGGGAGCCAGCTTTGGGCCCTGCACACCCGCTTTTCCTCCTCCACATCCTTCAGCTCCCAAAATCCCCTGGATATCGACTCCATAAGATGAGGGGTGGTGGCCCCGTGGAAAACACCCGATGTCAGGGACATCCTGAGCTCCCTGAGGGAGCTGAGTGAACCCTGAGGAGGGAGAAAGGAGGGAATTGTGGAGGAGTGAGGGGATCAGCACCTGAGCAACACAAACTTTATGCCTTGACCCGGGTCCCCGGGAGCTCTGGCAGAGGCAGGAACATAAAACATCCCCCAAATCTTGGCATCGTTCCTTCTCAGAACATCTCTTTTATGACATCTGATAAAAGAGGTTCTTTTATAGTTTTAGAGGTCAACTGCCTCTTCTGATCTGATTTCTCTCTTTTCCAATTAAGTTACTGCGAATCCCATCAAATTTCCAAGGGAGGGATCAAGAGCAATTCCTTTCCTTATCCCATTAATGCCCGTAAATATCAGCTGTCGCCCTGTTCCCACAATGAACTAAAGGTGGGAAGAGGAAGACACCATAAACCACTTTTTACTCAAAGGCAAGAAGTAATAAATGATCTGCGCGTCCTTTGAAACCTGAGTGGCTTTTCCTAAGGATATAAATTTCCTTTTAGGAGCCAGCAGATGGACCCATTTTAGGAGTTCATAATTTTTTTTTTTAATGCTGGCTTTTGGTTTCGGGGTTTTTTTGTGTCTCTTTGGTCCTTGAACATCTTCATGCTGCAGAGCAGGGCTGGGCTGGGAATTCTTTGTGGGGAAAAGGGCCTGAAATTCTTTCCTGTGTCATATCCAGGGAAAGATCCAAAGGATATCACACTGGGAGCAATGAAATCTGTGCTCATCTCCACAAAATTCCCTATTTTGGGAAGACCTGTCCATGTGTAAGTCTTAACACCAACGAGGTTGTCATTATTTACACCGTCCCAAAATTAGACCTGCTCATTTTTTTTTTCCTCAGATGAATTAATAAAGATAAATTATCTCTGTTTCACGACATCCTAATTAATTTCCCTGAAGGATTTACTCATCATTTGTGAGCTGTTTGTGGAGGAATCTGCCCTTCTGTGTCTCCTGAGTTACTGCATGGATTGATCCGACAGGAAAAAAACCGCATGGAATGTGGGGAGATGCCCAGGAAATGGAAGTGGGCGGATGGATGGATGGATGGATGGGTGGATGGATGGATGGATGGATGGATGGATGGATGGATGGATGGATGGATGGATATAAATGGGAAATCACTTCTGCAGCTCACACGCTCCAATGTTGCTCCAAAGGCGCCAGGATCAGATTTAGAAAACGGGATGAAAACTTCAGGAATTCACAGGAATTTTTAAATTTGTTCCCTGTGTTTTTTGAAGTTTGTTATGCAGGAAAATGGGAAGTGGACTCAGCAGCATTGAAAATATTCCATCCCCAGGGAAAAAATTAATTTTAGTCCCCTGTCTGAGTTGGTCTCAAACTCGATTTTACAAAAGCTGAACCTTCAGAACACACTGAGGGATTCCTTATTTCCAAGGAATTTGCACCCTGTGGTGCTATGACACCACACCAGTGATCTCCAGAAGATCCTTCCCAGCTGAAATGTTCCCTGTTTGGGAAAAAGCAAAACTGCACCCGCATTCCTTCCCTTGGGAAAAATCCCAAGAAGAAAGACATCCATGAGGCTCTGGGCTAAATTAATATCCTAAAACATGGAATTATAGAATCATGAAATGGTTTGGGTTGGAAGGACTTTAAAGCCCATGTCATCCCATCAGGGACACCTTTCACTCTCCCAGGTTGCTCCAAGTCCCATCCAACCTGGCCTTGGACACTTCCAGGGATCCAGGGGCAGCCACAGCTTCTCACCCCAATGAGATGAAATAAAACCAGAATCTAATAAAATCCTGGATAGAAAATCCGCGTAAAACAGAAATTAAGGGATTTGTCATCTAATTCCTGCCATGGTAAAAAATTGGAATGTCTTTTTCACTTAGATCCCTGTACCAGGACTCATCTGAGAGGATTTTTGTTCCAGATGGGATAAAGGCGTTTTATTCCACGGCAGGAGGCATTGCTTTTATGGGATACTCTGGAACCCTGCGCAGGAGAGTTGCAGCTCCCGGAACTTTATCAAGAATCAAATCAAATTAATTTGTGAGCCACAAATGTGATGCGAGATGAGCCAAAAATTCCCTGTGGTCGCAAACTTCCATTGTCTTTCCCGACAGCTCCTCAGTTTTTATTTATAATCTCCAGGAAGGAGCAGGAAAAGCAAAGCTCCTGCTGGGAAATGCTGGTGGAAATGGAAGTGAAAGCTTCTTTAAATCATATTATCTTTGACTTTAATCTGGTCACTACGAAAAGCCTCACCTGCTATGAAATCAGCTCTTTTCTTCATGAAATAAAATTAAAAGCCTTTGGGAACCGCTTTGAGCTCCTCAATCCAATAGCATGGGCAGACACAGGAATTGCAGGAAACCAAAGGTCTTTGGGAATGCACCTGCTGATTGTGTCACTGCTCCCTGCAGGTCATGGCTGCCACTTCAGGGGACAAAAGCAATCCCTCAATCTCCATTAGGATGATCTCGGGAGGATGGCACTGCTGGGAGGTGCCTCTGCAGGGAGCATCATGGGGGAAGTGAAGAATCTCCAACCTGGGGGTTTGGAAAGGATCTTTTGGAAGTGCTTTCCTTTGTGGTTGGTGTTGAGGCTCTGGGATTGTCCAGGGAAATTTGTTGGGAATGAAGTTCCACCTCTCGTATCCCGACCAAAAGTCTGCTCTATAAAATATTCATAGAACAAACGGAGAGCCAGAAAATCAGCTCACGTTGGTGGCTTCACATCCCAACCCACCAGTGCTAGGGGCATTCCTGGGCTGGATCTGCGAGGGACCACCAGGATCAGACTGATAGAATCATGGAGTTGTTGAGGTTGGAAAACACCTCCAAGATCAAGTCCGACCATCAATCACAACCACCACGAAGTTCATCACTAAACCACGTCCTCAAGTAACTCATCCACACAGTTTTTAAACACTTCCAGGGATGGGGACTCCCTCACTTCCCTGGGCATTGCTTCGAATGCTGGACAACCTTCTCCATGAAGAAATTTTTTGGGATGATGGCTCTGATCAGCATCTTGGGGGAGAAATTACCGTGGTGGCTGCTAAGAACTGTTCTGCTCTGCATCCAAAGCCAAACGCCACTGGAGAGATGTCTGGGATAGGTTTGGATGCTGGGAGGGTTTGGTTACACCCCGACCTGAGCTATTCCAGAATCCTCTTTAAAAAAGAAAAAAGAATAATAAAAAACCCCAAATAAAAATAATAACATTCCTTTTTTTTGATCCCAGTGCAGCTCTGCTGGTGTTTATTTATAGCCCTCGGATTCCTGAATTAAAGAGCAGCTCAGGAAGAGGAATGGTTTTGCCCTTTCCTGGATCCTTTGGACATTGTGCTCAAGCTAACGAGGAATTTGCTTTTTTTCAGGCCCTGAATGCCTTCAGTGTCTGTAAAACCCCCCTGACAGCAGCTCCGTGCAGACATTCCCATTCATTCACCTCCTTTCAGGGCACAGATGCCAAAACCGGACCCGCTCTTACAGCAGTGCTCCAGACAGAGGGAATATTGTTCCCTGCATTCCCGTTCCCCCACCAACACCATGCTGTGCCCCTCTTCTTCCTCCCCTCCTTGCACAGCGTTATTTGGTTTCCTATGGCCACTGAAGGAAAATAGGGGAAAATATCACTTCCGTGTAAAACCTTCCCCTTTACCTTCCTGATCTCTGTGTTCCACTGCATTAAAATGTTGTTAATCCAGGGACAGCTTTTCCAGGGAATCCAGATCCCTTCCTTTTGCTGGGCTCTTCTCACTGTCTTGTGTAGCTCCCAAAATGGGATGGTTTCCTTTATCCAACCGGATCTTCCTGACAGGAAAGGGAAAAAGCTCTGTAGTTATCTGTGAACTTTAATCCTAAAATCGAATCATGGAATGGTTTGGGTTGGAAGGGATTTTAAGGATCATCCAGTGTCACCTCTGCCATGGGCAGGGACATCTTTCCCTATCCCAGAGTGCTCCAAGCCCTGTCCAGCCTGGTCTGGAACTCTTGCGGGGATCCAGG
>VZTI01000017.1:11807-34902 GCA_013397865.1 Struthidea cinerea | reverse complement strand
GAGAAAAAAAAAGCATTAAAAAATCCCACAGAGAGATTTAACGGTGGAATATGGGCATTAGGATTTGTATCATGGAACCGTGGAATATCCTGAGTGGGAAAGATGCACAGGGATCATCCAATCCAGCTCAGACACCCCAACAATCCCACCCTGTGCCTCCCTGAGAGCGTTGTCCAAACACTCCTGGAGCTCTGGCAGCCTTGGGAATGTGCCCATTCCCTGGGAAATTGTTCCAGTGCCCCAGCACCCTCTGGGGGAAGAACCTTTTCCTGATAACCAACCTAAACCTCCCATGGCAATTTTCCCACATTTTCCGGTGCTGCTAGAAACATATTTGAGTGTTCATATTTCTTTCCCAAAAAAAAAAAAAAAAGGATTATTCCTGCCTCTCTTGCACAGCTCTCCGGGAACGCACATCTCTGCCTTCCACATATTTCAAAATATTCATTATTTTTGCCCTTTCCAGCGTCGCCTCATAAAAATAAATTACAGGAATGAAAATTGGGAAGGCGATGGTTTAATTTCTCAAAAGCAAAATAATGACTCAAGCAGATGGAAATTGGGTTGTCCGATAGGAAATGGGGAATATGCAAATGGCTGCGGGTGGGAAGGAGGTTTTGGTGCCGGCGAGTTCGGCTTTGCCCTGGGAGATTTGGCCCCCCAGCTCAGCACTGGTGATGGGTGTCCATGTTCTTCATGGCCATGATCTCCCTGTGGCAGGGGTGGAATGAGGTGGGATTTAAGGTCCCTTCCAATCTAAACCATTC
Source organism: Struthidea cinerea (assembly GCA_013397865.1). Classification (NCBI taxonomy): domain Eukaryota; kingdom Metazoa; phylum Chordata; class Aves; order Passeriformes; family Corcoracidae; genus Struthidea; species Struthidea cinerea. The sequence continues at coordinate 34,135 of VZTI01000017.1, read as the reverse complement.
CATGATTCCATGACTCCACGATTCCATGATTTTCTGCCCGAGCAGCCATGGATGCAGGGTGACATTTCATCACAGCTTTGCCCTCGGTGACAGATTAGGGACTTCCAGCCTTTGTTCCCTGCTGTTTCAGGTAGGAAATCCAGGTGCAATTTAGGAACTAACATCGATAACTTCCACAGGAAAAAGCCAAGAGATCAGTTAATTTATCCAGGAATTTATTTCCTGATCACCCCAGTGATTTTTAGATGATTTACACAAGACTTTGTCCTCAGACCAACAAGTGGCTCCTCCCGCCTGGATTTCTTTCCCTTTAGGGAACATTTTGCACAAGTGTGACTTTAATTAATATTTTGCAACCTGCTGAGCTGAGGTTGCCTCTCACCAGTTTGAAACCCACTGGTTCCAAGAGAAAGGACGGCAAATCAATCACCACAGGAGCATTTTTAAGCAACTCCTCTAATTAAGAAACCTGCTGAGCCAAGCGTCCAAGCACATGGATAAGTCCATCTGTATTCAGCCGGACACCAGCACATGCAGAAAGTTTGGAATGTGCTTCCCTCCCGAGGAATTGCCTGATGGATTGGGACCTCAAGGAAAACAGGAGAGATCCACGTGCTCTTCCCTTAATGATCCTGTATTTTATATTCTGTAAGCAGTTTTTTGCAACGTGGATTTTTTTTCCCTTGGAAGCACCTCCACGGAATTTTTCTTGGCACGTTTTTGTCAAGCTTCTTTTTGAATATTGAGGGATTTGGGGAAGAAAAGCAAGTGCATATTTCACTGAATCCCAGGAGCACTGAGGTTGGAAAAGCCCTCCCAGCTCATCGACTCCACCCCGTGCCTGATGCCCACCTTGTCCCCAGCCCAGAGCTCTGAGTGCCACCTCCAGGAATTCCTTGGACACCTCCAGGGATGGGCACTCCAAACCTCCCTGGGCAGCCCCTGCCAAGGCCTGAGCACCCTTTCCATGGGGAAATTCCTGCTGGTGTCCAACCTGAGCCTCCCCTGGCCCAGCCTGAGGCCGTTCCCCTCTGAGAGCCAGAAGGTCCCCCCCCAAGCTCCCTTTTTTCCATCAAAACAGCTTTTTCCAGTTTTATTCCATGCTTTCCCCTGCTTTTAGCACTGTTTGGCCTTTCCTGTTCATCCGAGAAGTTAACTAAAGGAATCATGGAATTGCTGAGGTTGGAAAAGCCCTTTGGGATCATGGAGTCCAACCTATGCCTGATTCCCACGTTGAGTGCCACATCCAGAAATTCCTTGGACACCTCCAGGGATGGGGGCTCCAAACCTCCCTGGGCAGCCCCTTCCAGTGCCTGACCACCCTTTCCATGGGGAAATTCCTGCTGATGTCCGACCTGAGCCTCTCCTGGCACAGGCTGAGGTCATTTTGTCTTATTTCCCACCCCTTGGAGCTCTGAGAGCCCAGAGTTGAACCCTCTGCTCCTGACAAGGACGACAAAATCTCTTCAATGTTTCCCTCTAATCTGAGATTCCACATTCAGCAGGAAAGTGGGAATCTTGCAAGGGGAATTCCCCCAGTGACGGCACCACGTCCTTCACAGGCAAAGCGCATTTTCATTTTTTAAGCCATTTTTATTATTGGGCAGCAAAATATGGAGAGGGACTTTGGACAAGAGCACGGAATGACAGGACCACGGGCAATGGCTTCCCAGTGCCAGAGGGCAGGGATAGGTGGGATATTGGGAAGGAATTCCTGGCTGGGAGGGTGGGGAGGCCCTTGCACATGGTGCCCAGAGAAGCTGTGGCTGCCCCTGGATCCCTGGAAGTGTCCAAGGCCAGGTTGGATGGAGCTTGGAGCAGCCTGGGACAGTGGAAGGTGTCCCTGCCCATGGGGATGGGACTGGATGGGATTTAAAGTCCTTCCATCCCAAACCATTCCATGATTCCTTGTTAAACCTTCTCAAGTGTGCAGAGCTCACCAGAACAGGAGCAGCTTGTCTCTGCTGTGGCAAGAACAAGCCAAATCCATGTTTTCAGTGGGAATCAGGTCAAGCAGACACTTGGAAACAAATTTTCCGGTGGCTCCGTCAGCTGCTGGGCGACCTCCTGTCCTCACATCCCACCTGGAACTTGTCAAACCCTGTAAATCCCTGGAAAAGGCTCTGTTTTTGGCAGCTTCTCTCCACTGAGCAAGCTGCTTTTGAAAGCTCCCACTGAGCCCTATTTATATCCCAAACCTGCTCTTGGGCTCCATGGATAACGCAGGGATTCCAAGGAATTCCAAGGTGAGCATTTAGGGTTGTCATCATTTTATACGTCACAAAGTTCTTCTCTTCCAGTTCCACTTTTGTCGGGTTCAAAGAGGAAAAGGAGCTTTATAACTTCCAAAAGGCTGGGAAAACCCAGGCTTTTTTTTTCCTGGAATGTCCATAACCAGATCCTTCCCCTCTCCCAATTAGGACACAAGTGATGTCAATTAGTGCACGTCCAGTGATTAAAATCTGTCTCCTCGCCTCCTGTTATCCACAAAAAGCACCAGGATGTGCCAAAAGGCTGTTGCAGAGCCAGTTTGATCCCAGCACTCCAGGAGATGGGAATTGTGCCGGGAAAACCTGTCAGCTTTGGACACCCAACGTGCAGGACCTGGGTAGACCCAGAGCCAAGACCCTGCCTTGGCCAAGGAACTCAAGCAGCAAAATATGGGATTGACTGATCAAAACTGTCCTCATCCACCCAAAATGATCCTTTGGAGAGAGGGATGAGCATGGTGGAGCTGGAAAAGGGAGAGGATAACTCCATGTGTCCTTCAGTTTGGAATATTTTAACCTGAGCTCATTATTTCACCAATAAATTGAGGTTAAGAGCGAGGAGTTGGCTCTGCTGAAGGGTTTGAGACTTCAGGACTCAGCGGCTCCAGCTATGTACAACCAAACTCAAAGCCAATAATCTTTTGACCATAAATTTTTAACGAGAATCGTCATTTATACCTCAAATGCCAAGAATTTTTAGAGATTTTTTTCCCAGTGACTTCAAATTAACCAGACGTTCCCAGTCAGAATCTGCCTGGTATCCCATGGTTGCGTTGATTCCTTTTTTCCCCCAAAACAATGCCCAGCAGAGCTCAGTTTTATGGAGAGATGTAAAGAATTTATCAAAGAAAAGTGTTCAGAATTCCAAAGTTTTCAGTGATTATTTATTTCCGCAGGGCTGGGACAAGACATGCTGGGATCGTGCTTCCATGGGAAAGAATCCAGTGCTGGATAAACTCACTCTAATACAGAAAAAAGGTCCAAGGCTTCCAACAATGACCTTCCACTTGTTCTCCATGAAAATCCACACCTCGCAACCTGTTCTCCAAAATTTATTTGTCCAAACGCCTCGTAGATGCTTCAGGCCGCAGCAGGAGACCTTTAGTGTAAAATGCAGTCAGGAAAAAGAGGAAAAACCATAAATTTGTGATTCAGATAGAATTTCATCCAGTTCCTGGGAGGCCCTGATGCAACACAAAGGCACCTGCTTTCCATATTTTATTAACGTTTTCCACAAATACCAGTAAAACCAAGGGATGAGACATCCTGAGCTTGGCAGATGAGGATCGGATTCGTCGCTTGGTTTATGGCTGATTCGGGAGCCGATTGGGAAAGGGAGGGAAGGTTGGGAATGGTTATTCCCTCTCCTTGAATCCTCCCAAAGTGGGACAGAGCAGGTGGGACTGAGGTGCAAACTGATAAAAAACTCCTTAAACTCCAGACCTCAGGAACACACGGAATATCCTAATTTTTTGCACGCTGGAGCAAATTTATTCCTGCTCCAACCCCCCTGGAGTCACACATTCCTTCCCTTTTGCCCCTCCAGCTTTGCCATCCCCTCCTCCGGGACTGAGATGTCCCAGATCCCGCCCGGACACTCTCCCACGGAAGTGGCAGCGAACCTGAGAGGGATTAGGAGGGCAAACCCCGTGTCTGACGTATTAAACACCATCCACTCCCACTTTTGAATAACAATTTGATTATTCCTCGCTGCGTTCCGGAGAGAAGAACGCCTCTAATCCCGTTTAACCCACTTTGGGTTTGGAATTACTTTCCTAAGCTTTTAGGGTAATGAAAAGGCATCGCTGTCATCTGGCACCGTTCCATTCTCTCCACCTGGAAGACCCCCAGCCTTGTGATGCTGCTGAGCATCTCCCACAATGCTGAAAATCCAGGGAATCTGCACAGTGGAAGGTGCTGCTTGCAAGGATGAAGAGGGAATTTTTTCCACAACCACCAGGCACTTTCCAGATGGGATTTCCTTGAGTTTCGTGACCCTTTGTGGGTTGCATTTATAGTCAATGTAAAAAGAACCCAAAATTGAAACAAATCCCTGGAGTTTGGAAGATTGTCCGCCCTTCTGTCGGATTTGGAATTCAGAGTTCTTTGCTCCCCTGAGTCTCTTTTCCTTAAGGAGAGAGGAAAAGAAGTGTGTGAATGTGTTGAAAATCATGGAATTATTTAAAAAACCTCTAAGGTGATGAAGTCCAACCACTCCCCAGCACTGCCCAGGCCACCACTGCCCCATGTCCCCAAGTGCCACATCCACAGGGATTTGAAATCCCGCCAGGGATGGAAACTCCACCACTGCCCTGGGCAGTTCCAATGCCTGACCACCGTTTCCATGAAGAAATTTTCCCAATATCCAATCTAAACCTTGCATGGAGCAGCCTGAGGCCGTTCCCTCTCCTCCTGTCCCTGTTCCCTGGGAGCAGAGCCCGACCCCCCCCCGGCTGCCCCCTCCTGTCAGGGAGTTGTGCAGAGCCACAAGGTCCCCCCTGAGCCTCCTTTGCTCCAGGCTGAGCCCCTTTCCCAGCTCCCTCAGGAATTCTCCAGACCCTTCCCAGCTCTGTTCCCTTCCCTGGACACGCTCCAGCCCCTCCATGTTTTGTTGGGAGGGGCCCAGAACTCTCCCCTTGATTCGAGGTGCCCCAGCTCAGGAGATGTCACTGCCCCGGGCCTGGTGGCCACACCATGGCTGGCACAAGCCCAGTGCCACTGGCTGGGCTCCCAGTTATCCCATATGTTTTTTAGGAATTTCCTCATCACTGAGATGTGCCAGGCACTGTTCCCTTCACCCTGAAACTTCCAACAGGATTCCCTTTCCTCCTCCCCCGCAGTGAATTAAAACCCAGCTGAAATCCAGCCACCTGCGGGATCTTTCCTCTCACTGCCGTGGCCAAGGAAATAATTTCCTTTGTCAGCAGGTGCCACCACTATGTCCCCAGTCAATAAACGGTGACAGAGACGAGCGTCCCTCCCTACTAAACCCTCCTGATCGGCTGGATCCGAGTCCCAACTCCACCTCCACCGTCCACACGGATGCATTACCATCAATCCCTTCCCCCTGGTGTTTATTCGGCAGATTGGGAGACACCAGGGGAGTTTTAAATTTTGTTCCCAGCTGGGGAGGGATTTTAATGTCATTCCTCACACGGAGCTCTCGGCTCAGCAAAAAGGCCGTGGGTTTTAATGGGGGAACTTGTGGTGTGGAGCATTATTTAGGGTGATTAAGGGGGGTATAATTTGATGATTTGTGTTCATTCCCACAATGGGATGTGCTGAGAACAACAGGGAAGCTGCTCCTTGCTTTCCCACTGGAACGGAGAGAGGGTGGGATATGGAAAGTGGGATCTGTTCTCCAGCTCTGGGAGGTGGAATTGGAACAAAGGGATGAGGATGGCCTTTGCCTGTTTCTTTCTGGCTGTTTCTGGCTCTTGGTCAGCATTGGCAATTTCCAGAGGTTTGGAAAATTCTGGACTTTTTCATATTTTTCTTCCTTGTAGGGATTTTCACACAAAATGGACAGTTTGGTCATAGAATCATGGAATCATTGAGGTTGGAAAAGCCCTCTGAGATCACAGAGTCCAACCATCCCCCAGCACTGTCAAGGCCACCACTGCCCCATGTCCCCAAGTGCCACATCCACAGGGATTTGAAATCCCTGCAGGGGTGGAAACCCCACCACTGCTCTGGGCAACCCTTTCCATGGGGAAATTTTCCCAATATCCAACCTGAGCCTCCCCTGGCCCAGCCTAAGGCCGTTCCCTCTCCTCCTGTCCCTGTTCCCTGGGAGCAGAGCCCGACCCCCCCCGGCTGCCCCCTCCTGTCAGGGAGTTGTGCAGAGTCACAAGGTCCCCCCTGAGCCTCCTTTTCTCCAGACCAAAATCCATAATCCCGAGGGATTTGGGGCTCCGGGGGTGCAGTAAATCTCTCCCAGCCCTAAATAACTAAAATGAGCAGGACCCCAGGGGTGCCTTGGTTGGGACTTCCCATTTCCACCCTGGAAGTGCCTTCCTGCCACGGACACCTTGGATTGGAGAGGAATCAGTGTCCCATGTCGTGGATGGAGAGGAAGCTCTTCCCGGGGATGTCACACGTTGCATTTTTGGGGTCTTCTTCAATTGTCCAAGCACAGGGTCAGCAGAAGGACTTGGACCTTTCCCTTATTCCAGAGCTCCAGGAGCGTTTGGACAACGCCTCCAGGTATGCACAGGGTGGGATTGTTGGGGTGCCTGTGCAGGGCCAGGGGTTGGGCTGGATGATCCCTTCCCACTCAGGATATTCCATGATTCCACGATTATCCCCCTCTGCTCCCACCACCTGCGAGTGGGGACATCAGGAATCCCATTTTTTGTTTTGGTAGGATTGAAAGAGTTTTTACCTTGGGTTTGTTTCATCCACAACTTCATCATTCCCAGGCAAGGGAAACACGAGCTGGAAAAGGCACAAAGACCATTTTCCACGGCAGGTTTTGATGGAATTTCCCTGTGTTTACAGGTCAAAATCCACAGAGACGATTAGCCTGGAGCAGCAGGAGGGCTATTTCATTAGAAGAAGCTTTTCCTCTAATAGGAAAAACGGGAAAATCTCTTTTTTTGACATAAATCTGGGAGATTTACACAGGAGCTTGACAATTCCAACTCCTTTATCCGTGTCTTAATCAATCCAAAAGACCCAAATTGAGGGAAACCCTCTGGGAAGCTGGTTTTTCTCAAAGCGAGTTTTACTTTGAAATATTTATATTTGAAATATTTTCCCTGCTCCTTCCGGCTTTTATTGTCTTTGGATGGCTGCGGCTCCGGATTTTGGAGGAAACATCTCCAGGGAATATTTTTACAGAAAGATCCAAGATGAGTCATTTAATCCAACCTTACAAACAACGGTAAAAACCTCAAATTTTCAGGACTAATTGCAGAGAAATTTTTAAATCAAGGCTTCCAGATAATAGATCATAATTCGCACGGCTGCTAATATGACAAGGAATCTGCCAGATAAAGAACAGAGTAGAAGGAGTGGGAATATTTAGGAGCGTTTAACGATGAATTAAGGAATTCTCATGGTTCTTCCCGGGGATTTTAATTGGAAGTGGAGAACATTAAGTGCCCCCGTTTCTTGCCTCATTTCGCTCTACCTCATTTCGCTCTACCAGGGGTTGTCTGTTCCTTTGTTTTCTGGATGTGCTCCCTGTGGTTCAACCTATCCTGTTAATGATATTCCGTGAGTTTTATCACCGTTTTTTCCCTTCTCCCAGGACAAAAAAATCTCCTTTGGAGCGTGCGGTAGTTTTCTCTGGAATGGCCCTCACTTGGCTACGGGGCTCCACCAGGGCAGCCTCCACAAAGGAGACAAAAAGGGGAAAAATAATCACCAAAACCTCCTCTTTCCTTGAAATTAAATGTCAACAACTGCTCTGTGTGTCCATATATCATGGAATCATGGAAAGTTGGGGTTGGAAGGGACCTCGAAGCCCATCCCATTCCAAACCCCTGCCGTGGGCAAGGAGAGCTTTGGCTTCCCACCCTTAAAGGGAAGGAGGCACCCAGGACTTGTAGATGGTTGTGGTTGAAAGGGATGACGAAATTCCACGAAAGATTCCAAAGTTTTATTAGTAAATTATACACTTGGGATGGAAATTGGTGATGGATTGTCCCTGATCTCCTGGGATGAGCCCATGGAAGTGGGGTTTGGATAAAGGGTGGTGTGAAAGGGAACGGAGAGAGGGAAAATGGGATAAAGGGAGATCTCCAGTGCTGGCTCCAGCGCTGATCCGGCTGATGGGAGGTGCTGGGTCCTGGGACTCCTCCCAAGATCTGGGGGCACCTTTTTAGGGATGAGTTTTCCCCATCCTGAGGGAAAAAATAGTTCTTGTGCACAGTCCGTTCTTCCAGACCTTCCTGGGGATGGGTCAGAGGTTTTGGAGTCTGGGATGGTCTCGATCCCATTCCAGTCCATGGGCCCTTCTCGGCTTCATTCCTGCCCGGTGCTGGGTTGCACTGCTCTCCAGGAGCCAGACCAGGGATGGCATTCCCAGAAAAGTGCTGCCCTGCCTCCGCATGGCCCCCATCTCCTGCTTTTTCCCCCCAGATTTTTACCAACAGCCCTTGGATGGCTCCATCTGGCTGTGGGTATTTGGGACACACATCCCTGAGCTCTGTGGCTCCTACACCCCTTCCACAGGAGCAGGCTGTGGGCTCAGCTCCTTCCTCTGGCCCAGATCCTTCACCCCATGCCCGGACAGACTGTGAGACAGCGGAGCCATTTCCGTGCGGGAATATCCCTCGGCGTCCTTCACGCCAGCCCAGTTTGCTGCGGCATCGGGAAGGTGTTGCTCACTTTGCTGACCTACACATCAGCCTGGGTTCCCTCAAACAGCTCTCGATGGGCTTGGCTCGCGTTCCCGATCCATAACGAAGTCTGGAGCTGAGCTAATTAGAGCTGAGTTGTGCTTTCACCTCAGCTCCACGCCCAGGCTGTCCTCAGGTGAACCTCCGGGAAGGACCAGGCCCAGCACCAGCCTTGAAGGACCCAACTGTGAGAGCACAAACGTCCCCAGACAGGTCCTGCAGGGCACGGGGACCAGTCCCTGGGAATATCAGCTCTTTGTGCCACAGCGTTTTTGATGGGCCAACATTATTTGCTCTGATCCCATGGGATTTGCTGGATTCTGCCTGGAATTAAGGGAAGCAGGAGCAAAAGAGCTCCTCAGAGCCTTCCTGCATCTTCTTGCAAGGCAAGGGTGGGATTTCACTCACAAATTAAGGAGGCAGAATCATGGAATCATGGAATTGTTCAGGCTGGAAAAGCCTTCGAAGATCATGGGCTCCAACCATTCCCCAGCACCACCAAGGCCACCAGTGCCCCATGTCCCCAGGTGCCACATCCGCAGGGACTTGAATCCCGCCAGGGATGGGGACTCCACCCCGTACCTGTGCCAGGGCTGGACAGGCCTTTTCCATGAAGGAATTTTCCCCAACATCCAATTTAAATCTCGTGTGGGGCAGCCTGAGGCTGTTCCCTCTCCTCCTGTCCCTGTTCCCTGGGAGCAGAGCCCGACCCCCCCGGCTGCCCCCTCCTGTCAGGGAGTTGTGCAGAGCCACAAGGTCCCCCCTGAGCCTCCTTTGCTCCAGGCTGAGCCCCTTTCCCAGCTCCCTCAGGAATTCTCCAGCCCCTTCCCAGCTCCGTTCCCTTCCTTGGACACGCTCCAGCACCTCCACATCCTTCTTGTCATGTGGGGCCCAAAATAAGATAAAATTTTGCTCTTTTTCAGCTCAGAAGAAGCATCTAAATCCAGTTTTGAACAACACAGCCTAGAAAAAAATCTGTCCTGGCCGCCAACAAAGGAACGAGGGCTCTTCTCTTTTGCTCCTCTCGTTTCTGAAGCTTCAGCCTGACTTGATTTATTCCCTCTACCTCGTGGCTCTTCTTCCTTTGGACAAACAGACTCCTTTTTAAAGCAGTTTTAAAGTATGTTTTCATCTCTCTCGTCTGGGCTGAATCGGCATCGCAGCTGGTTTGTCCCTGACATCGCTAAACAAACAAACGCCTTCTCCTGGTGTTAAATATTAAAGGAGTATCAAGCACGGAACAGGTGATTAATGATTCGGATGCTTCCAGCTGGCAAATTGAATTACTGGGAATATTGGACAGCACAAACTTCATCATAAATTGATTATTCCATCCTTACTTAGAGTGGAAGGAAAACAATCCCAGAGGACTGGGAATGAGCCTCAGACCAGAGACTTCCCTCAGATCCTTGTGTGGACCTGCTTGGAAAGCTCTGAATATTTCATGGGTGCCAAACCTTGGAAGTGGGAGTGGTTGATCCATAGGCAAGTCCTGGTGCAGGCAGATCCTGCAGCAGGCTGGATGAGCCTGTTTCCAAAATGAATTCCATGGAATCATGGAATCGTTCAGGTTGGAAAAGTCATCTAAGATCAAGTCCAAACATCGATCAGCACCACCATTAAACCACGTCCTCAAGTGCACATCTGTGTATTTTTTGAACTCTTCCAGGCAGCTGTGCCAGGGCTGGACAGGCCTTTTCCATGAAAAAAATTCCCTAATATCCAATCTAAACCTTGCATGGAGCAGCTTGAGGCCATTCCCTCTCCTCCTGTCCCTGTTCCCTGGGAGCAGAGCCCGACCCACCCCCCGGCTGCCCCCTCCTGTCAGGGAGTTGTGCAGAGCCACAAGGTCCCCCCTGAGCCTCCTTTGCTCCAGGCTGAGCCCCTTTCCCAGCTCCCTCAGGAACTCTCCAGACCCTTCCCAGCTCTGTTCCCTTCCCTGGACACACCTCAACTCCTCAATATCTTTGTAGCCCTGAGGGATGAAGCCGGGAATCAAATTCCCTTTGGTTTTGACTCTTCCTCTGCATTCCCCACCCAGACCCTTGCTCACCCACTAGACCTCATCAGTCACAGACAAATCCCATATTTTAATTGATGACAAAACTCCTTATAAAGACGGAAAATTGTCTTTCACAACCTTTTCCTGTGTTTTGCTGGTGAAAGACCCCCAGCACAGCAACCCCAGCTCACTCTCAGCTTTATTTTGCCATTTTCCAACAGATCTGAGACATTTCGGGAGCAGCCGGAGCGCCCCGTGCCAGGCTCTGGGGGGGCACAAGCCCAGCCTGACGTAAAGTCAGTTTTGTCTGAGCTTTTGCTGTTCCTAAGCTCTGAAATGACACCTCCAGAGGGAATTCCAGCTTTCCCACACACGGCTGATTTTCCAAGACCTCTAGAAATCATCGGGGTTTTTTCATTTCCAAACAGAATGTGTCAGAAGGAATTTTCAGAGTGATTTTTAATTTGCTGCTCAGTGTCCTGCCCGCATCCATGGACTCTTCTCCCTGGGTGGCTTTTGGTCACCAGCTCCAAAAAGGCCTGGGGAGGTCAAATTCATCCCTGTCCACATCTGGTGGTGGGATAAAGGGAATGGGGCACCACGGACATACATTCTGGTGTAACAGGGGAGAAAGGTTTGTGTTTCTTTCCCAGTGTTGCTCCTGAGATTTCCTTCCCCACGTTCCTGGTACTGTCTGGGGAGATCATTCCATGACCAAGAGTTTTTTCCAGAACCAGCATCCCTGGCTTTTTCCTTCCTCTGAAATGGGAAACGATGGAGAGAAGTGGTGAATTCAAGTTTACAGATTCTTCTTTTTTTTTAAGCAGACGAGACATTCATAGGGATTGGTCATTAAATCATGGAATTCTCATGGAATCAAAGAGTCATGGAATGGTTTGGGTTGGGAGGGACCATAAATCCCATTCAATTCCACCCAGGGACACCTCCCACTATCCCAGGCTGCTCCAAGCCCCAATGTCCAGCCTGGCCTTGGACACTGCCAGGGATCTAGGGGCAGCCACAGCTGCTCTGGGAATTCCATTCCAGGGCCTCCCCACCCTCCCAGACAGGAATTCCAAATTCCCAATATCCCATCCATCCCTGCCCTCTGGCAGTGGGAAGCCATTCCCTGTGTCCTGTCCCTCCATGCCTTGTCCCCAGTCCCTCTCCAGCTCTCCTGGAGCCCCTTTAGGCCCTGGAAGGGGCTCTGAGCTCTCCCTGGATCCTTCCCTTCTCCAGGTGAACACCCCTAGCTCTCCCAGCCTTTCCTCACAGCAGAGTTTCTGCTCTCTTGAAAGGAAAAAATTATTCAGAAAAAGAAGTAAAAAAACCCCAACGACTGTGATCGGCTTTAAAAATCCTATTTCTCTTTTCCTCCCTCAAAAGTGAAGGTTTTATTGCTTTTCCCGGTCAGGCCCGAGGCAGGATTTGCTATTTGAAAACAAACTGCCGGCAGCCTCCAGCAAAGACAAGCTGCGCTCGCTGGTTTCTTCCAGCTGCCTGTGATTTCCTTGCCTTTGTAAATATTTCTCCCAAGCAAGAAATCCGGCAGGGTTCCTTTGATCGACATCACATCCCTGCGCAACCCATCGGGGAACGCCAGGTAGGATTTGTAACCGGATCCGGGATGGAAGTGGGGCTCAGGGAAGAGTGACTTTGGAGGGGGGTTTATCCCATCTGATTAATGGGATGTTCCCATTTTTTTGGGATGTTACCATAATAGGTGATCCCGTCTAGTTATGGGATGCTCCTCCTTAAATCCTTAAAGCAGTGAAGCTACCGAATTTTGGGAATGTAAATGACATTTCCTATTTGTCAGGAGGCAGCTCTGTGTCTTTCCCAAAAGGAAGGAAGGGAGGTTTGGCTCCAGTGTCCATGGAAATATTTTCCTGGTCCTGGTGCTGAAGGGCAGAGTTGGGAAAATCTCTTGGAGAGCATAAAGTGCCAGCCAGGATCCAGTGGAGGATGCAGGGAGGAGGTGGGAAAAGGATTTGATTTTAAATGTGGGTTCTCAAATCCATCCCAGAGCTCAGAGGAGGAACAGGGTGGGATTTTGGGGTGTCCCATGCAGGATCAGGAATTAGACTGATGATCCCTGTGAATCCAGCTCAGGTTACTCCACGATTCGTTGGAGAGTCAGATTATGCCAAAAAAAGGTGTTTTCTCTCCTGTTTTTTTGCTAATTCCTAAGAATTCCTGCTCAGAACATCTGGTTCCATGAAAAGCCAGTGAAGAGGTGGCAGCTGCAGGCACAATCCTGCCAGGAATGCCGGTGATCCCGGCTACGCCCGGGACTGACAGCTCATCCGGGCTCACATCCACCCTCCCTGCTTCAATTCCCAGCTTTATCCATCCTGCCGGAGCTGGAAAGGGATCTGGAGGAAGCTCCCATCTCCTCCTCCTGCCTGAGGCCAAAATAGCTTTTCCTTAGCACCCAGATCCGACATCGGAGCATGGATCTTCATCTGGGAGAAGCTCTGGATGGAGGCAAAAGGCACAGCCAGCTTCCCAAAAATCATAAACCAGTCTGGAAAACGTTTGGAAATTGTTAAAAAGGAGCAAATACAAACCACGGGTGAGCTTCTGCCTTCTATTCCCCTTTTCCCTGATTCCCAGGAGCCCACAGAGCATTCCAGGGATGCCCAAGCCAGTGGAGACCCAGGGCAGGAAATATGGATGGCTCCAGACATTTGGAATTTTTGCTTTGCGAATCCCAGAATCCCAGGCTGGGTCAGGCTGGAAGGGACCCCAGAGGGTCACTGGTGCCACTCCCTGCTCCAGCAGGGCCATCCCACAGCCCAGGGCACAGCAGTGTGGCCAGAGGGCTCGGGGATGTCCCCAGGGAGGAGGCTCCAGCCCCTCTCTGGGCTCTGTTCCAGCTCGGGCCCTGCCCAGGGCAGCAGCTCTGCCTCCTGTGCAGGGCAATCGCTGGGCTCAGGCCCTGCCCGTGGCTCTGGTGCCGCTGCTGGGCCCCGGAGCAGAGCCTGCTTCAGTTCAGGGCGATTTCTTTGCCATTTGGGAAAAATGATGCCCCAAATTCCACACTGAAACAGACCTGGCTCAGCGGTTGTGCCCGGCTCTTTAAGACCAGAATTAAACCTTGAGGTTCTACGGAAAGCCTCAAAAAATTGCTCTTTTTAAGGTCTCCACACTCTTCTGGAAACCAAACCAAAGCAGGAGCTATTAAGCAACAGGGAAGTGCGGCTCAGGCCCTAAATCACCCACATTGCTGCGGGTTTGCACTTCTGCTCAGCGGCTCGGCTCTGCTCCCTCCCCAAAATGTGCCAAGTGCTGCTCCTGCAGCAGCTGAGCCAGCACAATCCCCCTGATGGCCCCTCTGCCGCCCTTCGTTCTGCTCCAGCTGCTCCCGAGGCTTCATTTGTTCCATCCCTTGCTCCATTAAGGATTTTATCCCAATTACTGACACTCCCTGTCCCCCTGGCAACGGAATCTCGAAGTTTTTCCCTCACGGGGGCTGGGGGTGGAACTTCCTCAGCCTGGGAGAGCTCAGAGCCCCTTCCAGGGCCTGAGGGGGCTCCAGGAGAGCTGGAGAGGGACTTTGGATAAGGGATGGAGGGACAGGGCACAGGGAATAGCTTCCCACTGCCAGAGGGCAGGGATGGATGGGATATTGGGAAGGAATTCCTGGCTGGGAGGGTGGGGAGGGTCTGGGATGGAATTCCCAGAGAAGCTGTGGCTGCCCCTGGATCCCTGGCAGTGTCCAAGGCCAGGCTGGACATCGGGGCTTGGAGCAGCCTGGGACAGTGGGAGGTGTCCCTGCCCATGGCAGGGGTGGCACTGGGTGGGATTTATGGTCCCTTTCAATCCAAACATTCCTCGAATTCCAAGATTCTCTGAAACCTGGTGTCTGTGATGCCTTAGGTTTTAACTTTTGTATTCTTTCGGGTTCTGTACTATTTAGCGAATAGCTCTGAGGTTTCTTGTAGCCTGTTAATTTCTGCTCTCTCATGCTAGTTAGACACAACAAAGCCTCTCCAGGCCTGCTTCTCAAGGACACTCAGACCGTCCTAGGCCCAAAATGTGTAAACCAAAGACTCTAAAGGTGGGGGGCAAGCTTGGGGAAATTACATCGTTAAACTGAAGCTTTAATTGGAGAATTAACCCTGATATGTAAATGAACCAAACCTGTAAAAGTGTGAAGAACTCGTGACCTGTCGTCCATCTCGGGGTCCATCCTGGCAGTGGCCTCTGGCTCCCCAGGGTGTGCCTTTGAAGGCCTTCCAAATAAATACCCACCTTTATTCCCTTATTCTGTCCAGTCTCTGTTTCTAGGAGGACAGTTAAGGCATCATCTGTGGCCCTGCGCAGCAGAGGGAGAGCAGGGGACTGCCGAGTTCATTTCACTCCCTAAATCAAAATCTAATCAAAACCTAATAAAAACGGACAAATCTCTAATTGCATTTCACACTGGGTTTCCTTTCATGGCCAGAGTCAATATTCCAACAATAAAGCTGATCCCAGAATAAACCTGGATTACCAAATACGTTTGGTTTGTTGGATAAATGAATCATCAAGCCCTCGATAATCCCAGCAGCTCACGCAGATTTGTGCAGCACTGCAAACAAAAGGCGAAGTTCCGTCTTTATTTGCCTAAATGCTCATTAATTTTTCCTTCCTTTCCTCCTCCTTCCAAGACTTCTCCGCTCACTCTTGGAAAATCAGAGCATTTTAACACCTTTTCCCCTCCTTCCTGCCCAGTTCAGTGCCTTTGCCAATGTGGGGCTGCTGGAGCTGAGTTAATTTTTAACAGGAAGCCCCACGATGCCTTAGGTGATTTGGTGTCCCCCCAAAGATCATCCCAACTCTGCCCTGTCCATGCTGTTTTCCCAGATCATGGATCTTGGATCCTCTGGCACCACCTCTCAGACAGGGAAGTGGATGAATTTTGGCTTTATTAGCAGTTGTGTATTCCAGGGGCAAGGAATTCCAGCCTGGATGGAACACACGTGATGGATTGGTGGAACTTCACCCAAAATGCACCAGACTTGGGGCAGGACATCCAGCACGGGGGTTTGGGGTCAGGAAGCGGCGACATGGGAAGAAGGAGCCCCTCAGCCCCTGCGGAGCTGCTCTAGCTCTGGGATCCAACATCCAGGAGGATGTGGAGCTGCTGGAATGATCCAGAGGAATCCATGGAGCTGCCCCGAGGGCTGGAGCCCCTCTGCTCTGGAGTCAGGCTGGGAGAGCTGGGAATGTTCACCTGGAGAGGAGAAGGATCGGAAGAGGCTCTGAGCTGTCCCTGGATCCCTCTCTTCTCCAGCCTTTCCATCTGCAAAAGCCAAACCGAGAAATTCCCCAAATCCCATTTTTGGGTGTGGCCAGGAGTCCCTGTGGGCCCAGTTCAAGGCTGTAACATTCCCCAGGATCTGCAAACAATGCAGACAAAATTCCAGAGGTTTCAAAGCAAGGTCAGATCTTCCCACAGAGCAGTGTGGGCATGGATTTATCCCATCCATGGGGCAGGAGGACCAAGAGGGAAAAGAGGAAGGGAGGAAGATAGGAAAGGGAGGGAAGACACCTCTTGTAGGATATTAATGGATTGAGCATCCCACAGGTGGTTTTTCCATATTTTTTTTCTTTTTCCCTGATCTCCTCATGCCTTTCAGGCTGTCCCACCTAAAAATTTTCCCTGACATGGACAACGAGGCTGCTGGAAAAGGTCTCCTTCTCCTGCACTCTCCCGCTCCTGGCAGGAGTGAGGGATGTGGAATTACTTCCCAATTTCCTGGAATAAAACTTCCTCTCAGGGCAGCCGCAGAGCTCTGAGTTGTGCCTTCCCAGGATATTCCAGGAGGCATCAAACAATATCAAAGCTCAGGGCTGTTTAAGCAAATACCAGGGAAATAATTGCTGGCAATTCCCTGGCAGCTCCCAGCAAGATTCCCGGGAAGTTCTGCCGTAGAACAAATACTGGATGTACAGAAAACACGGCAAAACCTCTGTGTTTATGATGCCAATTTTTTAAAATTTTCCTCTCTCTGACTTATATTTAAATGTAGGGAATAAATGGATGTAAATAAGATTCCCAATGTAGGGTATAAATGGATTTAAATAAGATTCCCAGTGTAGGGAATAAATGGATGTAAGTAAGATTCCCAGTGTAGGGAATAAATGGATTTAAATAAGGTTTCCTGTTTAATATATCCATGATGCAGCTTTTTTATTCCTTTATTTGAGCAGGAACTTGCTGGACGGGTAGAGTTGATTTTTCCTGCCAGGAATAGGAAGAAAATACGGCTCAGGCCTTTCCAAACCTTATCAGCAAATAGCCTGGGATGTTTCCAGCTGTGGATGGGAAAATTCTGCTGCTCCTGAGGCTAAAATCCAGCACGGGATGAGGGTGAGGCTGTGTGCAACCAGCCAGGGAAATGGGATGTGATCCACAGGGAAATGCGGCGATAAATCCAATAATTATTGATTTTTAAGGAATCTGACAGGCAGCCTTGTCCCAAGAAATCCTCCTGTCCCGGAAGGGGGTCAGGCTCTGGAATCTCCACTTTGTTTGATCTTTTAAGTGTGCTCTGAAATAAACTCTGGTCCAGCTGGGATTTGAAGTGGAATTCCCTGGAGGTGTCCAAAGCCAGGTTGGATGGGGCTTGGAACAACCTGGGATAGTGGAAGGTGTCCCTGCCTGTGGAAGGGAGTGGAACTGGATGGGATTTAACATCCCTTGATCCCAAACCATTCCATGATTCCGTGATTCACCAAGTGCTCTGATCCTCATTCCTGACCAGTGGGAATTCCGGGATCCAAGTAAAACCGGCTGTATCCACCTGCCCACCGATATTTCCCTGCAAAGCTCGCCAACGACTTGTTAAGGGTTTTCAGTTTTGTGGATAAGAAATTCCAGCACCATGGACAAGTCCCTGCTGCCCAGCTCGGGGAAAAAAATGTTCAACCAGGTGGAAACAATGGGAATTTTCCATAATTTCCTGACAGGAGAGGGCAGCCAGGGGGGTCGGGCTCTGCTCCCAAGGAACAGGGACAGGAGGAGAGGGGACGGCCTCAGGCTGGGCCAGGGGAGGCTCCGGTTGGATATTTGGGAAAATTTCTTCATGGAAAGGTTTAAGAGGAGTATTATTGTTGTCCTGCTTCCCAAACCTGACCGAATCCATAGAATGAGATTCCAACATGCACTTCCCAAACTCCCGGACATCCAGAGCTGGGAGGAAGCTCCTCATGGAGTGGGAAGTGAGGGAGAGGTGCTGTGACACCACTCAGGAAAAAAAAAAACCCTGGGATTAATTCCATGGATACAGAGCTGGCGACTGCTTCCCATGGCAGCTTTTCCAGCACCCCAATCTCCCTCAGCCCCAGGAAATGTGCATTATAATCTCCCTCCAGGAATAAAAATATCCGGCATTATAATCTGCTCATCCTCCCTTTTCATCCCTGGATTTGGGAGAGCAGAATAAAGCGAACGTGTTTTATACAAATAAACAAAATGACTCACCCAGTAACCCGGGATTAATCCGGAGCATTGCTATTCCGGGATGGGCCACGGAATTAAGGGAACCTTTAGATGAGAGGACTTGGAAAGGTCAGGAGTGAGGATTGGAATGCAGCTGCCAGGAGGATGGAGAGGAACAATTCTGAGCAGAGGTAAAACAAAACAGAAGGAAAGGTTTTTAAAAATAAATAAAAATAGGAAAGCAGGTGCAGGGAATAAACTGGGATTTGGGAAAATCGTCCTCAGCAGAGGAAATTCACCACCTTCAGATATCTTGGGGTTTGGTCCCAGACAGAATCATGGAATTATTTAGGTTGGAAAAGCCCTCCAAGAGCATCGAGTCCCAGCTGTGACCAGTCCCCACCTTGTCACCAGCCCAGAGCACTGAGTGCCACTTCCAGGCATTCCTTGGACACTTCCAAGAAAGACCTGGAACCACTTTTCCCAATCTTTAAGAGTTCGTTATTGATCTTTAAAATTCTCCTAACAAACAGGTAAGAAATTATTCCCTTTATCCCTCCGGATGAGGCTTGGAGCAACCTGGGATGGCAGTACCCATGGCAGGACATGGAACGAGATGATCTCCACCAACCCAAGCCATCCTGGGATTCTGGGGTTCCACAACCTTCCATTATTTCCTGGTGCTCCGAACACCTTGGAGAAGAAAAGGGATAAAAAGCCAGGCATGGCACATTTGCATGGGCAGTTACGGCCCCTAATTTACCGCCGTAATTATGATGAGAGCACATTAAAATCAGGTAATTTGCATGCATAATGAGCAATTAGGGATCTGTGGGGATACAATTGCAGCACTTCCACATTTAACCCTGGAATTTGTGTAAATATTTTCCACAGTTTTCACAGGATTTAGTCGTTTTACCCTCACAAGAGTCCTCAGTGTCCTACAAAACCCCACTGTTTTGTATAAATAAAAAGATTTAATATAATAAGTATTTATATTTATATTTATCATTTTTAATTTTTGTTATATTTATATTTATGTTATAGTTATATTTCTACTTTTTATTTTTATTTTTTATTTTTATTTTTTATTTTTTATTTTTTATTTTTTATTTTTTATTTTTTATTTTGTTTTTGTTTTGTTATTTTTATTTTTATTTTTATTTTTGTTTTTATTTTTATTTTTATTTTTATTTTTTATTTCTTCCTTCCCAAGGAACTGAAATGCTGCGTTTTCCGCATGCAAAACCCACGGAAGGAAGGCAAATCATTCTGGATTTCCTGGAAATAACTTGGTAAAATGGAATTTTGGTGGATTTGCTCCTCCAGCTGTGGGCAGTGCTGGGCAATCTCTGGTTGTTGTGTTAGAAAATCCCAATTTAAAGGTGATTTACCAGCATGAAAAATGATCCGTGTAGCCTGATCCTCGTGTTTATGTATTCCAGAGGATTATCAAATCCACATTATCCGTCGCTTAGCTGTAATTAGGCTGGAGCAAGGTTTACTTCATCCATGTTCTCATTCCACCCGTTTTCCAAAGTGTCACCTTAATCTGCTGTAATTATTGAGCGCTTCTCACATCCAATCGGTTTTGAAACCCATTAAAAATCCAATTAATGCAAAAACTTGGGAATTCTGCCTTGCTGGGACACTGCCTGGAGCCCTCGGCTTGGGAGTGAAGTGGTTTGGCTTTGACTCCACGCTCTGCAAGGATCACTCGTTTATCGAAAGCCTCGTCAGCCCCCGCTGCAGAGCTGCTGCTAATTGGGTGCTTGAATTTCATGAGCTTCCCAAGCAAAAATTCGGGATTGAATTTCCAGTTCAGCCAAGTCGGATAAAGTTTTATCTTCTCTCCTGTTTATCTGCTCCTGCCTCTGGTCACACTCCCAAGAAAGATCCTCAGTGTCCCCATGCTCCGACCTGGATCTTGCTGCTCACAGAGCGCTGTGACCGCAATAAAATTCGTCTTTCCATTTCAAATTCCATCATCTGCTCAACCAGAGGTCCCAGATATTTTCCCACACATCCCTGAGCATCTTTCTCACGGCACCTGCAGAGTTTGCTGCCCCACCCATGGTTTTGGTGTCCATGATTTGTCTCCTCTCCACAATTGTTTCCATGGCTTTGGTGTCCATGATTTCATTCCTCTCCACAATTATTTTCCATGTTTTTGGTGTCCATGATTTGTCTCCTCTCCACAATTATTTCCATGGCTTTGTGCCCTTGATTTGTTTCCTCTCCACAAGTGTTTCCATGGCTTTTGGTATCCATTATTTCGTTCCTCTCCACAATTTTTTCTCATGGCTTTTGTGTCCATGATTTTGTTTCTCTCCACAGTTGTTTCCATGGTTTTGCTATCCATGATTTTGTTCCTCTCCACAATTGTTTCCATGGCTCTAGTGTCCACGATTTGGTTCCTCTCCACAATTATTTCGCATGGTTTTGTTGTCCATTTTTTGGCTCCTCTCCACAATTGTTTCCATGGCTCTAGTGTCCACGATTTGGTTCCTCTCCACAATTATTTCCCATGGATTTGTTGTCCATGATTTCGTTCCTCTTCCCAGTTATTTCCCTGTCTTCCTGACCTACCCAGGAGCAGCAAGCTCAGCTGATCCCCTTTCCATCCTTCACTCTGTCCTTGGCCGGCACCTCACAACTCAAAAACCCCGTGATCCCCACCTCTCCAGAGAGTTTTTTCCCTCCTCTGGCCAAACCTCAGGATTGTAGCAAATCTATTCCCATGGGATCATGATCAGCAGGGAACAAAAGAAAAGACTGGCCCCTCCTAGTATTTGGGAACAGCCACCCAGTCCTGCTCACCGGATGAAGGAGAATCACAGAACCGTGGAATGGTTTGGGTTGGAAGTGACCTCAAAGCTCATCCCATTCCACCCCCTGCCATGGCAGGGACACCTCCCACTATCCCAGTCTGCTCCAAGCCCCAATGTCCAGCCTGGCCTTGGACACTTCCAGGAATCCAGGGGCAGCCACAGCTGCTCTGGGAATTCCATTCCAGACCCTCCCCACCCTCCAGGAATTCCTAATTCCCAATCTCCCATCCATCCCTGCCCTCTGGCAGTGGGAAGCTATTCCCTGTGTCCTGTCCCTCCATCCCTTATCCAAAGTCCCTCTCCAGCTCTCCTGGAGCCCCTTCAGGCTCTGGAAAATGGCTCCGGGATAAAGCTATTGAGCACTCAGAGGAACCATCCTTCCACCCCCTGCTAAAAGCAAGGAATCCTTGGATCCCAGAATCCCAGAATCACGGAATGGTTTGGGTTGGAAGGCACCTTGAAGCTCATCCCATTCCAGCCCCTGCCATGGTCAGGGATGTCGCTCGTTGATCAATCGGATGGATCTCCCATCCCTGGTGGAACTCGGCTTTCCCAGAAAGACGCCAGACTTGGACTAAACCAAGCATTTCCCCGGATCGAAAGGAAGCCATGGGAAAGGCACTTTGCAATTCCAGAGTTAATCCTAGAAAAGGTCTTGGGATGAAGCTTTATGTGGGAGAAAAACGATTTTAAAGAATTCTTTATTAATCTGAAACCAGACATTGCTCACGTGACCAGGGAAGGTGTCCCCTGCTGCCACCGGCGTCCCCTGCCACCCCCAGCCTCCCCTGCCACCACCAGCGTTGCCTGACAAGGAGTACAAGGATAAAACCAGGATCATCCCCCTGGACAGCCCTGATGAGCCCAGCTCAGCCCATGGAACTGCCTCAGGAGACGTCACTGAGTCCCTGCTGGGGAGAACTTACAACCTCCATCCCAAAGGCCCATAAATACTGGGATTGATTTCCTCGGACCAGCATAAATCCCTGGAGCCAGCAGAGCCATGCTGATTTACCTCCCACCAGGAAATGGCTGATAAAATGATGTTTAATCACTGCCTCCCTCCTTTCGTGGGACACATGGATCATTCCCATGCTGTGGCTGACAGCTTGGACTTCTCCAAGCCCCTCCAGATGGGAGGAGGAGGAATTACAGCATTGCCCACATCATTCCAGAGGGAACTTCCCTTGGGATACGTCTCATTTCCACCCTCATTTGGCTTTAAACTCCCACTTTTAGCCATTGTTTTCCCTTTTCTGCCGTGTTAAACACTTGGAATCCAAAGCCAAGGGTTCTCCCAGGGTTTTGCTGTGCCTGGTGGTGATTGGGATGGGATGAGCAGCTGTGGTTGTTTCCTTGGGGACTGAGAAGGAAAAGGGGAATGAAAAGGAGAAATGGGAATGTAAAAATGGAAAAGGAAAAGGGAACAGTGAAAGGGAAGGGAAG
>VZTI01000017.1:0-11481 GCA_013397865.1 Struthidea cinerea | reverse complement strand
CCAAGGCCAGGCTGGACATTGGGGCTTGGAGCAGCCCGGGATAGTGGAAGGTGCCCCTGCCATGGCAGGGAGTGGAACGGGATGAGTTTTTCCATCCCAAACCATTGTGGAATTCCATGGAATGCTCCTCTGTGCCTGCCAGCAAAGGCTTCTCTTTGGGGCTGTGTGAAAACCCCTCTGGGAAGAGGCACAGAAGCTGAAAATTCCCTCATCCTCCCCGGAATCTGAACCGGAGCAAAGTCAAGAGTGCATCCATTACATCCATCAGAAAGCCAAGCCCTTCTTACTCTGCCTGTGAAGTGGTGCTTCCCACATGGAGCGGGAAATTGGAGCAATCTGTTCCCGGAGCCCAAACCTTAACCCAGTAAAGGGAAATAAAACCCCACACAAATAAATTGCTACAGTTGCAGTTGTTTTATTGGCAGGAATGAAATATCCCACTCCAGCTATTCTGGTGTTCGTTTTAAAGATAACTTGGTCCTTTAGGGAAGGAATTGGGAATAAATGGAGGAGATTTATCCAATGGCAGGGAAATATAAATCTTCCCTACTTAAGCAGAGTGAACATTCCCTGCTTTTCCTGCAGCCAGCCTGGAAAGCGTCCTGAAGGGCATCACTCACAAATTGGACTGGATTAAATCAAACCTTAACCGCTCCCTCCATGGGAAAACTGTTCAGGAAGAACCAGATTTTGGGATTTTTGTGGGATGAGGAGCCCTGAGCTGTGGTGGAGCCCTTGTGTATCCCATCGATCTGTTGGCAAGAAACTCTGCAGGACACACAGAGGATCTCAAACTGGTTTGGGTTGGAACAGACCTTAAATCCCATCTCATTCCACTCCCTGCCATGGGATGCCTTCTACTATCCCACTGTGTGGAAAATCCTGCTGGGAAGAGCCAGTGTCCATAAAGGAGCCGGAGGGGTCCTGCAACTTCATTGGAGTAAAGGCAGAGAGGCCCCTGGGCCACGGCCCACAGGGTTTTCTCTCCCGGGGTTTCAGAGGGCGCAGCCTCCTTTTATCCCAAACTCCCGGCCGCACGGTGCCCTCTTCCTACCCCATTGCTGAGGTACCAGGAAGGCGCAGCCTTCCCAAACTGCCTGCCCCATATCCCCCCTAAAGCTGTCATTTTACCCCAAAATTCAGAAGTTCCGGCTCATGCGGCCCCATTTGGCTGTTTCAGGAGCCGAACTGTCCGGGCTCTGGTACAATGCCGCAGCTGGAAGTTAATCCCAGAGTTCAGAAACTCCCATTTGTCTTTTGGAGGAGTCAGGGTGTCTGGGTTCTGTAACAAACCCACGGCTGGAAGTGGGAACAGACATCCAGCCCCATCTCAAAGCCATTCCCACCCATCCCCTCACCCACGGAATTGTTTGTACAGACAGCAGCGCACATCTTCCCTATCAATCCCTCCTCTTCTTATTTCTCAGTTTGTCCTCACACACCTTTGTTATCATTAACCGAACTTCTTTAAATGGTATAAAAATGAACATTTGAAACGCCCTTCCCCAACTTTTCGGTGTCTGGCCCCTGCAGCCGGTGGGGCAAGGAAATCCAGAGAAACAACTCAGCCTAAAGCAGCAGTGCCAGCTCCCATCAGCCCAGGATCACCAGAGGTCCCTGTAGATGATCCGTGGTTACCGAGAGCCGAGGTCTCCCATCCTTCCCTCCTGCTGAGAAATCCGAATCTCCCGGCTTTTAGAGGCCTTGACCCGAGCTGCTCCTGCGCTCCTGGTTGGATGTTCTGACCAGCAAAGTCCAAAGGCAGTGTCTGTGCTCCCTGAGCTCCCTGTCCCAGAGATTTCACTGGCACAGGATTCTGGCCACGGACGGGTTTAAATACACAGCACTTATCTACCACCCCCACTGGGCTGAGAATTAACCGGGTGAGAATCCCAAACATTCATTCAAAGGGGAATAATCGAGCGTCTCCTCGGGGTCTGGCTCTTACTCGTGCCAAAGCCAGTGGCAAAAGCCGTACCCGGGGCACCTCAGCTTCTGTCACCAGCTTCAGAGGGTGTTTCTTTATTTCTCCACTCATCCTTTCTGTCTGACCTGAATTCTGAGGGTGCCGGGGCTGTGGAGGTCCCCCTGAATTCTCAAAGCAGCCATAAATCCCTTGAAGGATCCTCCTGTAAAATGAGTTCCGCTGTCTGAGTCCACCACCCGCACAATCCCAATATTCACAAATCATTTATTAATGATCCAATAAATGCTGAAGTGCCCAGAAATGCCTCTGGTCACCCTGCTGTTGGAAAATGATACAAAATTTAAAATTTTTTGGTAACTTTACTCAGTCTTGTTCGCCTTTGCCCCAGGGGAAAGGAAGTTTAAGTTTCTTTTCCAAGGAGTGTTTCATCACTCAAGACCCAATGAGCTGAACATCTCAACAGACTGGGAGTAGCGCAGAAGATACACAAAAGATAATGACCGTTAATGACCAGTAATGACCATTAATGACCATCAATGACCATTAACGACCATCAGCTCCAAACATCACCCCTGGCATGGTCAGACACCTGGTCTGGGAGAATGAGAACTGAATTAACATCAGAGTTGAAGAAATCCGTATCCAACAGGAAACCAAATGCTAAGACCCGCGCAACTCGGGACCAATGAACATTGAACTAATGAATTTCTCTGGGTTTTGACTATAAAATATGTGAAAAATCTGGTAAAATCCATGTTTCACGGAATCATTTTCTCTGCACAAGCCGGGCAACGTGTGGATGAAATTATTTCCATTGCACATCCTGGCCAGAATAAAGAGATGCCTTGATTCTCTAACCCTAAAAATGCTGTCGGAGAGTTTCTGTTCTTCCCATAGTTTCGGTGACATTTGGGTTCTCCATCCTCCAGTATCTGCAGAACAAGAGGTCTGTGCAGCCAGGGACTCCCAATAAATTTCTGCTCCATTAATTATTCCAGTCTCCCCGTGGAGCTGTGCACTCTCCTTCTGGAGTTGCAAACCCTGGCAAAAATCCCTTTCTCCTGTTGGTTTTTCCCACAAAATCCCTCTCTCCTTTGTAGACATCCAGCTGAGCCAGAGGAAGTTGGACTCGGTGCTCCAGACAGGGGAAAGAAATAATGTCGATTTTATTTTATGAAGAAAATCGGCATTACGGAAAAAATATCCTGTCTGCCTGACCCTCATCCTCAGGTGCCCTTTATTTTTCCTGAATATTTCAGCTCCTGGTTAAACGCCTCCATATTGGCAAAATTCCTAAAGGTCTTGGCCAGGTTTCTGATCCTTTAACCTCCAACATTCCAGGATATTTCCACAACCTCTGGATTCCAAAGAATGACCTTCATCCTCAGATAAACACCTGGCTCCTGTTTTTGCCTCGCTCCTCTCTCTGCACAAACCGTAACATTCCTTAAAATCCCGATTTTCCACTCACTGGAGTGTGGCAGCCACGTCCCATTAAAAGAGTTTTACCAGGAAAATTATCCATGCCTTTAAATAGGTCATGCATACACTTAGCATATGTTCCATTATTCCCCACGTGCAGCCAATCGGGCTGGATAATTGAAAATTTCTGGAGTCGCAAGCAAATAAAATCATTCCTCTGATCATTAACAAGCAGGAAGTGTGGGAAAAAAGTGGGAAAAAAAGAAGCAGGGGAGTGAAACAAGAACGAGGTTTGCTGGGAAGTTCCAGAAGAGTTGGGTCCCACAACGGACATTCCAAGTGCTGATGGAATTTATGGTTAAGGATAAAGGTGCCGTCGCTACCCCTGAGTGCACCTGGAAGTCCTGTGCAGGGAAGGATTCCTTGGCATCTTCCACCTTCTTGGGTGGGATGGGCACTCCAAACCTCCCTGGGCAGCCCCTGCCAAGGCCTGAGCACCCTTTCCATGGGGAAATTCCTGCTGCTGTCCAACCGGAGCCTCCCCTGGCCCAGCCTGAGGCCGTTCCCTCTCCTCCTGTCCCTGTTCCCTGGGAGCAGAGCCCGACCCCCACTTCTAAAAAGGCTTCTAAAAAGGAGGAAGAGGGAATTTTTATATGGACAGTGAGAGGACAAGGGGGAATGGCTTCCCACTGCCAGAGGACAGGGATAGATGGGATATTGGGAAGGAATTCCTGTCTGGGAGGGTGGGGAGGGGCTGGGCTGGAATTCCCAGAGCAGCTGTGGCTGCTCCTGGACCCCTGGCAGTGTCCAAGGCCAGGCTGGACACTGGGGCTTGGAGCAGCCTGGGACGGTGGGAGGGGTCCCTGCCATGGCAGGGGTGGCGCTGGATGGGATTTAAGTTCCTTCCCATCCAAACCATTCCATGATTCCATGGGCTGGAGTGATGCTGACACAGTCCAGAGACACTTCCACGCAGTCCATCCTCATCCCAGCAGCTGAAACTCCACCTGGATTTTACGGAAGCCTGGAGGCTGAGCCAAAGCTGGATTAACTGGTGATGGATATTCCGAACCTGCCCACAGAGCAGAGCCCAGACTTGGCCCCACACAGGGCGGGAGCACTGCTGATCCCACAAATAACAGGAATTCCCTCATGGATTCTTTTTAAGTGATTTCTCCATCTGGCTGATCCACGGCTGTTGGTTTGTGCTGCTGGGAGATTTGGAGCTATGAAATAATAACTCTATAAAGCATGACTGGGGTGGTGGCTATTAAACCTTTCCGGCCTTTCCCCTTCAGGGAATTGTTTGACACGGCCCCACTCACCACCCCACTCCATCTTTATTCCAAAGGGTACCAGCAGAGCAGATAATCATTTCGGATTTCACAGGAGCTTCGGTTCTGGAAGGCGCCTCTGAGTTCCCTCATCCATGGCCGTGCAGAGGGAAGGATTCGGAGTGGAGGCAACAACCTGTGTTCACTTCCAGAGGGGGATAATCCAGGGAAAGACACGATTCTGACGGGGTTCGCTGAGGAACAGCTCCCCGAGAGAATTCCAGGCACCTGGGGAAGAAATGGGAGCCACATTTCAACCAAGTTCCTCAATCATCACCATCAAAAATGAAAACACAGCAATCTGCAGTCAGTGGCAGCTGTAAATGTTTTAAATAACGTTTTCCTTTCACAATTCCAGCTGTTTATGCACACTGGAATTGCTTGTCATGGATTATTATTCATGGATGCAGCATTGTTCCCTCCCAAATGAGGGGCCTGAAGGTTGAAGTGTCCCCTCAACCCCAACTGCCGGGTGAGCGAGGATGCTTTCACATAAGTAATCCAAACCATGCGAGCAAACTGGATTTTTGGCGGAATTATAGAATTACGGAATATCATGAGCTGGAGGGATCCACAGGGATCATTGATCCAGCTCCTGGAGCTCTGGCAGCCTCGGGGCCGTGCCCATTCCCTGGGGAGTGTGGGCAGTGCCCAGCACCCTCTGGGGGAAGAGCCTTTCCCTAAAATCCCACTTTACCCACAGCTCAGGAATTTGGTGTCCTTGACCCTTTTTTCACTCCCATAAAACCGTTTCCCCTTCTTGTGTCTGGCGGCAGATTTAAGGGGGCAAAGCAGAATCCCTCGGTGCTGGAGGAGCCCAGTGCCCCCCCCCCCAAATTATCATAAATCCTGCTAAAAAGGCCACAGCCCCTCTAATTTATTTAAGAAGTTCCATGGCCTTCATCACCATAATTAACTGAGTGTTGTTATTAATGAGTTCGTTAAGGTTGATGAGCTTTGTGTGGTTTTAGCTGTGAGGGGAAGCTCTGCTGAGGGAACCGAGGCGCGAGCAGAGGGACGCGTTTGGTGTCGCGTCAAGTGTGGGCACGAGACAAAGCAAGTTCAGGGCCACGAATGCACGAATTTACTTGTTTTCGTCTCTGAGGATTGATGAGTAACATAATTAAACATAATGAATGAAGATTCTCTGCCCCAGGGTGAGGAACGCACCAAAAACCAGCATGTGTATCACAGCTCTCAGGAATCGATGCACAAAAACATTTTATTTTGATGTGTTCTGGGTTTTTGGGCAAGGTTTTGGTGGCAATGGGGCTGCAGGGGTGGCATCTGTGATTAGGTGACAAAAGCTCGTCCTGTTCCTGATGGAGCCAATTCCATGGGCTCCAGGTCAAGGAATTCCACCAGCTCCAGGTGAAGGAATTCCACCAGCTCCGGGTCCAGGCTGAGCCCAGCAGCAACCCTGGCAGGGTTTTGGGAATAAAAGAGTTAAGAAAAGGGGGAGAATCCCATGGAGAATCCCACACTGGAGCAGGGGATGTGGCCAAAGGAGGCTGTCATCCTGTGGGAAGCCCAGCCTGGAGCAGGGTCCTGGCAGGACCATGGATAGAGCCCAGCCTGGAGCGGGGTCCTGGCAGGACCATGGAGAGAGGAGCTCAGCCTGGAGCAGGGTCCTGGCAGGACCATGGAGAGAGGAGCCCAGGTTTGCTGGCAGGATTTATGCCCCTCCAGGGAATCCAGGCTGGAACAGCCCATTCCTGAAGGGAACAGGCGATTTTACAGGATTTTACACCACCTTCATCTGTGGGGGTGGTAGGTTTTAGTCATTTTCCAGGTGTGAAACTTCCACTTCCTCCAGAAATTCCCAAGACATGGAGTTCTGACTCTTTCCAAAGGAAATCATTATCAGGGCTGAACAATTATCATTTTTTTTGGCCTTTTTATCTCCCACACCTCACCCTGGTGGAGCCAGCTCTGATTTCCCATTCCCAGAGGTTTTGGGGTTTTTATTTAAGATTAAAAGAGTTTGGAGGGTGTGAATAAAGTGCTGGCTCCTTGGGAAAATTGTGCAAACAGATGAAGCAGGAAAAGTTCCTGGAAGGAGAAAGGTGTAAATCCATCCCGACTGTAAGAAGGAATCTTTATCCTTGGAGATATCCAGGAATAAACTGGCCTGAACTCTGGGTTACCTCATTTGACTTCGCACTGCTTTGAGAGTGAGGTTGGGTCCAAGGAATTCCATAAATCCCTTCCAACCTAAATTACCCTCAGATTCCATTAATTTAAAATCCGGTCAAATACCACGGGTGGCAAAATCATGATGAAGTTACTTCATGTGGAATTTTGGAAATATCCAATAAATCCAAGGATTAATCCAGCATTTCCATGTCCCACCTGCCAGAGGGAGGATGTGCTGAGCTGGGTGAGCCAGGGCAGATGGAAAAGTCCAAGGTTGGATGAAGTTTGGAGCAACCTGGGATCATGGAAGGTGTCCCTGCCCTTGGAACAAGATGGGATTTAAATCCCTTCCAGCCCAAACAAATCTGGGATCCTCTGGAGCCAAACTCCTTGGGACAAGCACCTGTTACATCCCAAATTTCTGCTCTGGAGCTCTTTCTCTGGTTAATTCCCAAATTA
The DNA here is from genome assembly GCA_013397865.1 of Struthidea cinerea. Lineage (NCBI taxonomy): Eukaryota > Metazoa > Chordata > Aves > Passeriformes > Corcoracidae > Struthidea > Struthidea cinerea. The sequence goes on along the minus strand of VZTI01000017.1, from coordinate 4,203 downwards.
AATAGGGCCTGCCCAAGGCAGAGCAGTCCCCTCTGCATCCCACGAAATTCCCGCTCAGCACACATGCACCAGCTGAAAATGCAGGGATTAATCCCAGCATCTCCACCTTCAGGAATAATTCCCTGTGGGGACCAAAGTCAAATGCTCTCCTTAAATGAGATCACTTGGATCTGCCACATTTCCCTTATCTAAGAACCTGTTTCCATATCTGAAAGATAAGAAGGTGGGCGATGTCTCTGCTGGAATTTAACCGAGATAAAACCAGGATGGAAATTACCCTTTGGTATCCTTTGCTTCCACAGCCTTAATTACTCTTTCCGTCGGAAAGAATTGGGAGGCTGAGCAGAATACTGAGTTATCCAATCAATTTTGGAGCTTCCCAGGCCCAGGCCCTTCCCAGTGTTTTTTTTTTTTTTTTTTGATGTTTTAAACCCACCAAGATCTGACTCTCAAGATCTTGAGAGTGGGATTTTCTCTTGGGCTTTTTTCGGTACCAAACGGAGTGAAAAATGCAGCAAAATTAAAATTCAGCTTCTCCACACGCAGCACTTGGAGGTTTCCTTGGCTCTCCTATCCTGCAATTTTGGCCGCATCACTTTCATTTCAGAAGGATGGAGGGTTCCGACTCCTGGATTCCCTCTCCTTATGGAAAACAAAGGGAAATTCATCAAGCATTTGGGTTTTCTGAACTATCTCTAATTTTCTTCCTATTTAGCCCTTTTTATGTGCACACCCACATCATCTGTTGGCCACTCTCATTTTCCATTTTTCCTTTCTGAGTATAAAGATTGGCCTTTCCCAACATTCCATGCTGGGAATTCTCTGCTCATTCTCAGTATCCTCGAGTTTCCTGTACTTCCAGGGAAATCCCTGGCTTTACCCAGCTACTGGTGGGGTGTTTGATCTCCTGGTGGGAATATTTTAGGAAGGAATCCTTAGCTGGGAAGGTGGGGAGACCTCAGGGTGCCCCTGGATCCCTGGCAGTGTCCAAGGCCAGGCTGGATGGGGCTTGGAGCAGCCTGGGACAGTGGGAGGTGTCCCTGTCCACAGACAGATCATGCCCAGAGGAATCTCAGTTCTCAACCAGGCACGAAAAATCCCAAAGACATCTCCTTGTTGAGACAATTCCTACAAATCCTGGCACTTCCCTGTGGGATTTCCCTGGTGGAGGACACTAAAGATGCAAAGTCTGTATTTCCACACTGATATCCAGGATCGAATCCTTCAGGTTCCTTTAAAACTGTGCCTGGAAAGCAAATTCCGGGCGGTGTTTTATTGAACACAGGACCTGTTTTCCAGTTCTTCCCCTGTTTTCCAGTTCTTCCTGTGTTTCCCAGTTCTTCCCATGTTTTCCAATTCTTCCCATGCTTTAACTGGGGATGGAGCTGCCTGCGGCCAAGCAAAGGTGCAGCCCTGTGTAAACTGTTTAATGTTGGGAGCTTCTTCCTCCTCCCTGTTGGGAGAGAGGAGAACGAGCTCCTCTTAACACATTTGGATAATTAAAGGAATAAACCAAATCCCAGGGAATTCCCGAGTGTGGGATGCAGTCAAACACAGTTATTTATCAGCCCAAAGGATTTTTTGAGAAAATCCTTTAGTATCCTGTCCATCAAAGGTGGAACCATCCCACGGCTAAACCATCCCGACCTTCAATCCCTCTTTTATCCTTATATTTATTTTCCCTCACGCATTTTCCCAGTTTTCCAGGCTAAACAGGTTGGAGTTGTTTGGGGTTATGCTTCCATTCATTTTGGTGGAGGTGGGAATGAAGAAACTCAGCCTTTGCTCTGTGGGAGCTGCTTTTCCATCCTGTTGATGCTGTCAACTCCCAGATGGATTCCAAGGTCCATTCCACGCTTCCTTTCATAGGGAAAACCATTCCCAGTGCATTTTTCCTTCATCAAGAAGACCCCACAAGCAGCACCAAAAACCCCCTCATATAATCCATAAAATCCTGATTTTTTTCTCATCAAACTGCGCCAGATCCTGATTTAGGCTCCTGCTGACTTCGAAATTCATCCCAAATGAGTGATTTAGGGTCCCTCAAAGAATCACCATCAAAATTAGCACCAAAAATGGGTTTAATATGAATTTACGCAAGTGTGACCTTAATTATTTATGACATGGATGAAACACAAAATAAAATCGGTTAGAAATTATTTTTGAATGATTTCCACAGAGACCAAAGACGTAAAAGGGTAAGGTGGGACACAAGGCTCAGAGTGGAAAAATCCTGCTTAAAATCCTGGAATATCCCAAGTGGGAAGGGACCCACAAGGATCAGAGTCCAACTCCTGGCCCTGCACAATCCCGTCAATCCTGCCCTGTGCCTGGGAGGTTTTTCCAAACTCCCTGTGGAGCCTAGGTCCAGTCTTAGGCTAAGTTTTAAGCCTAAAGGAATTAAAACCATGGATTGATTAATATTAATTCTGCATTTTATCACTTACCAAGGATCTGTTGGGAATGAAGGGAATTTTTATCCCAGCTTGGATAAAAAAGGATCTCTCAGTTCCAGGTAAGGAATCCAAGCTTGGAGATGTTCCCAGCTCCAGAGGAATCACCTCCATTCCCTGTTCAGGGAATGCTCAGAGAGGCTCCCTCAGGTGTCAGATTTATGGGATAAAGAGTTTGGTTTGGAGGCAAATCCCACACGACGGAAATGGGATGAGTTAAACCCCTCGTATCCATAAATTTCTTTGTTCCTTGACAAAGGAATTTTGGAAAAATCATCCCAAGTGGTGTTCCAAGCTCATTGGCATCGATGCTCACTGGGATACTCATCCCTTTGTGTGTTTCCTGGAGGAATTCCTGGCCCAGCTGTGGTTCCAGACTTCCTTGGATTCTATCCCAAATTCCTGCTACTTTGGACAAGGAGGTTGAGCACCTCTGCCCCACAAACCACCTCAAAGTGGTGCCTCTCCGACCTCACTGATGGCTGTAAAACTTGAGGAGAACCCAAGATATCCGGAAACAAGAGCAAAGCTGAATAATTAAATCAGGAGAACAAATTCCGAGCCCGTCTCCTCTGAAATCTGGCTCAAATCCTAAACCAAACCCTTTCATCCCAGAAACTGGGTGGAAACTCCCAGTTCCAAGTGAAATAATCCAAACCATCTCTTGTGGAATGAAGAGTTGACCCATCTGAAAACCGATCTTTAAAATTCTGTAATTCATCCTCAAATAATTATTTTATGGGAGAGGATTTTTTCCTTCTTCCTACTCCAACTTGAGTAGGAAAACCCTCCTTATTTTTCTGTTTTATGGATAATACAGGAATTCCATAAATAACTGATAGCTTGTTAATAAAGTGGCCAAATACGTTTTGCCCTCAAAAGGCAGGAATTTGAACGGAATATCAAAGATTCCTGGAATATTTGATATTTGAATTTATCGGGCAATTCCTTAGAGGAGTAGCTCCATGAGTTTCCGTATCCCTGATCCTCCATCGCATCCACCACCAATTCCTTCCCCATTTTCTCCAGGAAGATTGGTGGTCGCAAAAATCAAAACCTCCCTTCATGCTGACACTGAGAACATCCATCATGGGCTGCTCCTTCCTGCTCATCCCATTGGAAAAGTGGGAAAATAAGGCAAAGGATGCTCCAGATGGATTGGATTTCACCCAAGTTGAACGGAAAGAGGTTCCCCTTTCGAACCTAGCTCGCACAGATGAAAAAGAGACATTAAAACGGAGAAGGAAAAGCCTGACTCATCTGGAATGGGAATAGAAAAACATCTTGGCTGAAAAGAGATGAAAAAGGAGCAATTAATGTCTGGAATTCACCTGCAGAACTCGTTGCCGTGAGCTATTATTGTTCAGATTATTAGGCAGGTGTGTGAAGTGCCTCCGAAACTGGAGACAAATTAAAAGACAGATTTTGCAGCAAACTCGGCACTTATTACACAATTACAACCCCGCGTGAGAGCCAGGAGACGTTCCTGTTGATTTCACCTCGACTACGCCTCAAAGTGCACCTGATCCCAAATTCCTCTCTGTTTCAGTCTCAGATTCCTTTCATCGGCCTGGATCGGGAAAGATAATTGGATTCAGAGCACAGGGGAGGATCGCAGGGAGGGTCGTTGTCCTGGGTTGTCAAAGTGAGGGCCGTGCTCGGTGTTCGTGCCGTTGTTGTGGGACAGACAAACCATGGTCAGAAGGTCACAGGCAGTGAAGTCACCATGGGGAAGGGTCTGGAGCCCCAG
>VZTI01000016.1:576304-583470 GCA_013397865.1 Struthidea cinerea | reverse complement strand
GTGAGGGGGGAAAAGTGTGAGGGGAGAAGCGAGGAGAGGAAAAACGGCAAGGGGAAAAGTATGAGGGCAAAAGTGCAAGCGGGAAAAAGTGTGAGGGAGAAAAAGAGCGGGAAAAAGTGTGAGCGGGAAAGCGTGAGGGGGAAAAGTGTGAGCAGGAAAAAGCGTGAGGGGAAAAAACCTGAGGGGAAAAAAGTGCAAGGGGAAAGGTGCAAGTGGGAAAGAGTGTGAGGGGGAAAGAGTGCAAAGGGGGAAAGGGGGAAAGGGTGCAGGGAAAAAAGCACAAAGGGAAAAGTGTGACAGGAAGAAGCGTGAGGGGGAAAAGTATGATGGGAAAATGTGCAAGGGGGAAAAGCGTCGGGGGGGAAAAGTGCGAGTGCCTCCATGAGCCCCATCTCCTAGAGGCAAGACAAAACCACTGGGTTGCCCAAGATCCTCTCACCTCTTGAAAGGATCAACATCTCCAGGATCTGGATACTACCTGCTAGTGTACTTAGACCAGGATTTAGCAAAGGAAAATGCAATCTACTGTATCTCTTAGGCTAGGGCTCAGCACCTTTCCCAGAGAAACCTGGTGCTGGTCTCTGAGCTAATCAGATCACCAGCAACCACCCCTAAGAAATTTAAACAAGGAAAAACAAATAGGAAGTGATGAAAACTAATCACTTGAAAAGTAACTTTCCAGGTGCACGTTCTTGCTAAGAGTCATAAAATTTTCTGAACATACAAATATTTGCACAAATAACCAAAGATTACCTCAGATAGCAGAGTGGTTAAAATAGCCTTGCAAAGAAGCAAAGAGCAAAGCCCTACTCATTCATGAATGTATTTATGCATTTGTTTATTACTATGCAGCCAGCTTTAAACCCTTCCCAGCAGGGGAGAGACTCTATACCTTATGCCTATGGGCCTCATAATGCTTCCAGTGGGGATGGAAAAAACTTCAAAAAAAGTCTGGCATTCAGATCCAGTTTCTCTGCTTATCTGCTGCTAATCCAAACTCTCCCAACATATCAAAAACGTTGAACCGGGCAGGAAACCACACGAGAACAGGTTTTCCTACAGGATTTCTGGCATTTCTACATTAGATTCCAGATGGAAACACCCATGAGAACAGCTTCTATCCTGGTATTTTTGGCACATTCAGTTCCAATTCTATCCGGAAACCTGAATTGGGAAGGGAAAGGGAAAAAAAAAAAAAGAAAAAACCTCCACACAAACCAAAAAGCATCAAACGTTTGTCTCCGTATTTCAGAACCTGAAGAAAAGTATATCATTTGAAGTGGATTTTAATATTAGGAAGGAGGAGGCAATGTTTTTGGTTTTGTCTTCAGTGTTTTGTCTTTCCTTACTCCCAGTTTCACACATCCCCAAAAAGAAATACCAGAGGGCTCAGCTACCAAAACTAGAAATGAGCATCCACCTGAAAATAAGCATGGCTTCTACCCCCAAAAAGATTTGGGCTTCACACAAATGACTTTGCTCCTTTCTATGCACAAGTGAATATCAGGTACCTAAAAATAAAGGCATTCATCGGAACTTCTGAAAAAAAAGGATTTCAAAGGGGTTATGGATAACTACAGCCAAAGTCAGGCTTTTTGCCAGTCAAAAATGAATCAATTAAATGTAGTAAATGAATTCACCACATTTTCTGCAGTCCATTTTTTGCTCATTTACCCAGCTTTGCCACTCCCTCTAGATTGGCAGACGCTTCCATAGGTAATAACTTCAGCAATAATGACTTTGAGCAGAACCTTTCCAAAGTTATAGTCAGCCCTGCTCAGTGATTTCTGTTACAGGGGGGGTTATTTAGTATCAGCCTTTTTCTGATTTTTTTTACTGTCATTGAAAGCATCTGCATTTTGTTCTCAATACTGTCTGATGCCTCCTCTCTGACCTCCCAGCCCTGCCTCTTGCTTCATGATTTTCTGCTGCCACTCTGGGAGAAAACAGAAAGAATGGTCAAGACTGTGACATCAGTGAGCTCATTAGCAGCTCACCTCAATACCGTAACCCTTTTGGGGTTTTAAGATGAATGCTACATAAATCTATATCAAACGAACTGAAAAAAAACCCAACCAACCAACCAACCAAAAAAACCCAAACAAACAAACAAACAAACAACAACAACAACAAAAATTCCCTGCTGCTTTGGCTCAAATAGCTCATTTCGAGTCTTAAAACCCCCAAATGATCCAAAATCTCTTTTCCTAAAGCCCCATGGATACATGTTCAGGTACTGCCAAATTCTGCCACCTTTGTACCCTACTCATGCTATTGAAGGTGGGACTCTTTAGTAGGGAAGAAGGACACAACACCAGGCCTTCCCTTCTTGCTCCCCAGCCATTGACTGCTGTGCGCTGGGAATGGTACCTCTGACCCCTCTTGAAGTGCAGAGGATTTGCTTGTGTTTATACTTTTTTAAGTTGTTGGGTTTTTTTTCCCCTGAAGAAATGCTGCCGCATCTACTCACATGTACATCAGTTCCCTCTACTGGCAGCATTAATTAAGCTCTTCCTTTAATTCACCAGGTAGATCGAGGGTTTGGAAAGGACGATGTGCTCCACTGGGTGGGAATGTGTGGGGCTGTTACCCTGCAGGGCGTTATGCTCTCGCTTGTTACAGCAGAAACTTTAATACACTGGTTCTTTCCACTGTAATTCTAGTTCTCCTCTCCAGGTTTTTAAAACTCACTTTCCATGCTATGGTCCAGGGCAGCTACTTAACATTATCCTAGCATATTTCAGTCCTTAACTGTGGCAGTAAGTGGGAGACTGAGGAGCAATGACTCCTGAAGCAGCTCAGGCAAATGTATGGTTCATCAGTCCCTGAGCTCTCCATGTTGTGGCTGGGGTAAAGCATCCAGCCTCTCCTCAACCAGGGCAGCCCCTCCTAAGGGACCAGAGGGTCCATCAGGCTCCTTTTACTCCTTCGTGTACCCAGAGGCTACTCTAAAGCAATGCTGGTTCAAAACATGCTTAAAGCCACTTGGCCATTCTTCCACCTTTTCATTTTATTTTTTTTCTCTACTTAAAGTAGATTGATTTTGTCCTGCCACAGGTAATGTTTTCCTCCTGAGGTATCAGGCCAGAGGAGGAAGTCATTCACTCTGTTTGGGTGCTTGAGGAAACACAGAATGAAAGAGAATCACTTGTCATTTAAAAATCAAAACAAAAACCCAGCAAGAACATCTGCCCTAAAGAGAACAAGATACAATATTCCCCCTTGGACCCAAGCTGTCAGTATTTAGCAAAACTAGCAAAAGTCTTTCAATTTTCTAAGCAAATGGTGAGTAGTGCTATTTCATAGCTCTCCATAGCTGTTCCAGAAGTTTCCATAGGTATGTTTGGGTTTAAAAATTGTGGCTTAAGACCTCTATTTAGGACCAAACCAAATAAACGTGCATGGGTATAGCAACCAATAATGCCATTCCTGGAAATTGAGTTTTTCTAGTGTAAGTAGAAGAGGAAAGACCACACAGAAATTGGTAGGAAAAATAACAACAGCCTCTATAACCCTGAATTTGCATATGCAAATGTAAGGGCATAAAGTTATAGACCTATTCAGCACCTCAGTTTAAATATGCTTCTCACTCCTACCTAGCATGGCTGAGATGCTTTCAATGTACACAGTTTCTTTCTTGGAATTTTCAAAATATGTCCTTATTGTGAATTTGCTTTTATTTCTTTTTTTGTTTTTTCATCTAGGTTGTATTTCTAAAAGGGATTGCACAAAAATGTTGTGTTCTGATTAAATGCATTACAAAACCCACAGTCATATTTAGAGGAGAAAAAAGCATTCTTGCTCACACTGCTGCATGAGTTCCTGCTTGGGGAATAAAACTGTTTATTTCTGATTCTTCCAGGAGCTTTTGCAGACTGATCAAGTGTCAAGACATGGTAGTTGACTCAAAGGTAACATAGATATTGCCTCATAATATCTTTAGGACCTGAATCAAATCTTGAGAGACTTTGAAACTATGGGAGGATAATGAAAATACATTTCTTTCTTTGTATTATCCTTCATAATGGGAAGCTTTACATTTCTTTTCTGGCAACTGTGATGTACACTGTTCTATCAAGGCATTTTTAGGGACCATTTACCTGAATACAATTTATGTGGAAGGTGTCTGAGAGCCAACCTGGATTTATGCTTCCTGGTCCTTGTAATAATAGATTTCTTTTTTTCCTTTTTTTCCCCATCAAAATAAATGTCAGAAAGTTCTTTGATTGTTCAATAAGGGAGAAAAACATCCCTTTTCAAATGAAAGAAACGGTTATGGGCAAGGTTTTGGTGTTGCTGGAAGCTCCCTGGAGACCTCCAGCTGCAGGAACAATGCACACAAGGACACACTTTCCTCCAAGGTTTGTCCCAGCTCCTGTCCCTGTAGCAAGGAGGGCTCAAACCCTTCCTGGGGTTTGGGTTGCCCACTGTGTTGGCCACTGAACTGGGGGAAGTCCTTGAGGCAACACTGCACTCCTTGCAAGGTGTGTCGAGACCCTTCCACAAATGCAGGTTTAGGGAAGAAAATCCTTGCCTTTAAAAATATTAGCTTGGAGCAATTCGCCTAAATCATTCTTTCCCCTGGCATTTCTTGGACTCTGAAAATCCTAATGCAGCCCAGCTCTTCAGAAGTGCCGTGTTGGGATTTCTGCACACACACCCAGGCCCATCTGGATTCCCACACTGGCCAGGTATGTGGAATAAATAACCCAAATTCAGCGTGTCCGGGGCACTATCAGATTCTCTCCTGTATTCATGCACAAAGGTACACACACACATAAAGTACTGAAAAATTCTCCTAAGAAAAAAGAAATATTTTAAGATAATGGACTTCCCAAACTATGATATCAATTCCTGCTTCCTTTTCATGGTGACTGAGGTGATGCCTAACATGTGTCTACCCGAGGCAATGTCTTTTTTTGATATCATGCAGTGGAAATGGCAGAATCTGGCTCTTTAGTGACCATGACATCCAGAAATTGGATGCAGGACTTCACCTCTCTCTCACAGGTTAAATGAATATTCTGAGAGTATCGATTGTTCAGTTCTTCCAGTGGAAGATGAATGTGATCGGCATCGATAATCAGAAAAAATATCATCTACATACCTCTCATATGCAGATGGTGGCTGTTCAATACCAGTCGGCAGTGCAGCTTCCTGGTGTGACAGGAAAATATCTGCAGCAATTGAGGATTAACAGAGGCCATTGCTACACCAGTGTTTTGTTTGTAATAGCTCCCATTCTATCAGAAATAACTGGTTGCACATTTCTGCATCTGACATTAAAATTCACCATTGAAATCTCGCTTGGTAATAATAAAGCCCCTGCAAGAGTCTCTACAAACACACTAGACTCCAAATTAAAGAGCAAGTGTGTTGTTAGGGTTTGCATGGATCTTTTCTGAATTAGTGCTAGGTGAACAATAAATAAAATTCCAGGAGAAGTTCCCCAAGCTGATAAGCATTCAAGGTATTATCTTTGCTCTGTACTGTATGCGCTTCTGGGTGAAAAAATTCTAATTGCACTTCCATTCAAAAATCAACCGTGGGAATAAGGAATCATGCTCATTTTATGCACAGCAGCCCGAAGGCCTTATCCTTAAAACAAATTACAGCGCCTCCTATGCAACTCACACTCTGAAGCTAATTCTAACCCTAAAGCAAAACTCCAAAATTAAACTTTAATCTGTGATCTAAACAATTTTGTGTTTGTGATCAATCTTGGTGGAGTGGATTTTAATATATATGAGTGTGTGTGCGTGGGCGTGGGCATGTGTGTGTGTATATAAAAATATAAAAGGCTCAGATAATTGTTATCGCGGATGAAGACCAAACATTAAATACTCTGCTTGGTAAGACTGAGATAAAATACATACAGGGAAGGGAGGGAATAAAGCTGTTAAGCACACACTCCTATATGTAACAGAGCCCTGGACTTGCAACCAGCGAAAGCTTAAATTCCACCACATGTATCATATTTACTACGTTCTGCCAAAGAAATAGGCAGGCTGCCATGCCATTAAAGCAATTACTCTTACCCTCTCACATACGTAGAAATTAAATTCTGCTCCTTGAAGTCATGCGCTGGGGGAAGAGAAGAGCAAGTGAGGGGAAGTACAAGGAGGAGAGGCAGAAAGGCATCGATTCCTGACAGAGAGGAGGAGAGGCTTTGGGCCAGCAAGAGTTAAAGGAGTTCGAAGTGTATGGTCTGTTTCTCCCCAACTTGGTGCAGTGACTCTGCATCCTGCAGGAACCTGTTCAGATGCTCTGATAAGTCAGACAGAATTCATGGGAGATTACCACACAGCTCCTGCCAAGCTGTGCTGCAGCGCGGGTAATAGATATGCTCCAGTACTAAATCCTAAAAGGCCCTGCTACATCTGTCAAGCATGCCCTGGAAAAGCACCCTCAGTTCAGATGTTATCACTGCTCTGCCTGCATCAGAAGATTTAGTGTCCACCCTGGAGGTTGCTTTTGCCGCACAGTTTTCAGGGGCAAAACAACAAGGAAGAAAGATGAGAGGAAAAAGGCAAATTATTCTTGCTTAAAGCAAAAGGAATAAAGTGATGTGCTTGCAGACTAGTTCAGCTTCTCACCCTGCATCTAGAAGGTCCCAAATCCCACATTAAGATGGTACTGATGTTCTAAGCTGATTAGCTCGGACGTGTTCGGCTCCCTGGACTGTGACACCACGAAGATGATCTTCTGTAGAGCGACTCTTTCCCAAGGAAAGCTGAACAACAAACCCAGCGGGGGGCCACCGGCGGTGGATAGAAGATGCCTGCCTTTGATAATTAACTTTAAAACCGGTTCTAGAAAAGCTGCTCTGGCATAAAATGAACTTTGCAGAGCACTGTTTATGAAACAATTGCTGCTCCTCCCATTAACCATGTAAGCAGGGATTTGGTCAAAAAAGGTTCCAGTGTTACTTATCATTTTACTCCAAACAAAAATTAGGTATAAAAGAAAAATATATACTTATATAATATATATAAATGAACACAGACACCCCCAGAATACAACAGCCTTGGGAACCACTCCTTTCTTAATATACTCCAAAATGGAGCCATGCATTTTAACCATCTGTCTCCTTGTTCAAATCTGCAGGAAATATCAAAGTACAGCAGTGGCTCCTTTTTCACTAGGTGCACTCTCAGAGTTCAAGG
>VZTI01000016.1:536304-571304 GCA_013397865.1 Struthidea cinerea | reverse complement strand
AGCCCCTGTTTTCTGTGGATAGACAGGGAGACAGAGTGGATGAGAATGCCCAGGTTATCGAGTCCGTTTCCTAACTATCATGTAAATGATAATTTCCCTTCTACAGGCAGATCTAACATTATGTCTGAATACGCTACTGTTCTTGCCCCCATTACTCCTACTGAAATCCTCTTCCAGAATCACCTCAGGAATCTTTTTCCAGTTTCATATCTATATTCCATCAAGACCAGGTTATAGCCAATTCCTTTTGTGTCCGCATTGCACTTGCACTTAGAAACGGTCCCAGTGCATTTGCTGACAGCACTCACACCCCTTCTGTGCCTCCATTTTGATATGCTAAATCTGCTTTTGTCTCCTCTCACCACACAGTGCTTCCCAGCCTCTTCCATCTCACCAGTGCTTCCCTGCGCTGTTCCAGTTTAAGTTCCCTCACTGACACCCCATGTAATGGCATTCAGCTTCCCATCTCTGTTAAAATATCTCACCTGACACATCTCAGGGACATTTATCCTGTTTCTTTGGTGCCCCAGAGCCATCCTTTCATCCGTGTCTACTGCTACCAATGAAGTCACATTGCAACAGAAGTTATCCTTATTTCCTACGTGTGTGTCCTGATGCTTTTTCTTATTAAATTTCATTCCATGACTCCCATTCCAACCCCCAAGGCCACACACTTTCTTTCCTGTATATTCAGGTTCTCCTTGTTCACTGGCAATGTCTCCAAACTTTGTCAACTCCAACATTTCATTAGCACATTCCTAATTTATGCTCCAAGGTCATTAATGAAAATGTTAAATAAGATGAGTCAGACTGATCCTTGACGAGCTCTGCTAATGAGCCCTTCTCCTGCCCTATGCTTCCCCTTGCACAATCCGTTGCTGTCTCCCCTTTTAGCCATTCCTCACCACTCTCACAAGAAGCCCCATCTCTTCCCACTTAACTAGATGTTTCCCATGTGGCACTTTATCAAGTGCTTCACTGATGTCCAGACAGATTAGATCTCCGGCATTTCCTTTGTCCCAGGAATCTGTTATTTTACCAGAGAGAGATGTCATCTTACTCTGGCATGATCTACCTTTTATAAATCCAGCTAGGATTTATCCCGCTCACCATAAACTTCCCCATCTTTGTTTTTCTCAAGAACATAACCCAAAGCCTTATAATAATATTGCAGTTGCATCAAGAAGCCTTTAGGTCCCCGGATTGCTCTTCCAGGCCCAAACTATATATCTATTTACTCTTCAGAGCCGTGCTTTATCACCTGTTTGACATCCCTATTAAAATATTTGCTGTCATTCCCTACTTCTAGCATGTCCCAAAGACAGGGGAAACCTCAATTCGCACAGAAGCGTGTGCCTTTTCTAATTATTCCATGAGTGCTTTGATTCAACACATTTTAACCTATAAATTACTCATTCACTGTGATTATTCGTTTGAGGATTAGATATCTAAGATTTATCCTTCCCGCACCGCAATGAGCAAACCCAGCACAAACCACGTGGGTTTATTCCCCAAATCATTATTGTGCTCTCAGATTGTCTGCCCTGGCATCAGTGAGCTCCACCTGGAACTGCTTTGTTTGCTCTGTTACAAAGGAGTTTAAGATACTGATCCACAAACTTGTGTTTGAAAGCCAGAAAATTATTTCCTAGGAAATTCCAAGGGATAGGATAGGCAGAGACAGGGGAAGAAGTCTTCTTGCAAAAGGCAGGGGAAAGGTAACATAGATCCAGTCAATCACAGAATGACAGCATGATTTGGGTTGGAAGGGACCTTAAAGCTCATCCAGTGCCACGCCCTGCCATGGTAGGGACACCTTCCACTATCCCAGGTTGCTCAGAGCTCCATCCAACCCGGCCTTGAACACTTCCAGGGATGGGGCATCCAGAGCTTCCCCAGGGAACCTGTGCCAGGGCCTCACCACCCTCACAGGGAAGAAGCCCTTCCTGATACCTAATCTAATCCTGCTTGCTTTCAGCGTGAAGCCATTCCCCCTTAACCTGTCACTCCAGGTCCTTGTAAATGGTCTCTCTCCATGTTTCCAGTAGGCTCCTTCAGGTACTGGAAGGCCACAATTAGGTCACCCCAAAGCCTTCTCTTTCCTATTGAGATAATCCCAATTCTCTCAGCCTTTCCTTATCGCAGAGGTGCTGCATCCCCTCTCATCATCTTCATGGTCCTCTATTCAGACCAGAATTTACTGAAATTATTATCTCCACTGTACAGCTCTTTGTTTCTGAACATAAACAGGTATTTTACTATTATTTTATTTTCATTTCAAAAATAAAAGGAAGAAATTAATGTTTTTCTCCTTTATCCAAGGGAAGTCAATCTGGTTTTTCTTTACTCCAGCCAAACAGGATTGGGATTACCCCAGTTTGCATTAAACTAGCTTCACCTACAGTCTCACCTTCCTCCAGATCATTCATAGCCATACCCTCACCATGGCACTGAGCATCCCTGTCACACTGTGCACATCAGATGTCACCTCTGTCACACCAGAGACTGGGCCACTTCCCCGGTGACAAAAGTCACAGCTCAGACCACAGCAAGTACCAGTAATAATCTGCAAGAACAGATGTAAGGACAATTTAAAATACAATCATTTGGGAATTCTCGGTCAAGTTCCCTCCTGAGTATTTACTCGTTCATTTGATGCTATTATATAAACCCCCAAAAAACCAACATAAGCCAGTAGGGTAAAAGCCATAAGAGAAAACAGCTTTCACATTCTCCGTGCTACTTGCACTCCCTCACAAAGCCAAGTGCTTGTATTGTACATGGCAGCTTGTCTAAGGACAGGGACAATAGCTTTCCGTGCACATTTTATCAGGATTAGAACTGCTGCGCCATATATAGAAATGTGTGATAAGTGCATTAGCAAAATTATAACTGTATTTTAATCACAGCATAACAACCTCACTGAAAGTCCCTCTACAAGGCAGGCAAACCCAATAATGCTCGAGTCTGAATCTGAATTTTGAGCCCTCCGTGAGTGTTTGAGTGGGTTCAAAATTAAGTAAAATGAGTTTATCTATCCCTATTTCTCTAATAATACTTAGCACTTAGCACTTTTCATCTTCAAAGCACTTTACAAACATTAACTAATTAACTATTAATTGGTAAATTTGAAAAGGTTGATAGGTGAGGTGAGTTTCGGATAAGACCCAGCAATACGGATGTTTAGTTTATCTGTGAATTACTTAATCATTAGTGAATCATAGAAATTAGAAATGAAAAAGACCTATAGGGTCACCCTGTCCAGCCTGCTGCCATTACAGGATTTTCCCTTACAATATATTCTCAAGTGCTTTGTCTAGTTTAATTAGAAATTATCCAAGCAATGGGGCTTCCACCATTTCCCTTGGGATATTCCTCCTTAGTCTAATGTATCTTTCTGTTAGGAGGTTATAATATTCAACATAAGTTTTTCCTTGCCATTTCATCCCATCATTTCTGCATATGCCCTCTCAGACCATCTCAAACAATCCTTACGCAGTTCGATTACATGCATAATTTTTTTCCCTTTCCTCCTCCCTGGGTTGATCTGGCCCAGAGCCACCAGATACTGGAAAGAATTTATTCCTGAAGAGCAAAAAAATAGCTTTTGTTGCCACCGGGGGCCAGTTCCAGCCTAAACCATATTCTAGATGAAACCACCTCAAACTCACTTCGAGTGGATTCCAGACTGTGGACTCAGGCATCAGCCTGGACAAAGCTCTCCCCCAGTAAAACCAGCATTTCTCCTCGTCCATATAATCCATGCAGACTGCAGATCTCTCAGAGCACCTAAGGTGATTCTCATGTGTTGTCCCTAAAGCCAACCATGATTCTCTGGTCCTGTGCCACCCCCAGTCCAGTACTGAGCCTAAGCCACTCTTCTTTTTGTTCAGAGAAACAGACTTCATTCCTTTCAATCAAGAGGTCCCAGGAGACGACTTTAAAGGAGCTTGTTCCCAGGACAAACCAAGGTATGTTGCTGAGAATTAAAGCAGAGCTAAGGAATTAGGCAGAACACCATGGCGTAAAAGCATTCATGCTTACATTCACGTGGTACCAAAAGGTCTCCACCAAAATGATACCATGAAAAAATCACACCTCATAAGTTTCTCACATCTTTGTCAGCCAGGATTCATGGGTTCTTTTGCTACTTCTGACACTTGATATGTTCTAATTTCTCTACGGACATCCTATTTTCCTGTCTGTCTCCCCCTAAAGACTGTTTGCTAGCTTTCCCAAATCATGGACTAATACTGTTTTGGCTTCACGGTTGCCTTTCATCTTACACGCTCATTTTGCTAAGGCAAATCAGCTGGATCTGGATACTCTTCCAATCCCATGTAACCCAGGGTTTTTCCCAGTGCTTCCTCCATTGCTTCCTCCATTTTCCATGCTGGGGAACCACAGGAAGACACAAGATGTGACTACGTCAGTTGGTCTACTTAGAACTGTTGTACAACAGATTTGGATTCCTGAAACAACATCACAGGACTTTGCCAACCACAAACAGGCCTGCTGACTTGCCCAGGTGATCTACACAATATAAAACAAGGATGATTTGAATTTAGGACCTTTTTCTAATTTTTTCTAATTCCAAATGTAAAATCTTTGCAGTGAAAATCTAAACAAACTCCAGCTCTGTAATGAGCACAGACAAACATCTGTCACTCTTGTGACTTCCCTCCAGCCTACGGTAACAGATCACTTCTGGCCAGTTTACTGCAACAAAAATAAAGCTGATTATTTTAAGTTCTAAAAATAAACAAACAGAAGTAAATATACTTGACCTGAGACACTCAGATCAAAATCTGGGTCAGGCTGTTTTAATTTGTTATGACCCAACAAAAGCTGATGAAAGCTTTTACAAGATTGCACCAAGGTCCTCACCTCCGGTAGAGCCTGGACCAGCTGTGCTACCTCAGAGCCAGCCTGACCAACTGGGCAGAGGGATGGAAACATGAACAGAACTCTTGAGACTGTGCCAACTCGTCCAGCAAAGAAAGCTCCACAGACATAAAGGAAAACCTAAAACTGTTTCCTCAAAGGACTTTGAAAGTTCTCCTACATGTGCTGCAAGTCGCTTCCCTCTGCCAGTGATTGTAACAGCACCGTTAATAATTCCAAAAGTCTGCAACAACTCGAATCCAAACTTTGAAGGCGCTTTTTGCTCTGGAGGAGATATACTTTCAGTCCAGTAGAAAGGAAAAAACCAAACAAAACAAAACTGTGAGTTCTTCTACAAAACCAGGCAGTTTATTTTCTTTTAATGATGTGCAAAACGGTGCAAGTTTGAAGATGTATCAGCAATTGTTGTAAATATTTTGTAGTCCTTAATTCAGTTTTTTACCTGGAGGACAATGTTTGTTTTATAGAAGTCATTGTCTGCTTATCATTTCTCCAGTTTTTGGTATTTAAAAGGTAGTCAATTCAACTTTTATTTGTCAAATCATAGAAGAAAATAAACATTCTCCTTTGTTGTGTCCCACAGAAGCACATGTGAACGGTATTAAATACAGACAATTCAACTGCAAGTTATTAGCATTTTTCACTCCTTAATTTGAAGGGGAACTATCTTGGAAAAAAAAAAAAAAAAGAAGTCTAAGCATATATGGAATTAAACTTTGGTGCTTCTCTGCCAAAAAAGTTCTCCCTCACATCAGGAGTAAGATTTTATAAAGCAGTCAGTGATGAAAGGTCATTTCAGAAGGGGCTACGCACAACCCACCTGAAAATGATGCTTCTTCCAGTATCATGCCAGGCATCTAGAAAAAGATACAACCAAAGCCAGAGGGTCCTTGTCTGCACAAGAAATCCCTTCTTTTCATAAGCCAAAACAGTTTAATGGCATTTTAGTCACATGTGAGTACAGGTGGCAGAGCCTGGCTGAGCTTTTTCAAACTGATAACAGGGATAAAATTGCATTCATATATAATTAATACATGCTCAGTCATTTTTGAAGAAAGATATTTTTCAGGCAGACATTCAAAGATCTGAGTTTTGATTTTTACTGGTGCTAAAACATTTCCCAGAGACGTGTGTGTGTGTGTGTGAGGGAGAGAGGACACACACATTGCTCAAAATAAGAAAAAAACCACGTAAATGTCACTAAATACACTTGAATAACATAATTTGACAAGTTGCCAAAACCCCCACAAACAGAAACTACCAGCCCACCAAATATGTAGGACATAGGAAGATGCTCACTCAGCCTTCCAATACTCACAGGGACCCATCCCCTCTCAAAACCCAACTTCTCACTCGGTCAGCTCGCGTGTAAACTGAATGAATCCTTGCTGGAATCTTCACAACCCCCATCCCACTGCCTGGCACAGTTGGGAGGGACCCCAGGGTCCAGGAGATGGAGAGGACGGCCACCACAACAGCAGTGGTGGCACGGGTCAGGGTTGAGCTGTGCCAGGGGGTCACAGCACAGACACTCACTCGGCGTGTCCTCACATTGTCACATCTATCGCTGGATGGGACCAGCTCCCTACATTTATTATTTTTTTTTCCTTCCCTGAAAATCAAAAAGCGGTTCATGAGTTGGTCGAGAGCCAGCAAAAATGAATAGTAATGAGCCAATTTCAATAGAAATAGGCTCATTACCATGCCAGCGGCTGATAAAACCAAATGCTCTCAATTCTCTCCAGCAAACGAGGTGCTGGAGGCAGTGTCCACCCTCCTGCCTGCAGGAAATAACTCACAGTTTCAAAATTAAAAGAATCAAAATACAAGTTGGAGTTTATTCCTATGTTCATACCTCTGTCCCCCTGCAGGGTCCTTTCTAACCAGCTGGCAAAAAAGCTCAGATACCACTCAGAGCCTTTTAGTGAAAAGAGGGAAAAAAAGAGCCTATATATTTTCTGTATGCTGTTCATTCCCTGAGCAGTAATGGGAAATCCTGTGTAAACTCCAGCAAGAGAGACAGTCTAAGGTGCTTCTTTGAATTTAGCACATTTCTCTGTGCACAACAGGAGGCTACAGGTTTTTTCTTCAGTGTCAGAAACACACTTGCAATTTTTCAATTGGGGGGGAAAAAAAAAATCAACCTAACCCTAAAACCCCGTGCCAGGCCTAAACCAAAACTCCAACCATGCAAACATAAACATCTCAAGCCAAACCCCCTAAATTAAAACCCTAAACCAAACAAAACCACAAGGTTCTCAAGCCATGAAACCACCACAAAATGACAAGAAGATGTGGATAAACAAGTAAGGATGATTTGGGGAAAATAAAAAAACAGAAAAATGAATGCTCCCACTCTTAATTTCCTCACCACCTGACAGTGCCAGGACATAAGGAGTGTGGCTGAAGAACTAAAATCATTCCAGTTTTCCCTTAGAAGGGGTTTGGACGCAGGGACTGTGGGCTGGAGAGGGTGTCCTGGGTGGCAGAGAGGGGCCATTCTCACACGTGAGTGATGACATTTGGCCCCCAGAGGATACAGACAGACACCAGGACTCACAGCACATTCCCACACTGGAATGCTTTGCCAGTGAAAATTAGAGGAATTGCTCCCTTCCCTCCTAACCTTCAGAGGGGAAGAACTCAAAGCCAAATTTCAGGAGAAAGAACTCAACAGTGTGGTAGAAATGGGTATAAACACCTTCTGTATAAACACCTCCTGTCAGATACATTGCTAAAGCAGCAGAGCAATTATTTTTTTTTAACCAGACGAAACAGCACGGCCTGCAACATTACCTGGCTGCACAGATTTCACCCATTTTCACATTTCAGTGCAGGTTTGATGTTTGGTAGGCACCCCCTGTCCCACATCTCCCTCTCCCTGCCCATCCACCTGGTCAAGTCAACGACATTTAGCCTTCGCAAATTATTTTTTCCGTCTGCCATAAAATCTTGCGGGGCCTTTCCATTTTAGCAGCCTGAGAGTTTTAACTATCCCCTCTTTGCCCTGCCAGCCATTTCAGCCCTGCAACTACAAGGCGGCTGAGTGGAGTACATCATCTGTAAACTCGCCGTGCCTAGTCAGGGGATCTGGGGGGCTTTCTGCAGCACTGAAATAGAGCCTTTTAACACTGAACGGTGCAAATTGTCCACTGGGGACAACTTCAAATGTCTCCACAATGCATATTTCGCAGTGCTTACTGGCTGGCTCCGGCTGAGCCGCTACTACTTATTTAGGAGCCTACAAAAACTATTTTATAGATTTTGTTTTGCTAGAGTAAATATTAAGTTTTAAATACATTAAGAAAAATCAGGGCAGGAAGAGAAAGAGATTAAATAAACCTTTCGGAGAAACTATTTGCTTTGTATTTGTATTTTTTTTTAACGAACTCCTTTCCCTGAGGTCAGGACACTGACATTTTAGTACACACAGGCTTTAAAAATGAGAGTGCTCTCTCTCTCTCACATGCGCTTACTGAAGGCAGCTCCCCTTGTTAATATTAAACTTCTCTATCTGGTTATGACACTGGCTGATATAATAAAGCGGCGATAGTCTTATTATTCAAGCACTGCTGTGATAAATTATCCACACTAATTCTGGAGCCAAAGTTGTCTGGTTCCAGCTGGTGTTGCTTAGATCTGTCTTAAGTCATTAGGAATCGGTGGAAAACTCTTTTTCAGAGTCCAGGTCTGACCCCTTCTTATCCCCAGAACATCTATGTGTGTGTGCTCACACACATACAAAGCATGTCCTCGTTGGTAATCCATTTCAATTAAGATTTATTGAGAATATTTTGGCTTGTGGGGTGTTTGTCCCTCTTAATCTCTTCCCTTTCCTTCCTGTTACCTGTAGAAGGTAGTGCTCTGTAACTCGGCATCACCCACAGAGGAACTCTTCAAACAAAGAGTAAAACAAGCTGTAAGTGATTCGGGCAGAGATACCCCTTGTTTAACAATGGGATTTCAAAGCTAAGTCTGACAGGAGTGATGATACAGCCAAGACCTTTCTCAGCCCCCTCTGCAATGCTTCATACCATTCGTACTTGCACACACACCGCAGATCTGCACACAGGACAGTGTTTACTCCCGGCTCCACCTGATGCAGACATTGCCCAGAGGAGTTTTACAATTTGGCTGACAAACACAAGCACCAAGCAGTGGTCTCCCTCCAAGCAAAGTATAAACCTCAACCACTCCACACTGTACAGGTCTTGCTCTTCAGGTCCATTTGGAGTCGACAGAACCTGTGGTGCCAGAGGGCTGGTTGCATGCGAGTTTAGATGTTTCTGTTCAACCTGCACATTCACATCTTGTCTCGCAAAGATGGAGTCCGTATAGGCCCCCTGGGATCACCAAACCCACCTCCCTGACAACACGGGATTGTTGCCTATTCCTCAGTAAATCACACAGTCTGGTTTTAAATGTCCCCTGGTCACAGTTCAGTCAAACTTGAGTCACTGGGTTCGGTACAAGAGAAAATGTGTGAAGTCCCAGGGTGCGCACACAAAGTCAAACAGGGTGATCAAAGGGCTCCTCTTGAGCTCCAAACCTGTGAGTGTACAAAACAAGGGAGCCTGCATTGCTTCATCCCAGGAACAACTCGGCAACCTCAGACATCCCTCCATCAAGGAGTTTTCTTCTCAACCTTCACTAATTTCATCCAAATCTCTGTAACTTACCTTCGGTTTCCTTTCCCTCTTTGTCACACCGTGCCCATGTCTTTTCTTTATCAACCAGCCCCTTCAGCCCCCAATACCATGCACATGGAGCTCCAACATGTTTGGACCCTCCTTTTGCTGCCAGATCTTCCTGCAAACTTCCACCACTCCAGGATGATCTTAAGGCTTCGCTGGAGCTCTAAGTGTATTCTAGTGACTGCAAGATTTTTCCATGTTAAATCTCCTATTGTCCTTTATTCACATTTCTCATCTTTCAGTTTTCCCTGTATCATTCCCATATTTGCAGCTCCTCCCCATTTGATATAATTTGCAAGTATTTTCCTTATCCCAGATCATTAATGAAGATGTTAATTAACGCGAGAGCTCACGCTGTGGTAACTCACCAGTAGCCTCTTTGCAGCTCCACATCTCTCTGCTCAGCCTTGCTTTTGTTTCTGGCCCCTCCGCTGGGGTTGGGAGCACGCGGCAGAGCTCACACTCGGGCAAAGCTCAGAGAGCATGAATGTGATGGAGGAGGACTTGGGGATGTCCCCTCCTGCCCTCACAGGCTCTCCCATGAAGTCCCCTTGCCCTCCTCCTGCCCACTTCCCAGTTTGCCCATCTGTAAAACGGGGGCCAGCAGACAGGTAGTGTGGGAATGGCAGCTGATGGGTCACCTGCTGCAGGAGCACAGGGCTGCAGCTTCTCCAAGAAAACATCCTGCTCTTTCCTCGAGTAAACGCAAACCTGAACCATGCACTCAAAATTAAGCAGGGGAAGAACTTGCAGATTAGGCTTAAGGTGAGAAGGCAGTAGCCCAGGAAATCTGCACGATACACACGTGTAAATGTTGGCCTGGGCACACATACATACATATAAAATACATACATATATATATATATATATATATATATATATTTATAAAGAAGTGTTGATTCCTCGCTGTGTTTAAGAGGTTATTAACGCTAATAGAAAATTACAATTTGCTTAAGTTTCCCAGGACACCTCGCCTAAGACAGCCCAGCAGCTCGCCCAGCAGCCCGCCCAGCATGTCCTCCCATTCCAAATTGGTTTACATTAGCCTGTTCACAAACAGAGCCAGATTCCTCCCCAGATAAAACCTGCACCAGCCATGCATTTTTTCAAACAGAGAGTAGCTTGTTTGCACCTCTTTAAAGGCATAAATTCTCTGTAAAGATGAAAAATCTCTGCAGAACCAAACCCTTTTAAAACAGCTCCGTCAGCATCAGAGCTGCATCTCTCCCATTATCAAAAAGCATCTTGCAAGAGAAGCCCTTAAGAGGGACCTCTAAATAGTGTTATTTTTACATACAGAGAAAGCTCACGGGCCCTCCACAGCCCGAAAGCAGCCCTTTTTCGAGGCAAGATGAGTCAGGAGGAAAGGGCAGGTCAAGAACCCGCGCTCAAGGTCACCTCTGTACAAACACCTGCTTGTCCACGGCTCGCACCTGCACCGACTCACAAACACAACAGGGCCGGCTCTGTCGATACAGCCCTTGCCCTGCGCCACAGGGGGAGGCACGACCTCCCTCCCAGCTTTAACCAAAGGCAATCAAAGGGAAGATTTGTTTTTTTCTACCGGCCTCAGAAGGTCAAGTTTCTCCCCCTCCGACATCGGACTTCTGAAAAGACTAATTGGGCCTTAAAGATTGCAGGTGTCCCGCCAAGCGGGTGTGGCGGCGCATGCTCCTTGTGAATTAAAGGATACCTCTGGAAAGCGCTTTCTTTATGCAACCCATTGGTTTTCTTCCGGATCCTCCCCCGACACGCACAGAAAGAATAAAATAAAATGGAGAAGAACACCAGCAGGGATATTTTCCTGCCAGGGTGGTCGGCTGCCCTCCACCCTGTATCAGTGGATCAAGCCCTTTAGAAGGTGCATTTCCACGCTGTTCACTAACTAGCTCACCACTGCCATTAACTGCCACCTATAAAGTATCTGTAAGGGTGAACACGGCTATTTACCGAGCTCCTTCGCCCCCACCCTCCTTTTGTTTGGGTTTTGACTTAGCATCAAGTTTATTTAAAGTCTTAAGGCTCTCCCTCTCCACCCTCCCCGTGCTTACAGGAGCTTTTCTGTGCAGATCATGTGCCAGCAGAGCCTCACCGGAGCTAAGACATGACGGCCAAGGCCAGCGGATCCTTGCTGGAGGCAGCGTGACACCAACGGTAGCAGCAGGGATGTGCCATGTCAGAGCAACTCACTGCAGGGGTTCAGCTAAGGGGTCCCTGCTCCAACACACAAAAACCAGGCATTTCACAAATCCCACCTTCTAGGTTCTGCCTTTAGCTCTTTTTGTATAACACTCCTTCCTCTCCCTCTGTTCCCAAGGTTCA
Source organism: Struthidea cinerea (assembly GCA_013397865.1). Classification (NCBI taxonomy): domain Eukaryota; kingdom Metazoa; phylum Chordata; class Aves; order Passeriformes; family Corcoracidae; genus Struthidea; species Struthidea cinerea. The sequence goes on along the minus strand of VZTI01000016.1, from coordinate 559,383 downwards.
GCTGCCTTGATCTCCCATTAACCCTCCAGTCAGCCTCTGATATGTTCCTTTAAAAATACCTAGTGAGGCCAAGTTATGTTTACAAAGCAGGAGGGACAGCCACACATCCCCTCCAACAATGCCCTACATGAGAGGGAATCCCTGAGGATGCAGCAGCAAAGATCCAGAAGTAAACTGACAGAATTTGTGCCAGCACAATGCGGGGGTCAGGGATGTCAGAGATCACGCCGGATTCAAGTTTTTAATTTTTCCGAAGGGAGTGCACTGGAGGCGAAGTGCTGGGTGAGATGGGATAAAGATTTTTTTTCTTCTGAATTGCTTAGTATGTTGACTTCCCCTTTCCATGCCAATAAAAATGTCATGAGGACCCGTTTCAGTGCATTCTTGCCGCATGTCCACCAAATTTGCACAAGAGGAAAAAACCAGAGGTATCAGTCCTCCCTACAAAGACCCTTGGAGGAAGTGCTGGGCATCACTAAACCGTCCCAATATCAAGAACTCAACGCATGACTTTTAGGGATCCTTTCCTCCCTTCCTCCAAATTCACAAGGGAAACAACTACAAATGGTTTGAGCTTTCTCTTCTTAAAAGCCTGGTGGTCCTGCTACTACACAACCATTTCCCTTCCTTTTACCCTGGAGGTAATTAAGGAAGAGTTCCCTAATTTGGGTCTTGGGCTGAACAGAGGCAGCTGCTGCATCAGAGCCACTACCACGGTCACACGTGGTGAAAGCCCTCCTTAACTGCAAACACAACCAGCAACGTCCAGGCCAGGGCTGTGGTGCCTCCAAAATAACATAAACTCCAGCGCTCTCAGAGACTCAGTGATGCAGAGACCAGGTGATGTGAATTTAAACCTCTCCCCTCACAAGTTTGGGTTTAAGCCTCCAGCCCCATCAGAAGTCTCCGCATTGGTCGAAAGCTGCTGGGTCAAATCTCTCCAACGTCCTCCTGGAGGCAACAGATAAGTTTAAGCAGCCACAAAAACTGCATGACAGGCTTCATCAATTTGAAAACCACCCCTGTGGAGCTGCTGGGGTTGAAGGCAACTTGGTCCTCATAAAGAGGGGCATCAGCAGGGCTTTGAAAGAGAAATGTAATTTTACAGAATTTCAATCAATACAACGTAAAGCGAGGGATTTTGATTTGGAGCTCAAGCACCCAGCTACTCCTTGATGCTCAAAGAGCCAGGACACATTTTAGGGAGAAATCTCTCCATCTGCCCTGGGTGAATCATGTCTAAGTGTTTTGAGGAGAATTAGATGAAGCAGTCAAGCAGCAAAAAATAAAAGAATAAAACTTAAAAAAAGCCAACCAACAAACCAACCCTAAAGGCCTGAGTCTTTTCAATATCTCTCAATTTTAGGGGAGATTGCCATCTCATGTCCTACCTGCATCCAGCAACTGATAACTACTGCAAATCAAATGTCAACAAGGGAGTGCATGGCAGACACCAGCGAGGCACTGGAGGGATGTGGGGAGGGCAACAGGAAAGGAGAGGAGCAGCATCCCTGAGACCCTGCTGTGGGAGACGAGGTTGGCAGTTGGCTATTATCAGCATTTTCCTGCAGGAAGAAAGCCCTGACATCACCCTCCCAGGGTTGAGCCACACATCTGGATACCAGATCAAGATCCCCAGGCTGAAAATTGGTAGTGGAAGCTCCCCAGCCAGCTGCTCTGCACCAGCCCCCACTGTCGTCCCCCTCTCACTGCCACTGTGGGACTGACCGCGTCCTTGAAAAGCTCACACCCAGGCTGCGGAAGCTAAGCTTTCAAAACACAGATACAGCTAAATAAAAGAGCTTCTCTTCCCTTCCCTCCAAAGGAAACAAAATTCAGCGTGATAAATGGCCATCCTAAACCCATGTAATCATTTTAACGCAGTGAAACAAGATTTGCTCAAGTTACTGCAGGCTCTAAACTTTGGAGCGAAAGGTGTGAGCGCCCTGGCACAATCCAGCAGAGCCAAAGCAGAGCTGCCCCAGGGAGCAGGGACAGATCGTGTCTCACCCTTTGATACTGCCTCGCTTAGTAACCCGCCTGGAGCAAGCCTTCACACCGGCTCCAAATTAACACCATCAATATATGCTCCGAGTGAATCAGCTGGGAAGCCCAGGAAGGCAGGAGAAAAGGTGGGGATGCTTCACAAAACTGTGCAGTTTTAGGATGGGCTGAATCCTCCATGCACCAAACCAGGAGAGACAAATATCTCACTTTCTGCAGAAGTTTACTGTCAGTCTCCATTTTACACACTCAGCTTTATCCATCAGTATTTCGTCTCCAAAGCAAAAAGGAGCCATTTGGAAGCAAAACCAAATATCTTTGCATTTCACCTTTCAAGGAAAGGCAGGGGCAGCATCCAGCATAATTTAATGCCCAGGCACAAGTGGGAATCACAAACCATCCACTTCCTTTCCAGGGACAAAAAAAATCCTTAGCTGAACCAATATGCTTTTTTCCATATTTAATAATTTGATTTTGAAGGCTAGTCATATCAAAGAGCAAAATATTCAATATCGTTAATTCAGTTTTGCAAAATATATTCTTAATTTAAAAATGATTTTGCTCGGAGTGGGAGTGTAGTAATAAAGCAGGTATTGACCAGCTCTTATTGATTGTGCTGTCCTCGGGCAAGGAACACTGACCTTGCTCACACTCTTATTGCTTACGCTTTCCCTGGCCTTCTTCATCTATGCCCGCTCAATAATATATTATTAATATATATTTTTAGCAAAAACTGTATGTTACAAGGTTAGGGCTTCTCAGTGATTTTGGTTTTGTTGTTCTTTTTTTTTTCCTTCCATGCTGCCTTGCCTTTGGGGTTCCACAGGGAAGAAAAGCTTTTGCAGACGAGTTGCTCCCGGGCTGCTGTTCACAAACACCTTTACACCAACTTGCTTGGCTGAGCTGATGGAGGCCAGGCACAATTTCGCCCCCTCTCTTTTTAATTGATAGATTGTTCGGCTGCCAGTCCTTTAAGGGACCAAAATTCACCAAGTAAATATAGTCAGGGGAAGAGCTATACCTCAGGTGTTTAAAAGAAAGATAGCACATATTTCCAGTGAGATTCAGAGTTAATAATGCAATTTAATTGTTGATCGCTCTTTGGAGATAATTATAACTGATTCACCTCTGCCTTGCACTTGAAGCTGTCCTTTACACCTGACTCAAGGTGGGATTAAGAGCATGGAATGGATGCGTTGGCCCCTCCAGCCCACAATCCCACACCCTCACAGCATGAGCACCTCATCAGGACCTGGACAGGGGCTCCAGCGCCCTCATTTCACCACTCTGTGCTCTCCCACTGACAGGAATCTCCAAAACCTGTCAGATACAAAGCAGTTTTGTGCCTGCAAAACCTAGGCCTGATCCAAGTTCCCTGACTTTGCATTGGGTCTATGTGCTTTTGCTGGTACAAAATTAACTATAGAAGTAAAGAAGAGTGGTATCTTAATGAGTGGTGCTCACAGCATTTTATCTTTTAGTGACCAACTTCTATTAGGTGCTAGAAAAACAAACCGAGAGTAGAATGTAAAAATCAACATAAAGGGCAAAATCAGCTGCTGATTTGCAGCCCTCGTGGGGTGAGGCACTGGGGCAGGAGCCTGCAAACAGGGCTGGCTTGGAGGAAACCACCTGATAAACTGTCCTGAGCAGACAGTTAAACTTGTCTTCCTTGGCTGGTTAATTCTGTAAGCTACCCATTCTCCCTGTGCATTAGCAGCGGTTACCCGGAAAAAACGTGAATGATCTGTGATCTACCTGCAGGACACATGGCATTCCACTGCCTAGCCCACCACTGTACCGGTATTTGCATGTGCAGCTCGTAGCTGGGAGCCGAATGCTCAACGACGCTTTTGTATGAATGACACCACGGGAAAAAAAAAAATAAAATAAATTGTATCGCATTGTATTCCCAGCCATTGAGGGCTCTTTTGTTTAGTTTGATAATATTACATGTTTAATAAAACACTGTTGAATTTTGATTGCATCTTGTGAGCACAGTCCTTTATCCTTTCGCCAGCTGGCTGATACAAAAGCTTATTTTCTTTTTAAAGACATTTTAATTCCCAATCTCCGTCTCTCACTCCCCGGATGAGTGGGAGCAGGGGGCGTGGAGAAGGCACAAAGTCCAGCCTAACGCTGACCCCCTTCGGCCGGGCGCCGGGGGGGTCGGCCCGGGATGCCCCTGGGACAGAAGGGGGGCCCACCGGGAACCAGACAGATGCAGGTGGGGATGGGAAGGCATTGGGTGGGTTATTTACGCCTCTGTATGAGTAACAATGAGCAGCCTCAATGCTCAGCTAATTACTTTGCTCTGCATCAGCACGAGAGCAAGAAGAAACACACGCTGCGCGTACGGCCCCGGCTTTTCCTTGGGCTTGTTTTACCCTCCAGTGGAAGCGATCAACAAGTTCACCTTGCATTAGGGCTGCATCGATCGGAGCTGATTAAATCCCAAACCGTGAAAAATTTCATAAACTCTCCTTCATGATCAATTTACGTGGAAAGTCCCCATTTCAGTGCTTCAAGATGCTCAGGCTGTTTCCAGGGGCTCCTTCAGCATCTGAGGAGCTGATGCCTAAGCCATGGACACCTCATGTGCATCTAAGTACCAGCACCTCCCTGAAGCCACGTCTACAACAAACCAGTAATTTAAATTGTGCAAAAGCACAGGCCCTCAAACTCCACCAGCTACACCATAAAAAAAGGTTTAATCAATTCTGGTACTCTATGGGGTTAGGCCAGTAGGGAATTATCATGAGCCAGCCCAAGCCTAGTCTTCACAGGTCGAGAGAGCTCAATAACATGGGCAGAATCAGGTCCCTGGGGCCCATTTCCTAATCAGACTTGGCCAAAACCCAAAGCTGTCCAGCTTGCAAGCATGAGTAGACACTTCTCAGAAGTCTGCTCCTCAAATAACTTCTCCTTTCACCCTCACCAAAATCCCAGCAAGCCAAACACACAGGAAGAGCTTCCACAAAAATTTTTCCGAGATAGGGGAAAAAACTGGTGAAACCAGGCTCTTCTCCCCTTTCAACTCTACTCCGTCTCATCAGCCACACATCCAAGGCCCACATTTAGCATTTCTTGAGCTAAGAAAACACAAGTTTTCCTTGTATTAACATAACAGTGTCTTTAAAAGTCATAGATTTGGAGGCAGAGATTATTTGTGGTGCTGTTGATATGTTGTTGCAATAGCAAAAGATGTACACAATATTTACACTGTATTTGACCACATAAAACATGTCGTATACAGACACAATTTTTCATTAGATGAAAGAGAGCCAGAGGGCTCTTCATGCTGCCAGTGCTAGCGCTCCTGGTTTTTTCCCTTATTTTTTACCTTCAAGAACAAATACAGTTTTAAACCATCATTACTGTATTTGGAACAGTTAATATTTCATATCGTGACATCGCTGCTCAGAGGTAACAGGTTTAGTTGATTACTATTTGTTTATAGTGCTGGAGAAACCTGCAATCATAGAGAACATAAAAGGATTGCAATTAGATCTATTGGTTGAGAGCTGCACTTCTCTGACCCACTGTAAAGTGCTTAGCACTATCAAAGAGATAATGCCTACTTGCAGCTGGCACATCTGTACATAATAACACGGGCTACATTGACACAGCCACTAAAGACTGCCACTACCCTCTTTAACTAGCAGCAGAAAACAGATCATGCTTTTAAAGAGCGTATCAACAAAACCCCTTCCACAGTCCGCCGGAATTAGCGTGCTCGCCACTGCGAGCGGCTTTTCCTTTTCGCTCCTGGTTCCTCACAGATTCCTGACAGAGCCTTTGAACAAAAGGCCGGGGACACATCCACGTTTGCCATCCTGGTGTATCGTTTGCAGCAGGGGTGAATTTTGCCCTCCTGACTCCCTGTGAAGCATTTCCCCAGGAAGGTAAATCCAAGGAAGGCTTGCACCAGGATGCCATAAGGAAACCTGCTTTGCTATCATGGGGTGGGCAAAGCAGGGCCTGACCCCCCCCCAGCTGAAGTCACAGAGACTCCAACTCCTGATAATTTTCATTTTAATGGAGACTCTGAAGCAATTGCTTTACCTGAGATACGAATTCAAATGCTACTCAAGTGTAAGACACGCTTTAGGACACACTTAAATATTTTCTCTACTCATGGCCTGAACTGGCTGAATCCCACGGGGGAGCACCACACATTTAGCACTGATTAGTTCATCCTGTCCTACTCCATTCACAGATTTTTTTTTAATTGTTACTTCATTTTACAGAAGCCTTCTCAGCCTTCCCCCTGCTGTGTTTACCATTCCAAGGAGGACCATGTTTCTGGGACATAACTTTATTTACTCATTTCAAGGTCCAGTTGGATGGGGCTTTGAGCAAATGCTCCTCAAGTGGACACATAACCCATCACAGAGGGATTCCTTCGTTCCCAGAGCACCAAGCCAAGCAGACATTTCAACCAGCTGCAGAGTGATACACGTAAAACTGATATAAAAGGCTGCATACAATAAAAGAAAAAGTGCAATAAAACCTGAGGAGCTCATCTCCTTGTCCTAAGATCAAGAGTAGTGGCATAACATACTTAGAAAAGGGATTGTACAATTACATGGCTGAAGAGAAGATCCCATCTCCTCTTATGACAGAAGGGCTCCCACTACAAGGAAAAATTCCAATTTTCATGAGAAATTGAGTTGCAGTAGGAAAGAAAAAAAAAAAAGTGGATTTGACCTCCTCAAAGTATTGGCTGGGATATGGTCAATATCTTTCATTTTGATCCAGTTCAAGGTGTGTTTTTTTCCCAGTTTACTAAACTCAGTTGATATGTTACAATGTAACTTACAGATAGGTAAAATATTTTTACTATTATTGTATTGTTACCTTTTATGTTGGGACAAATTAGTTGGCTACGACTAGTTTGTTATGACTGAAAGACTCAAAAGCTGTGGAAAATTATACTTTAAGGTTGCAATATGCAACAAATCTTCCAGTGGTATAAATGAGAACAAATCCAAGTCCTTTTTCTCTGAAGTAAGTAAGTAGCAAGTACACCAGAGCTACTTTAGGGCTATGGGCTACATCATGTTCCATGCTCCACCACGATGGGAGCTGGACAACCTTCTTGTTAGCATTTTGGTGCTGCTTTGAAATACAATTCCCAGCTCTCTCTAACCCATGCCATTTTCAGATGCCAGGAGTTTTAAAGGAAGGAAGAAATAAACATCAGTTTTAGGGACTGGATTGCAGCAGATCTCACAATTTGAATCTAAAGTCTGGAAATCTGATACTTTTCTTAAAAGTCACAGCTTCTGGAGTCCTGTGACTATAAACAACTTCAAATTTTAAATTGTAATTGTTGCTCATCCTCATTCTTTTCATTCCATATATTCCTTTCAGGACTGGAAGGAAAACCTTGACAATAAATCCTAGAAAGACCAACACACAAAGCTGATATATAATAATCCAATTTTGTGACTTTTTCACTGGGGACAGCCCCACCAGACCCATTCTGGTCCAACCTGGCCCTTGGTGAGACTGAAGCAGACAAGACCTAAAGTTTCATGGTTTGCACGAGGACATGGCCAGGGCTTTTTTTGCTTTGCCTCTCGCTTACGCCACCCCAACACACAAAGAAAAGCCGGGGCCATTATCGAGCGGATCATTTGTATTCCTTCCTCTGCCGTATAAAAGTACATGTGGGATCCTGTCATTCAGAATGTGTTGTTAGGAGGCAAACACCAGCTTGATTGCAACACAGAAACACCACTCACCACCAGAGGAAGGATTCACTGCAGAAATCATTGGGTCTGGTTTTGTTTATGTTGCAGCACTCCAGTAAGTGGAGCAGCTGAGTGTTTATCCTACTGCAAGGAAATTCATATTGGTGTTTGTAATAAATGGTTTAGTCTTTAAGGGATAAAAACAATTTTAAGATCTCTGGAAGAAAGGAAGGGGAAAAGAGGAAAATATCTCCGCAAAGTTTTTCTGTACGCTTTTGCATTTTCCTTCGGCTTCCTTCTCCAGGGAGCCCCCAGTCATTGCTGTGCTTTCAACAGCTACTGGTGTGGGATGTACCCATTCCCAGAGTGATCCCAGCCTCACCCACCACCTCAACAAAGCCCAAAAGGATGAGGAGCAAATGCAAACACATGGCAGGAGTCACAAAGTCCACCAAAATCCCACACATCTCATTTCTGTGCTGTTCCAGGTCTCGAGGATAAGTTCTCTATAAATTGCAGAGTTAAAGTCCCATTCACAGATACATAAGCAAAAATCCCACCTAATTTCAAGCCATTTGCACTGTTCATGCATGTCTGAAAACGAGTCTTTGCTCAATAGCATGCTTGGCAGGTTTCAAAAAATAAGGAAAAAAGTCACATTTCTAATACATTTGAAGCACATCAGCTCTAGTTACACAATATCATAAGCATCCAAACCCTTAAGCCTGCATGGTTTTGTACCTGGGAGTTTGCAAAACGCAGCCTGAACGCCTGACATGGGCATTTGGCATTTCTTGTGAGGATGAATTGCTTCAAAATTGGCTACCTAAGGTCTAAGCAATGAGACATGGTAATGATGCTGAAATGATGGTGGAAGGAGGGAATCTGTTGATGGCACTGGAGTGGGAACAATATTATTATTCTCATTGTTTCGATATCACCAGCACGTTATCCACAAAATAATGGAATATAATGAAGCGATTTATCCTCCGCAGACACATATTTTATAAAGGCTCCGAAAGAAAGGACAGATTTCTAAATTGCCTTGGCTATTCAAACTTAGACCAACACAAAACATACTAGAAATGACAGGAATTTTTACCCACTTTGAGAAGACAGTGAGGACGCCCGGAGACCCTGTGGAAGGATTTAGGCCCTTCCCTTGTTAACTCTGCTAAAGAGTTCAGCTCTTCACAATACACACGAGATTCGTTTGGACAAAACACCTGATTGTTCTTCCTGTTAAATCACAGAAAGATGGATTTTACTGTAAATGCATAACCCATGGATACAAAACTAACTCAAACTCGCCGTCTGAGAAAGTGACTCTGCAAGCTGTCCTTCAGAACGTGATTTTTTAGCCCCAAATTCTGCACCACCTGTACCACACTCTTCCCCTCATCCAACACTATTTTCACCTGCCAAAGCATTGTTTAAATTCACACCAGCACCGATGCCTGCTATAGCTGTGGGACCTCGCTTTGCTGTTGAAGGAAGGATTATTGAAGGACGGATTTACCGGCTTTCTCCAATGGGAACTCAGTTTGGGGGAATCTCCTCTATGAAATCGAAACTACAGGTTGCAAATGCCTCTGGGTAAGCCATGCCTGGTTTGCAGAGAGCCCTTGTGCTTCTTCAGCATGCCAAAGGGATAAAACCCACACTAAGGAGCACATTACCTTGCAGAAGAAAACAGTAGCCAGGCACTTTGGAAAGCACGTGCATGAGTACTACAGAGAGATGGTATCAGCAGGTTATAGATTCCCTAATTCATGGAGTATCAAAGATCAATGAATTACTTAAAAGACAGCTATTTGCTGCCACTCTGATGGAGTTTCCCACCTTAGATTTTATTCACTAGTTTTCAGAAGTCTATAAAGTTTTTTCCCTTTTTCTTTCCATCTTTCCTTTCCTTTTTTTTTTTTTTTAAGTGGTAGGAGATATTCATTTAAATAAAAGAGAAGCCATGACTTTTTTTCCATTGGTAATCTGGTCCATGTGTTCCCTGCAACTGAGCGTTTTCCAAAGGGCCTGACTGTCTGGGTTAATTGTTTAATGCTTTTAGTTAGAATTAAACTTTGCACCTGCTCTGACAGTGATAAATTAAATGTGCTCCTTTTCCAATACTGTTGCCCTCTTTAAGTAGAGACCAAGAAGTGTATCTCCCTTCTTTCCCAGCGTTTGAGGAATCTGTGCTACACTTGAGTGTAAACCAGTATAATTTGTCACTAGAGCTAGCGCCAATTAAATTGATTGCGTTGGACTGAACTTTAGGACCTCTAATGCAAGCACTAAGGGAAAAATGGGCTTTTTTTCTGCCCATTTCCCCATGTGGCACTTAGACATAGCTCAACAGTGGAAGGCTTTCAAGGTTCAAAAGGGTTTTATTTTCAAAAGAAATGGGCATTGATCAGTTGCATTTAAAGGCAAAGATAATTCCAGAGCTTGAAGGCTGGATTTGTGTTTAAGGTCTAAATCTCTTTCTTTAACCTTGGGGGGCCAGTATAACATAAAAGCCACAAAGAGATTAAGATTACAAAGGGTTTGCAAGTGTAAATGATGCAGTGGTATTCTTCAAACACAACGCGGGCCGGCTTCACCACCACGGCCAGGGTCAGCGTTGGATCTGTTGATTTTACACCTGTAAAAACAACTCGTGTTTATTTGTCACTTCGGCGTTATCTTGGCAAATGTTTGGGCGAGAGCACTCCGGCGCTGAACTTGCTCACGCCGGGGAGTTCAAGCTCGCCTGCTTAAAGCTGATTGAAAAGTAAACACTCTAAAGGTCAGCCTGGCAGAGACAATACAAAAAGCCTTTTTCTTTGTCAGTGTAACGCAGCCCACGTGAAGGGTCGGAGCAGGACGTGCTGCTGTAGCCTTAAGTCAAGACGTAGGGTTTGAATGCCTCGGGAGCTCACTGGAGGGCGGGGAAGGGGCTCGTTCATTCATTATGCAGCCCGCATAGGCCGCCTGCCCGCGCAACGCTGCCGTGCCGGCTGTAAATATGCAGCAAGGAATTACTCTTTGTATCTCCAGCTCTGATGGAGAATTCCCCCACTCGCAGCCCTGAGATATCCCAGCCCGGGCAAGGCATCCACATAGGTCAGGGCTGTAGCAGCAGCGACCATGGAGGAGCTCTCCGGGGTGTGATACCTTTCCATGGCTGGTCCAACAGCAGAGATATATCAGAAAGTACCATTTTTTGTCAGCAATTCAGAGGCAGGCACTTATTCACATGCCCTTTCTGAAAGGGGGCTGGCCAATAGTCCATGCAAGCTTACCAGAACCTTTCAGTCTGGGGCCACATTCTCTTTCCAACAGCCAGTGTCAGGTCAGCTGACTGCACGAGGTATCCTTGCTTGTCAAATCCCAGACACACTGAAGGGAAGCCCATGCCTCCCCAGAACTCTGCTGTTGGCTCACAGAGGAAAAAAAAAAAAGTACCCAAGTCTCCACTATGCACCTGGGATCATAATTTTGCTGCATGAAAGGAATGAGCCTCAAAGAAAATAATTTCTGAAATGGAGCTGGACAAGCCAGGGACCACAGGTCAGATTCATGCAGCACCGTGTTATACAAGGAAACTGTCCAGTGCTTTAAGATGGTTTTCAGATGATGTCCAAGGTCCCTTCCAACCCAAACTATTCTGTGCTTCTCTGATTGGCGTGAGGTGAATTTGCACACAGATACTTCATGGAAAGGATATCTGTAATGGTTCTACATGTATATCAATGGTTGCACACGTGTATACGTCAGCAGGTGCACGGCGGGGTTGACAACTGGTGTCACTTCTGTATGGACACTCACCAGACCGCCCCGTGCCGATCCTGTTCCTTGACACAACTGTATCTTTGCTTTCCAAGTTTAAGTGAAGTTCAGACACCACCCCATCAAGGCTCTGACCTTCATGGTTGGCAACAGGCACAAACAAACAGCCGCCCACACGTGTAGGCTGTGCACAGCTCCCCAGCACACCATTACCTTCAGCTCACAGCACCGGAGACACAGCCACAGACCACCATGAAAATTAACAACCCCTAATCAGAACTCATAGGCTGAGTACAGGCACCCAGAGCTGGGTGCAGGAGCCCACAGGCAGGTATGTGTGGGGACAGCGGATGTATCTCCACAGATGTATGAGGATGTATAAACAAGAGGATGTATAAACAAGATGCTGCTTGCTCCAGTATACGATCTAGCTGTGAAACATTTCTGTTAGCACCCAATACCTGAACAGAGAAGTGAGAAACGGCTGTTTCAAAGACACCAGGCTTTTTTCCCCCCTTTTTTTCCTTTTTTTGAGAGAGACTTGTTTCAAACTCTGCAAAAGAAAGTGAATGTTGAATCAAGATGAACCGCACTTGAAGCTCCCTCAGAAGGCAACTCGTCAGCTCACCTCATACTGAAGTTATACAGTGTACCCAAACTAGAAATCAAGAAGAAGGCATGCCTGGGAGCTCCAGCTGCTGAATTTATCAGCTAGAAAGAGTGCACTGTGGCTGACCAACACAGCTGTGCTCCTCAGGGAAGGGAGCAAAGGAAGGGCACAAAGGCCAGTATCATTCCCCAGGCTGGAAATTTAAGACACATGCAAAGCTGATTGCAGTTTTGTTGCTATTTTCAAAAGTGCAAGTTGTTTCAACAGAAGCCTAATCTGTGTATGTCTGGAATAGGAATGAATGGATTAGCCTTTCAAACCCTTCAAGATCAGGTCAAGATCGTTCAAGCGAACCACAGCTATAGCAAAGTTGAATTCTGCATCCAGCAACTTGTATCACAAACAGAACATTACTTATTGTAAAAAAGTGCCTGGTGTCCCTGTGCTGCTTTGAGGAGCCTTTTGAGGATGACTAAGAAAGGAGAAGATTAGTACACAGTAACGTGTGTACCCAGATACACACCAGGCATTAGTCACCGAGCGAGTTACCTGCACCGGCTGGCCAGGGATGCCTCCAGGCATTGTTTGAAAGTCCTCTCCTGATTACAGCCCAACAATGGCATTGTTTGGGTGGAACTGCAGGTATTTATGTTGGGCATTCAGCTTTTCCACTGTTCCTTGATTGGTTCTTTTCAACTCAGTCCCATTAAATTAAAGTTCCTTCGCTGAGGATATCAAAGTAAAACCCGAGAATTTTTCGTAAGCATTACTTGACCCAGCTGGTGCATTTTCATGTTTGAAAATGATTTTCACTCACAATGGGAATGGTTTCTTCTATTGTCAGGGAGTTGCTTTTGTTTCATTTGATGTCACTAACCAGCCCAAACCTCAAGTGCCATTAAGACATTTGGCAGAGGTTCTCCAGATCACGTATTTCTTTGGAGGGTTTATTGTGAAAAACAGCCCTAATGTGAGTCGGGCAGAGAGAATGGGAATCTGGGTCACCTTCTGCTTAAATGAGTCCCCAGATCATCGAGGCCTAAAGGCCAGAGCTGCCATACACCCCAAAATCAGCAGAAAACAGAGTTCCCGTTGGAGCCTCTTCCTCCAGAGGTTCAGTGACAGGTGAGCAGCATTTCTGTACTTAAAAATACAATTTATATTTCTGACCAAAAGAGAAAGGTCATTGCAAAGAGTAAAGGAACTGGAGGGAAAGTTTCCAAGTGCATCAGAAGAAATCTTTCCATGGATGAAAGTGGTAAAGTCACTAAAGCCTGTGGAACACAATCAGTTCTAGAATTTGGGGCTGCTCATGTTCCTCACCTTGGGGACAAATTGCGTTGCTTTCTGGATATGTTTATAACACAACATGTGCTTCTGAAAACATGTAAAGGTCTGGCTCTGCATCCACGAGCAGGCAAAACATCAACCACTGTGGGAAATTCCTTACCCATTGCCCTGGGCAATCACCTCCCTGTCCCCACCACCATCTCCTGCTGTCTTTCCTCCTAATGTAAACCAAGCCCAAAGAGCCTGTGTCTCTCGCTACTTGGCTAAATCCAGTCTCATCCCACACACTTTCCTGCAGCAAACCATTCATTCTGACATATATCCATCCTAAATCCTGTAATTCTTCCACGAGGAACAAATTAGCCTACAGTACATTGCCATCACTTGTGGCTCAGTCACGACAGACTCTGTCTCTCTCTCTCTCGCACTGCATTGCATCTTCCACAGTTCCTTGGATCCAGCAGATGCTGGATCTCCAGGACCCTGCCCCAAAACATCTCAGATTCACCAAATAGCACAAAATCAAGAGGAAGCAGAGACCACACAAGGGATCTTCATTCCCTCCAAGGATCACCCATGGGTCTAATATCCCTCAGTATCTAGTACATATTCAAGCAAATCACGTTAGAGCACTGGAGAGATTTACATAGGTGGTTTTTTTTCTTTTCCTAGTAGAGAATTAGCAATGGGAAAGAGGCACCCTCATCCTCTGTCATGTTCATTTTATATAGAGGCTTTCATGAGAACAAAATTGCTGATATATGAATTGAGTGGCAAATGCTCCAAAACCCAGAAAAAAGTTAGAATCCTAACATTTAAAAAAAATCTCTGGCCTGTGTTCTGCATAAAAACACCACATTTTGAAATACTAACAACAGACGTGAGCAAAGCTGGTGACACCCTGCAAATATCTCCTAGGAATGTTCATTGAAATTTTGTTTTGTCACTTTGGGCTGACTTTGTGTCTCCCTTGTTGTTTCCTTTGACTATCCCAATGCAAGAAGGTACTATCAGGTACCTTTTTTTTGCTCCAAAAAAGAGACAATTTCAAGCAGATGTGAGGGGTACTCACAGAAAGTTAATATTCCATGCTTCAGTTTCCATGCTGGCCAGGAAAACCAGTCTGAAAGGGTTCTGTTCCTCCAACCAAACAGGAAAATGCCATGTGCCCCATCCAGCTTTGAAGACAAACCTGCATTTTGCTTTGACTGCTTATTAATTCAGCAACAGAACTAATTGATAAATCATTTCAAATAAATTCTTCATCTGACAAAGGTTGTATCCTGCTGATAACTGCAAAGAGAAAAGAGGCAAAGCGAGACCAGGACATGATGATGAACTATTTGTTGATCTCTAGCAGTGAAAGGCAGTAACTCTGGAGCCCAGGGGGCATTTTCCAGCCACAGTTCCAGACAAGGAGCAGGACACCAGCAAGGCAGCAGTGCCCACCATCGGTCTCTCACACTGCCATAGTTAATACAGGAAAATAGAAGGGAAGGACCAACACCCTGTCTGAGAAGATGTCCATGGCATGCTGAGGAAGGGAGATCACACCAGAGCTAAGGTCTGCCTCAGTCTCTTCTATTTCAGTGTAGAGCCTCGACCAGGAGGATCCACACCTTCTCCTCCATCTAACTGGTGACCGTCTATTACTCTGCACCCCACCATCCTCCATCTGCTCCGTTTTCAACTGAGTAAGCTACTATTAGGGACAAGTCTGGAGAGAGGGACCCCTACACCCCTACAGTAGGAAAAATGATGGGTAGAAAGAAACATCCACTGAGAGGCCTTTTTGACCCGCGACATAAAATGACAGGCTTTGTTGAACCTGAATCTCAGTCCATGCTGTGGCACAAGTCATTCCACACAGCATTCCTGCCTTGGAAGAGTAACCTCAGCAAAGCCACAACTAATGCAAAACCTCTGCCTGTCTTGGGGCAAGTGAGCAGTTGACTGAGATTTCTCCTGCAGTCTTTGCCTCGATTGCAGATGAGGGACGTGGTAAGAAAAGTGATTATGCTTAAATTCAAGTGGCTGAACTTGTTGGTGGGGTGGGGTTTTTTTCCCCCTACTCTCCTCCTTTTTAAAAAGACATCCCTTAGACAGCTGAGCTAATAGAGTCCAACATCTTTGATGATAGTGATGCTAACACTGGAAACAAATTATAGTGTTCAGAAAGTTTGAAAGACTGAAAAGAAATGCAGAACGTGTAACACCAAATTTGCCTGTCAAGTACTTTTTTTCTTATTACTGCTTGTTTCATTTTATTTTATTCTTAAAACTGATGTTTTTGCAGCTATCTGCCTCCCCATTGGAAATTCCAGGCTTGGAGAATACCGATTTGCAACTTCAATCACTGCCTGACAAACACAGTCCCCACTAAGTGAGAGCTGATCCATAACAGGTATTTCAAATTTTCAGAAGTCACAACATATCGCCCTAAAGCGAAGCATTTCATTCACATGACACACTCTTCTGCAATCAGCAAATACTTTTAATTCTATATTTTTAAAAAGCATAAAGCCAACTTCATATTTTGACTGCAGAGTAGCCACGTGCTTACACTGCCAGCATCACCTGGCTGAGCTGCTCAGGATTCAGCAGAAATTCCCTTAAACAAAACCAGCTGAGAGTCTGGTTGAACATTTGAACACAACTCTGACTCTCTACGTTTTTTTTCTGTATTATTTCCTTGGGAAAAAAAAAAAATAAACAGGCAGCTCCAAGCTTTTCTGCTCCACCAGATGACCAGTTACAAGCTGCTGTTTGAAGATGGAGTGAAAGACCACCCACCTCCTCAGCAGCCAACCTCAGCAGGCGTAAGGCGTGTAGTAACCTGTGCCCAGATAATAAAAGCAGGCCGAGATCCAGGAGTTACGGATGTTGCTTGCTGGCTTTCCCTTTGTGCAGCAGCATCTGCATGGAAAAGGACTGCACAGAAGACGTGCACCTGGAGAGGCACCTTGGCAAAGATGCCACCAAGGAGGAGAAAGAAGCACTGTGGGACACGTGTTCGTCATGCCCAGAGGTACAGCAGAGGTTGTCCCACAAAGCTCCACTGTTCTTAAAAGAAATAATATTGCCATGAATGATGGAGGGTGGAAACAGATGGTCTTTAAGGTCCCTTCTAACCCAAACCATTCTATGATTCCATACTGCTTTTTCTAGGTTTGAATCAGCAGAAATATTCTTTCTGCATTGAAGGTGGTATAATAGAACCTGGAAAGTTTATTTCATCTTGGTTTCATTTCACTGACACTCTGAGTGCTTAATGCAAATCTGCCCTCCAACAATGTGATGGAAACAGTGCATAAATGAGAATTTCTGAGAAAAGGCATAAACAAGAATTGGCTGAGTCCTTCTAACTGTAGCCACAAATGACATCAAATTTTACCAAATGGTACAGAGAGAATCAGGTGATCTCCTGGTTTTCCATAGCTCTAGAAACATCTTCTTCCGTTCTCTGGGTCTGTGTTGCTTTCTCACATCCTAAATTTCACATTGGCTTTCGAGTTCAAAAACAGAGCATAACTCAGCCCAAACAAGAGCACTTCCACCTGACTCTCTAACTCAGGCCAGATTAGCTTAAAATTCTTGTTGTTTCCTTTGACTATCCCAATGCAAGAAGGTACTATCAGGTACCTTTTTTTTTTCTCCAAAAAAGAGACAATTTCAAGCAGATGTGAGGGGTACTCACAGAAAGTTAATATTCCATGCTTTAGTTTCCATGCTGGCCAGGAAAACCAGTCTGAAAGGGTGAACCAGGTTCATCAAAAGGTTTGCAAAACCTCCTCGAACTTGGATGGAGTTGGGGTGTGTAATGGGTTTCAGCTGCAATGACTTTCACCTGGTTTGGGGTTTGCTCACCGAAGTTTTCCCACAGTCCCCATTAGGGCTCAGATGGGAATTGCTGCTCCCCACCCACCTCTCTTATCTCTGCATCTCACAACTAATATTATTAAGCTAATGCATGTACTTTGCTCTTCAGCCATGGGAAACAATCCTCCTCCTGTCCCTTTGATTTCAGTATTGAACATGAGAACATGAACCTACATTTGAGGGTTGGAGCGTATTGTACTGTATTGACCTCAACCAGGACTGTCTCACGGATAACAAAGGATATTTTTAGACCACACAGAACACTGAAGTTTTTTATAGGATGAGATAATTTGGTGTTTGATATTCACATTTAGCCTAAAGGTGCCTGGAACTTGGTAAGTTCACAACAGATACAGTAAGAGTTGGCCTCACCTTTGGATCCTGGGTCTGCACACTCCCTTAAGCACCTTTTTAAGGATAACTGTGCTTTGTGAGATTATCTCATCTCTACCTCCCTGAGGGTTGGTGGTGCCACAGAGAGAAATTCAGCCTGAGCAGAGCTGGCAGGAATTCCCAATTTTCATTCTGGTAGCCAGGCCAGTTCATTTGATGCTGCTCAGGCGGCTCAGTGCAGTCATTTGGCACAGTGAATCCACTGTGGGATTACCAAGGTGTCCTCCATGCCTGTGTTCTTCATGGTTACCAACACAAAATTTAACCCAACACACCCAGTGACACCAAAAGTGACATCAGCAGAGGGGTTTGAGCAACTGGAATCCACTGGCCAGTAATTAAATGTACCAGATTTTGGGGGTGTACAAGACAACTCAGCCTTCCTTCCCTCCCTGGGCTGGCTTTTTGCTAGCAACAGACTCCAAAAGCAGCAAAAACTTACTTGGGTTGCTACTTGTTCTAAGGAAAGTGTCTAGAAAAGCAAATTAGGAACTAGGGGAAGGTTGCACAACAGGAATGGAAAAAGAACAGATTGAAGTCAAACCACAATCCAATAAAGAATTACCCACTTCAGCAAATGATGTTGACTTGAGTAATTACTAAACACCCTCAAGTAATAATTCTTCCTGACGCTATTTTTTAAATTTGGTGGTGATTGCTCTGGGAATGGTTACACTTCGACTGAGATCAACATTCAAAAGTCATCTCGGGTCTCTGCTGCAACATGCAAGAGGCATCTCCAGCACTTCTGGCTCCCAAAAGGCCGTGGGGTTCTGTCCATGGCTTCACTTTGGACCACAGATCTAAAGGGTCTAAAAGATCATAAGGGGTGCTAAAGGACCCCAAGACACCCAACAACCCAGCTGGCTTTTTCCAGCTCTGGCAGCCACATCCTCAAGGTCCTTTGGGCAGAGAAGTCCAGTCCTGTGGTCCTTGCAGGTCAAGTGAAAACCCAAAGACACCTTGTCCTCCCACCAGGACACCATGAGAGATTTCTATGGAGCTTAAGAGACACAAAATTATCCAGGATAATCAGTTTTAAGAGTTTGAATCAAAGCCTTGGGTTCATCTTTCTATTCACTGAGCTGCAATTGAGCTATAAAACGGGGAATAAAATTCTTTTTGCAGGAAAACTGAGCTTGTCTTCCTAGTACTTCCCAGACTTTTAGGATAGCATTATTCTTCCTCATAGGGAAAGGAAGAGCTTATCCTTGTTGCTTTTCTGCAAGAGATTTCCATGGGTCCACCTAAAAAAAAATGCCACAAACTATCACGGGACTTGCTTGGGAATTTTAAATCAAACCAATTTTTCCAGTACAAAAAGGTGTTTCTGCAAAACCAAAATCATCCAGGAGAAAGTATTGATTTTTTTCCTGGGAATATTCACATTACTACCAGGAAACTGAGTTGTTTTCTTCTGTACCTGTTCAAACTTAATCAGAAATATTCAGATGGTCAGAATGACCCTGAAGGGTTCCACATTTCCAGGGCCTTTCCCATGGCAGGGCTTGTCTTGCTCCGAGCTGTATCCCAGACTCCAGACTATGGATGTCACCATACAGCATCATTCTCTGAGCAGCATTTGAGGTCAATCAGAGGGAATATAAAAATGCCAGCATGAACTGCTTTCTTTTTCTTAATTTTTCTTCTTTTATTATTAAATTCAAATTTGCATCATTTCTTCTGAAACAAAAAGTGCTGGATCTGTGAAATTTAAAGCTGGCCATTTTTGGGATGTGGCCATTCTCATTTCTGTTCAACCAAAAGTCTTTAGTCCTTCTGCTTTTTTTTTCCCCTAAGGTTTTTTTCGTACTTTCTAAATGCCCACTTTGTCAGTTCTTTATTTTTTATAAAGCTCCTGAAGGTGAGTAGCTCTATCCCACCGATGCTGGTTAGGCCAGGGGACTGATTTGGAATGCCTGCTTCTCCTTCCTACCTTTGCTCACTTTCTGGGCTGTTTGCACTCAGGGAGTCACAGAGCAGTTTGGCTGTACTTAACTAGGCACAAGAAATATATAAATGTCCAAACAAAAGAGCTGGAGGCAGCAAAAAACAAACCCATGCATGGTTCCTGCAGTGCAGAAACTCTAAATATTTCTGGCAGAACCCGGCTATTTATGCTTATCCTCTACTTTACTTGTTTTCGCTTTTGTTCAGAAAAGGAGAGCCCAGACTAAATACAGGAACAATTAGACCTGGAAAATATTTAAACTATTTATTTATCTGCTGTTTGGCCAACCTGAATGTTTAACATCAGATATTTTTAGCTGGAAACTCTTTTTTTCTTCCCATCCTTGCACATCCCACGCATTTTAGTGGTGAAGTTCCAGGGATCCATGGGCTTTTTCTGGAGGAAAGAGACTGACACTTAATACTTGGGGCAAGGTGAAACACTGGAACACAGCACCTCCTCAGCACAAACGCAAGTCAGAGGCAGCAGGAGCTGGGTTTTAGTGTGATGCGTAAGTAAATATGTTAAATATGTTAAATAACACATACAAAATTACAGCCAGACAAGTCGGGTCACTCCCTCTGATGTCACCGCATTCGAGACCTTTTATTGGGAAATTCAGCTGTGCTTTTAGGATTTCTGAAATAGCCTGAAGTTCTGGGTGTTGCAGCAGGATTTCAAGAGAAGCCCAGGATTTAGCACTCTCTTGGAAATCAGGTGGGAGTTTCCAGGGGTTCTCAATGCCCTTGGCTGGGAGCCACCCGCAGCATGGGGCCAGGATGCCCAGGGAGATGTTTCTGGAAAAACACCAGCAATTCATAGAATAGTTCTCCCTCTTGACCTGCCTGTGGTCCCAGAGCTGCTGGAAGGGACAATGGCACAAATGTGGGAGCACATCCAAGATCTCTCCAGCCAGACCCCCTCCCTCTACAGGCACAGAAGGAAACATGTTGTTGAACACGTTAAAAGAAAAAAAAAAAGCCAAAAGCACAAATGGTTTTAAAGCTGTATAAATGTGAAATAAGATGTTCATTCCATGTTAAGCTGCCTGGACTTAGGGATAAAGTCACTTAAATTGAGCAAACCCACCTATCAAACCAGCTCACTGGGAGCCCTATCTGCCTCTGATGTCTCAGGATGTTTGGCTACTTCAGACCTGCACCAAAAAGCTTTCCTAAAAGTTCCCCAAGAGCTTCAAAACCTCCAGGGTTTGCAGTCCTGGCAGAACTTTGCAAATGCATCTTGAAATTAAAGGTTGAATATAACATGGGAGCTGACTTACTCAGACCCCTTTTATCCCCCCTCCTTCCTCCTTGGCTTCTTAAAAACAAACCTTAAGACACTATCTGTAATTACCCACAAGTCAAATTGAACTCGGCCATGGATTGTGTCCCAGGAATGAGGATTTTTCTGGATGGACAAAAACGATCACTACACTGAAGTCATCAAATAAATCTATCACTTCTTCAGGCATCTAAGAAAATAATCGGCTCAACAAACAAAAAGATCTTCTCCAACAACAGATGGGAGCTTGTGTCCAGAAGTTCATCCAAGTATTCATACAACTTTTGCTTTGTGGAGAAATAACACAAAACTGGCTCTTCTTGCCCATTCCCACCTTTCCCTGCCCTTTTCCTCCCCGGTCTGTTCAATGCTGCCAAACCCTGCACCACCGTTTGCTCTGGCTTTGAAAGGATGAGAAAGTGTTGTTAAGTAACAGAGACACTCCTGGATAAATTCTCCCTTGGGAAATAAAATCCATGAGCAGCCACTCCATGTCACACGTGGTTTATGTGCCGCACGTGGAGCCAGGCTGGAGCCCAGGTCTGCGCTGCTCTGCCTGTGCAAAGCCAGCCCAGGTAAAATCAATAGGGGAAAGGAAGAAAAAAAGAATTATAGCAGATTCTGCTTCTAGTCAAACTCAGATAGATTAAAAAAAAAATCCCTCAATAGAATAGATTCTGGGGCCAAGACCAGATGCTCATAAAACTTTGATAACGATAGGATGAAATGTGCGTGTGGGGGCTGGTTTGGTAACGCTTCCTTCACATTCGCCCACTCCCTTCCTCTGCTGCCACTTCCCAAACCAAAACATCCAAGTGGAGCTTTTCCACCCAGGACAGGCTTTTGCCATCCTCCCACCCCCTTTTTCATTATTTTTTAAACATTTTGACCAAGCTGGTCTGACCAAGTCCTGTGCCAAGGGCCTCCTCAGGACCACTTTGTGGTGCAAGTCAAGCCTTGATGAACAGAAAACACCACCCACACGCAGAAAGCAGGGGGGAAGCTGGCAGTACTGGTCCAGGAGCGAATTTTTTCCACAACAGATAATTTCTAGGGATAGCTCTGTAGTTTACTGGTTCCCAGACTACAGCATCTCCTTTCACAGCTCTTGTTCTGCTGCACACACAGCTAATTAAGGTTCTGAGTGTCCCTCCTGCATCCCAGAATGCCATGGCCACAAGAGGAATGATGTGCAACTTGGAAAGCTTTCATTATTTTCCCTGATTCAGCAGCACCACAATCCCAGAGGCTTGGTGGAGAACACGATGTCCGGCCCGGAGCAGTGCAGGTCTCCCTGCCACCACTGGCATCTCTCCCATGCTGGTTGGCACTGGAAGCGATGTGTAACACCAGCCTGAGGGAGTTTGGGTCCAGCAGGTCCCCTGCTTTGAGTGGCTTTTCTGTTAGGCTGAGGTTTCCCTCCAAAACTTGGCCCAGGAACTCCAATCAGTGCACTCAGGTTTAGCTCAGAAAGATCATCCCGGCTCTAGAGTTAGACGAGCGACTAAGTTCAGACAGCAACATGAATTTTCCCCCTCTATCCATCAGACAAAGTAAAACCCAGACATGGGAAATTGGGAAATGCCTACCCTTCAGCAGAGCACCTGCCTTTCCCTTTCCATGGTTGACAGCTACAGCTTTTGTTTTTAGATTTGGCAATTTTGACAGTTAAAAATGCTTCTATCAATCGGGAGCAAAACCCAAAGATTTTTTCTTTTCTTTTTTTTTTTTTTTAATTCAGTAAACTGAAAACCCTTGCAAATTGCTTCATGCTGATGATATATTGATTTTCTAAAATAATACTGATTATTCCAATAAAATTGAAATCAATTTTCAAATGAAAGTGTTTTCAGGAGCAGTCAGATTTAACTGCCTGCACAACAGGCGCGTGCTCGCACGATGGGACCCCCTGAGAAAGGAGTCAGCAGCAAAGGTTTGCCACGTTCCTCCAAGGAAGCCAGGCTGGAATGGGATGTCCTGCACATCCCAACACTTGTACACGGCTCCAGCAAAGCATCCTGGTCCTGTGACCAAGCTGGAATAACCAAGGGAATCTGAACCAACTCTGCTCTGCACCCTGCCTGTGGATGCTCCAGGTCTGAGCGGTCCCAACAGCCACTTTAGGTGGAAAACACATCTAAAGTGACATTAAATAGCCAGGATGATTTGGAGAGTCAAATTTTCCCCTGCAGTGGGTCCAG
>VZTI01000016.1:526304-531304 GCA_013397865.1 Struthidea cinerea | reverse complement strand
CTTTTCCCTCCCATTTCCCCAAGACCCCTAAATCCACATCCACACAGCCATGCCCCACAGCCCCCTGCGCTGGTGTGGCAGGAAAGGACCGTGTGAAGCCAGACGAGCTCCGACTCCGCAACCACCGGTGACACATTTCCTGAAAGAGTTAAGGGAGTGCAGGGCAGGGGGAGCGCGGGCGCTCGAACAGATTGTTGGTTTCAACAGACAGATTGGCCATTGCTATGGAGTTTGCTGTTTGGAATTTCCTCCATTATATTACAACTAAAAATAATAATAATATTAAAAATAATTATGATTTGTTATCTATTTGTAAGCCAGAAGGGAAACAAGTCTTGATTCCCACCAACGTGGAATATAACCCTGTTAATTTACCTTTACCTTCCAGTGGGAATGAAAGGACCGGGATTTCAAAGGTGGTTTAAATTTTGGAAGTAGACAAGTAACACACAGTGGTTTGGATTGGATTTTGGGTTTCTTTGTTTTGTTTTGGAGTTGGTTGGGTTCTTTCCACACAGATAAATGCGGAAAAAGGTTGAATTGAACCCTACAAAGACCATCTCAGCATCCCCTGCCCCTCAAAGTCTTTTAAATCTCTCAGGAAACCTGACATCAGGCACTCACACCCCAGTTCCACCAAAGTCACATCCAAGCATGACACTGGGAATGAAATGAAATGACAGGTTGAGATGCAAAGGGACGCTTTTCAAGACACTGCCTATTCAACCCAAGTCCAAACTCCGAGTTTTCATTGCACAAAGAACTTTAAAAAAAAACAAAAACAAAACAAAACAACATCACCCTGGTAGTTAGACATTTGGAGACAAGAACTACTTCTAAAGCAGCAGAGATAAGGTTTTATCCTTTCAGCATGTGGACACCACATTTCTCAGGCTCCGGCCCACCCTGCCATTTTTGATTTATTGCTCAGTTAATGTCTTCTCCCCCAAATCCAAAAGCTGGAATGAGACAATCCACAAGGAAACAGACACCCAGCTTCTCCTGCCTTCCCAGAGAATGCTCCTCATGCCGCTAGACCAGAGACCACCCTGTGACGGACACACACCCAGCTCCTCAAGCTGGAGGAGGCAGATGACACAAGCGTCTCTCCACCCACGTAGGAGCTTCATTTCAGGCACTTGTTTGGGTTTTTTTCCTTTTGAAATCATGCCCTGCCTTTCTTCCTTTCACTGCTTCATTTAAGTTATGTCTCCAGCATAAAGAAGATAGCACTGCTAGGAGGAGAGTGAGTTTGTAATGGTCTGGACCTTTACCTTCTGCACTATATGAGGCATCAAAAAGTATTTTAACAGTGGTTTATCTTGTACACAGAATAAAACAAAACAAACCAGAGGCAACACGCTGGGATCCTTTAAGTAAACCCTTTTCTTCCCCCCTCTCCAGCTCCTAAGAAGATATTTAATCCCCTCCAGTTTGGGGTAGTTTGACACCCAAATACCCGATACACAACCCATGGCCATCAAGAGGAACCAGTTTTCAAATATAAATGTGATGTTTTCCAATCCAATACACAGTTTCCCTCAAACCCCAAGTTTTTCTACTAACTTTCATGCCCAGGCACATGAATGTGTCTTGCCCTCAGTGTTCAAACAGAAAATGATTCCCACCAAACCTTTTCCATGCCCAACATCTGGGTTTTGGCTGGGGTGGCACTGCCTTCCCTTTCAAAGCCCCCCCAGATAATACTGCAAGGAGTTAACTGATGGAAGTTTTGGGGCAGAATACTGTTGCTGTATTTGGCAGCTTCTCCACTTCTAAACTGACTGGTTTGGCAAAAAAAAACAAAAAAAAAACAAACAAACCATATATTAAGTTTCATCCTAAATATTAAAAATTAAAATGAAGAAGTCTTTTTAGCTATGGCATTGGTAGCTCTTTGTAATTAACCTATCCTCTTCCCCTGAGAAACTTGGGTTTAATTTAATTTTTAAGGGGATGAGGAGCATTATTTATTGGCGTCTTTTAGGAAGGCTGTGGGTGAACACACCAGCAGCAGTGGAAGGAGCCCGAAATTTTATTCTCAGTTTATGTTTTTTCCTCATGCTGGTTTTGGAATTTGCAAGGTGAAAACTGGGATAATGAATAGAATGTAATTTAAAAACAAAGATGGGGGATGCAAAATGGGAAGATCCAGGCATCAAAAAAAAAAAAAAAAAGCAGAAGGAGCAGACTTTGAAGGATGAAAGCAATGCCAACATTTAGATATCAGCTGAGGTACATCCCCCATGACAGGCAAAGATGTTGAACCAGACTGAACCACATCCTGAGGTGCCAGGGAATACACTGGAGCAGACAAGTTGCACACATCACCATATATCCCCCTCTGCTGAGGGCTGGACAGCTTGAGCCAAATTCTGTGATCCCAGCCATGGATCGTGAGGGCTCAGCAGCCCCAAGAATGAAGTCTGGTTTGGGGATTAAGCCACCGAAGGTGTAAAAGGCAGAAGGCAAAGGCACAGTGTTTCTGCAGCTCTCAGCGTGGGCTTTGCTTTCCAAGATTGCAATCCCTGGTCCTGGCAGGAGCACTACAAATTCCATTTGGGAATGAGATGCTTGTTCTGCACTACCTGACCAGGACTGAGAAGGGCACTACCAACAGCCCCAAAACACATTTACAGCAGCTTCGGGAAGCAAATGTGAAGATTCTTTCAACACTTCTATTTTGATATTTCCTTGCAAATAGGTGCCTGTATTTTTACCACGCCAAAGGAGAACCACAGAGGATTTTTTTGCCTCTTGCAGAGCAAGATAAGAGCTGAATTGAGCAGATGTTTTGCAGGAAACCTCAATTTATGACTTAGGCAAAACCTTGCACAAGCCAACCACGATGCCTCGTGGTTGTTAAAAGGGCCGGAGCGCAGCTCTCCTCTGGTTTGCAGGTTTTTATAGACAGCTCTCCTCATCAGGCCACGATATTTATAGGTGGCTTGCACCCAGAGGATGAGCCAAATGGGAAAAACAGGCTCCCTTTTTTTTTTTGCAGGTGCTGTAATTGTGCCTGCAAGTGCTGCCATTGACACTTCTAACTCCTAATTAGACTTACAAATCAAGCGCCGGGATGCCAACATGGTTTCCCAGACTGGAAGAGCGGTTTCACTCGTAGCATTTCGTGCTCAGACCCATTGGGATGGGATCATGGTGGGAAGGCAAGACATGTAGGCAGGGATTCCTGGGAAGCCAGGAGCTTTATAGGGTCAGAAATGTGTTTATGGCACTACGCCACCAGCAAAGCCCAGCACAAAAACTGGGGTGTCCAAGTCCCCTTTCCTTTGGGGAATCCACAGCCCTGCTACTACACAAGTCAGACTACACCATCCCTGGCTCCGATCTCTGAGCATCCACAGCTCCCACTAAATCCAGTGTCTGCTTGGATTCTGCAGAGCTGGGCCCGGTGATTAAACAAAAGAAAAAACATGCTCAGTCAGAAGAAGAGGAAGGTTTCAAGCAATTCTTCCTCTGGAAGTGAAAATACCCAGAAATAGACTCTTAAAACTAACACGACTCACTCAGTGTAAATATTATGTTTCCAGGGTCCATGTCTGGAACATTCAACTTGATGCTGTTTCCGTATTTTATACACGCATGTTTATAAAATATTCTATATTCTCAAACATCCCAATCTCACCATGGTGCACAGCCACAGAGTGGTTATCAATGTCATAAATAAGAAAACACCAAACATGGTGAAATCAGAAGGTCACTTGCATAACTGTCAGGGAAAGCAGCGGTGAAATGATTTACAGACACAGGAAATATAATTCGGCAGCGAGGAATTCCTCTGGCAGTTAATGGAATTAATTCAACACAGCCCATCGCCAGCTTAGAGAGGGAGCCCTCAGCAAAAAAACAACTCTTCGGGAAGACTGATTCAAGGCCATGAGCAACTTGGGAGTGCCTTTCATGGCTAACCAAAACCTCTGGCTTCAGGAATGAGATGGAGATGTGAGCACAGAGCTTGGGGATGCCTGTGATGCTTCCAAGCATCCCTCACTTCCCATCAGCAGCTCCCGAGAGGCAACGGGTACCATGAATCCCATCACATCACCCAGATGCATCCACATGGCATCCCCAGCAAGGCTGTTTCTGGAATAATCCAATTGTTAAGCCATTAAAAGACCCACGTACAGCAGGGGGAAAAAAAAACCCTGAGCGTTTTAAATACTAATAGTTTAACAGTTCTTTCATTTAAAGCCGTATCTGTAAGTGCGTTACAATGTGTCATTTTATGCATGTCCTGTAGTCAAATTACAAACCCGCGTGTGAGCGCAAGCTTAAGTGGCATTTAAAAATAGCCCTGGCTATTACTGCTAGCACATAATAAATTAATGATGGAGCGTTTAGCTCTGCCTACAACCCCACAACCTTGCTCCTGAGCGAGCGGGACACAAGCTGCAAAGAACGCCGGCGAGTCCCCGGGGAGGGCGGGCTCCCGAAATTGGGAGCCGGCCCCCAAAACCCCTACTTGGGCCAAAGAACTAACCCCGGGAAGGCAGCGAGGGACCTCACCTGCACGCCCACCCTCCCCGAGCCATCCTCCCGTGCAGCGACACCCACCATCTGATTTTATTTTTATTTTTCCCCCCCTTGCTTTCAGCTTTGAATGGCAATTAGGAAAAGGTTAACCGAGTGCCTTTCTCCCAGGAATCCTCTTCCTCCTTTCAAAATAACAGCGTTAGCAAAAGAAAATCCCAGATTAGGCTAACAGGTAGGATCGTGGTGCAGCCCTGGGAGATGCTGTTGGAAGTGGGGAGATTGGGAGAATCATCCCAGCGGGAGACTAATACTCATCATGCGGAGCTGCAGCTGAGGCCCGTTTGAGTGACAGGCAGCCGGGAGCTGAAAGAGCCGCTCATATCCCACAACTGCTGGCATGCAGACTTGAAAGAGATTTATTTCAGGATAATTAGCTGGGAGTATTAAAGGTGGCAGGAAAGATCTGCAATTACTGTTTAGCAAACAGAATGGAGGCAAAAAGAAAA
>VZTI01000016.1:507968-525989 GCA_013397865.1 Struthidea cinerea | reverse complement strand
GTGGAGTTTTAAGGTTATTTTCTTCCTGCTGCTCTTTTCCAGGGCTGCCAAATTTCCCTCTTTCCGGCAAAGGAGATGTGTTTTACAGTTCTTTAAAAAGGTGGGGACTGGTGGTAGCAATAAACGTCCTAAAAGAGAGGCACACCAGAGTAAGTTTTGGGAGATGAGAGGATTGAATGTGTGGAGAATTGTTATTGCAGTTTTCCATAGAATCATAGACTTCTTTGGGTTGGAAGGGACCTTAAAGACCATCTAGTTCCAAAGTCCCTGCCATGGGCAGGGGGGTTATGGAAATAACAACACAGGTGCTGTCTGCATTTTTTATGGTGGGGGGTCTGCTTCTTAAAAAAAAAAAAAAAAGAAAGAAAGGAAAAAAAGGGATTTTCCTGGTGGAAACCAGGCTGACTTCAAAACCCAACCAACGCTTAGAAATGACCACCTCCAGCCTGATTCAACATTTCCCTGTATCAGGCTAGGAGAAGCTTTATTCAGCTCCATCCCCGTCCCCTGGCAGCCGCTGGCATCACACATGAGCTGGTCTGTGCCAAATATAAATAAAGTTCACCCAACACACAGAGTCTCAAAGCATCCAAGATTTTCATCAGGCTTCAAGACTCATTGTTGCCGAGCCTCACGCTGCTCTTTCAAAACAAGGAGCCTTTTCTGCATTCTGCTCAATGATGTACAGTCCTCCAAAATCATCTATTTATTTATGCTCTATTCTGGGATTTGCCCTCTGCGATGAAAAAAAAACAACACTGCTTGAATTGTGTGGAAATACCAGGCTTGCTTGGCCCACTTTGGGGAGGGTTAGATAAAGACTGGGAAAGGCAAAGTGATTTTTAGTTGCCCAGCACTGGGTCCACAGGGGAAGAAAAGGAAAAGCCAAATAAAGTGACGAGATGGGGCCTCGCTGCCAGATCAGTGCTTGCTATACACAACAGCACACTTGGGCTAAGAAAAAGGGCAAAATCAGAGTGTATTGGGTAAACCTGATTGGGTTTTTTTTTCCTTCTATTTTATTTAAAAAAAAAAAAAAATAGCCAAAATGCACTTTCCTAAATACATCAATTTCAACATGACTTTCACAGGGAAAAGTTTCTCAGCTCTAGGATGAAGCTTCTGACCCAAAGAAACAAGGTAAGAAGTCATCCCAGAATAGCCAGGACGTTCCCCTGGGCTGTGAGAAACCCAGATTCCAGTCCCTGTTTTTCCCTGCCCGACACGGCCAAGGGCAGGCAGGGACTGACAGGGAGCTGGGATGTCCTGCCTCTCCCCAGGTCTCCTGCAAAACACATCTCACCTTTATGGGACTTCCATGGAAAGCCCTCCCAGCTCCATCTCCCCATCACACTCAAGAGCTTAAGCAAAGTCACGTGAGGTTGGGATTTGTGAAATGAACAACTTATCTGTGGTAAAGGTCCTCCCTTGGTGCTTGTAGAAAGTCTCCAATCTCTGGAAAGCTGCTGTAAACAGTTTGTGTATGATTTGTCTCTAGTGCTCTGGAAAGCAAAGCCTGTACCATCCTTGCTCCCAGGCTGTGATCCCAGATCCAGCAGCTGCATCCTTCACTCCTCATGTCACTATCCCACAGAAGATCCCACCTAATTCAAACCTCCCACAGCCAAGTCAAATCCTGACCCAACCGCATCCATATCACAAGCTACATTATCCCCAGTGTCCTCCTCATGGCAAAAAATGCCCATAAAGTGGCTCTCTCTCCTTGGAAAGGCTTTCCAGGTGGCGCTGGAGGAAATGCCATGGGTCTGCTCCCCTGCTCAGAGGGGCAAGGTGAGGGCACATCACCCCCAGTGCAAGAGCCACGATCCCACCACACAGGCACAGTGGCCCCAGATGGGCACCACGTGTAATGGACCCACGTCCCCACCACTCTCTCCCCCCCTGGCCTGGAGAAACCTTATGGATTTCTCTGCCTGTGCTCCCCAGTGTATCAGTCCAAGGATGATTCTCTCTCTTCCATTCTCAGGCAGATTAATTATTTAATATTTGCAAAGCACTTCAAAGATGAGAAATGTTAAGCATTGTTATTACCCACATCAGCAGGATGATGATGGCTTTACCTCATCTTTATAAACTTCCTGGGGAAAAACAAGAACTTAAAAACCGTCTCCAAACACCAGAGGTGAGGAAGGTGCTGTGTCCAGCACAAGTCCAACACAGTCAAACGCAGGCAGAATTGGCCCCTCTGCGCTCAGAGTTACAAAATAATGGGAATAATCAAAGATGCCTGATGGTGCTTGAAGTATGTCCCTGTCCTTTGCTTGGGAAGTGACACCCAAAGCAGCCTGTGGCACCCAAACCATCCCTAGGCACTCCAGAGAGAGGAAATTTTCTGCACAAAAGCTGGCACATAACAAAAAAGCAAGAAAATAAGGAATGCTCCTCCAACGTGCAGCTTCCTCCTCCTCACCAACACCCTCCACGCACACCAAAGGTTGGGGAAAACCACCTTACACTTCAAAAAGCACCTGTAAATATTCATGTGGTCTGTGTCACTTAACATCAGCACACTCATTTTCCCAGCTTGGCCCACAACCTGTTCACACGTTAAACTACTTAGGAAGCACTTTCTTTTCGCTGACAGTCTTTGAAGTAAATATAAAATATAAATATTTGATTTTAATGGGCAGAACCACAAGCACAGTTCTTCTGGAATACTTGGAGTATTATACCAGAAAAATAATGCATTTTTAATTAGGCTTGAGGTTCCCACCACTGCTTTCCCAGCTTGAGGCAATTATTGCCCTCCTCCACTGCCCAGCTTTCCCTTTGGCTTCGGTGTCCCTCACCAAACAGGAAATAATCATTCTTTACCATTTCACCATGTTAGAGCTCACATTTATGAAGTGCCTCAGCTGAAAGTGTTTAAAACACACATAGGAGGATGTCTCCGTGTGAAACACACTCTCTTTCCTGGGGTGACAACCAGCTACAAACACAAATCACACAATTTTTTTAACAAAAACTATTAGAAAGAGGCAGAAACACAACACACTACAGATCTCTGGGCTCTATTTCAATGTGACAAATATCTTTCCTTTAAATTATTCCCAATGCCTTAAACCTCCAGAAAAGGTGGTTCTCCTCCTCTGCTGTTTTGCTCACCTATTCAGTGCCATGCCACACTGACAAAATAGCAGTTTTTCAGAGTGCCGAGTCCTTTCCTGGTTCTCCAAGTTGACAAAGACACAATCATTAATCTGGGCATCGTATTTAAAACCTGCACCTGCCTGCTATAGGAAATCCATGGATGCTTCTTGATATGATGGATAATACCATGATTAGAGATAATTTCATTATGATAGATAGTATTTCCAAGGCTGAGCCTCTAGCCAGAAAAATAAACTGTTTAGCAAAGCTGCTTCTGTTCAGGAGTTCAGCTACTTGGGATTCTGGGGTCAATGGGAAAAGCATCTCATCCTG
The DNA here is from genome assembly GCA_013397865.1 of Struthidea cinerea. NCBI lineage: Eukaryota > Metazoa > Chordata > Aves > Passeriformes > Corcoracidae > Struthidea > Struthidea cinerea. The sequence goes on along the minus strand of VZTI01000016.1, from coordinate 522,545 downwards.
GTGGGAGCTCCCTTTGGCTGGATGTCACAGGACTGCTCATCCCAACAGGTTGCCAGCTAAGACAGAAGTATTTTTCCACTGTCAGGGTGTCCTTGGATTGAGGATGAGCATCGTGATAGAATCACAGAATGGTTTTGTTTGGAAGGGACCTAAAGACCATCTAATTCCAGCCCCACTGCCCTGGCAGGGTGATGTGTATAAATGTAAATTTACATTTGTAACCCACAAAACTTGGACAGAATCATTTTATAATTAGATGAAGAGCGAAGAAGATACAAATAGAAAAAGGTATTCTGTATTAAGAAAAAGTTATACCACCTTCCCCTACAAAGATGCATATTTTGATTTTCTCATATCGTCTGTGTATATATATGGGAAGAAAAAAACAATATATATATGAGATGGAGATAACTTTTGAGATGAGGACTCATTTCCCAGGGAATCCAGGCAATATTTTCAAAAGGCTGGTGTAACCCATACCCAGGTGCCCAAGCACTTACTGGGGAGAGAAAATAAAAGGGGGTTTTTAGAAAGTTAAGTACTGTCCCTGTGGCTGCACACCAGGCTCGTGCTCGCTCCCAGCCATGGCTGTTCTTCAGTGGGAGTTGTCACTCCGGTGCTAATAAAATGTGATGGTCTAATTGTATTAGCAATTTCCCATCATGTTATATTAATATGCATCATACTAGTATCCATTTTCACTAATGTGACATGAAAGGCAGTAATTTGATTACTTTTCCCTATGATTATGGGGAGGGAGCTTGGCCTTCGGGATGGGCCGTACTCCAGGCAGTCAGAGCATCGAGCTTGGGGTCCCGTCCCTGTCCCCAGCATTCTGCTCTGCTTTGAGGAAGTCACCCCACCTTTGGATGTCCCAGGGCCACAGCTGATAAACACACAGTTCACAGAGTTTGGGGGAATCTTGAGTTAGAGCAGACATTGGACATGGGAAGGATGGGCTGGAGCATTCTCCATCCATCATGGTGTTACCCTGGATTTTCATATTTTCCAAAACTTCTAACCACCATCTCCGTTAAAATGGATAGAAGGTTTTCATATAGGGAAGGCCTCACCTATAGCCTGACAATGCACATCAGTGATGCTCTCCCTGCTCATAAATTATGCCTTTTATAATGCTTCTTCCCTTTCTCATGGACAAGCTTTTTGGAGCCCTTCCGCCACCACGTTCCTTCTGCTGTGCTCCTTAGAGAGGCAAATATGGATGCTCATAATGCAGAGGAAATTTGTGTCCTGCTGCTGAAGTTATTCTGCAGATTTCACTCCAGCTCCAAGCTCAGGGTTTGTTTTCTTGCAGCCTTGAGCAAACACTGCAGCACAGTGTGCCGGGCCTACAGCTATAAAATGGGAATAATAATTTATTTTATTCTTCTCATGCTTCGCAAGGGTTTTTTGTGCCTTACTGTGGCTATTTGCTGCCACTTTGGTAACCTTGGCAGGTCCATGGCACAAGCACCCTCTCCACGCCTGCAGCCTTCAGAAAACACACCACAGACTCATGATGCAATCACCACTTATTTTCCTAATTAACGAGCTGGTGGCACTGGGAATATTTCTTCAGGACCACTCACCAGAGCAGGTAAAGGAGGAACAGGGCCCAGAGAAGGTAAGATGTGCCCCAACCCTGAGCAGCCTCAAAGTGGCCAGAAACTGCTTTGGCGTGGCCACACACCCACCCCACAGCAAGGATTTGTGTTAAATCATGCAAGTTTGGATAGTCCCACGCTGCTGATTTGCGGCCCTGCCCAGAAGGATAGTCAAAACTGATCCTGCAGCTCTGCTTGCTGTAGAACAATAAACCATGGGAGAGCACCATAAATCCCGGTAATGTGCTCCGAGGAAGGCAGCCGCTCCGAGGTCAGAGCCGGAGCTTCTTGGGAATTTTCAGACAGAAGATTTTTCATCAGAAATTGCTGATTCACCGAAACTGAGGCTTTGCCACACAGCAAACCAATCTCGCTGCAGCTTTCATTAGGGGAGATCTGCCTGGCCCCGGACAGAATTAATGACCACAAGAAGAGAGGCAGAAGTCTCCTCTGAAACAACCTGCAGCTTCCACCTGGCCCACGAGGGACCAGTGCCAGCAGCATCCTACAAATCCCATCGGCCCATGCACATCAGGATATGTCTATCCCACACCTGCCTGGAGTAGCTGTGCCTCCCCTAAGGAATGAAATACCTATTTACCCTGGACCAGAGGTCGCTGCGAGGATGAGAGCAACAGGCCAATTCCTTTAAAACAAATGCCTTCCCTGCCTTTTTCCTTTGAAAAAAATCTAAGGCCCACCAGTGACAGGTGCACAAAGGTCAGTCCACAGGCAGGGGTGGATTCCAGCTCCGAGCACCTTTCTGTGCTCGAAGGAGAGGGGAAAGCAGAGCCAAGAACCTCTCCCAGCTCCCGCTGGGCTATCGGTTGCTGCTGGAATAAATCAAAATCAGTTATGGGAAATGTAAAATTATCATTTGGAAATCACTCTCTCTGAATAATTCAGTCATTGACTTTCACATCAAACAACCATTCCAGCCACCCACACACGCGGTTCAGTCTCCTGCTTAGTTTTAAACTCTCTTTAATTATCGGCATTAACCTATCGCGTCACCATTTCCTCCTGATTCCATGCCGGGGGAGGGGGCGGCCGTTTCATAAAGCACAACCAACTGGAAGACTTTGAGCTGTCCTTCTGCTCCTCCTGCCCAGCCTGGCGGGGCAAGGACACCCCAGCCACAAAAGTGCACCTCCAGCATCTCTCAGAACCTTCCACAGGGAGAGCAGCATGGAATCACAGAACAGTTTGGGTGGGGAAGGGTCCTGAAACATCATCTCATTCCAACCCTCCTGCCACGGGCAGGGGTGTTTTTCACTAGACCAGGTTGCTCAAATCCCACCAAGCCTTGCCTTGAATGCTTCCAGGGATGGGGCAGCACACTTGCCCCAACCCCATCACAGTGCAGCCTGGCAGGAGTTGCTGCTCCCACATCTCCCCTGGCCCCAGATAAAGAGTTTCTCCAAATAACATCTGCTCTTCTTAATACCTGCGAGGCATCCCAGGATGCCCAGGCATCCCCTTTTAGGCTGTTGTTTTCAGGAAGCCTCTCATTAAGCAGCAAACCAGACCAGCTTTGTGTCCTCACCTTCTCTCAGGGTGTTAATCACATCCAGCAAGCAGGACCCCACCACATACCTGCCTCAATTAACATCCCTCATCTAATTCCCCAAAACGGCCAGAAATATAAAGACTATATCCAGAGAAAAAGTTTATCCCTTTTCCCTTAAAGTTCCTTACTCTCCCTGCACTTTGACAACATGTTTAAGTTAGTTTCACATTTTATTTGTCTACTGAGCTCCCGAAGTTGAGAAAATTAGTATTGTGCGTGCAGTTTGATTTAATTAGTAATTGGGGAAATAGGTCTGGCATGTTTCATGGAGGCTTGGGGAAATTGTCAATTAGCATTGTGTTAATTGGTGTCTGCTGTCCTTGCTTTTTAGTTTTTAACCCCTTTTACCTTGTTCCCACTTTTGGTATGTAAAAATCTGGCTGCTTATTATTCTTTAAGTAAAGGATTAATTGCTTGAATTCCTGCCTGTGCCGGGTGTCCTTTTTTCCCCCGTGTGGTGGGATTTGTGCATCTCCTCCAGGCACTGGTTTTGGACACTGGGGTGGAGTTATCCCCTGACCTGGTGTCACCCTGCCCGGGGCCAGGATCTCTCCCCTGCCACCAGCATCAGCCCATCTACCCGGCTTTTCCTCCCAGAGCTTCCTTGCCTTTCCCCTCCCTCGTCCGTGCCATTAATCACTCGCTCCAACAGGCACCAAAATCACCACAATTCAGTGAACAAAAATTTGAGTAAAGGAAAGATGAGTAAAAAAGAGGGAGTTTGCCACAAAATTACAAAAGTGAACTTTGACACATGAAACACCATCCAAGGAAAGGGAAGGATATTCCCTTTAAAATCTCACCCTGTGCTTTTTAATTTGCAATGCTAGATGTCCAGGAAGAAGCCAGAGGTTTGCATGTCTACCTGATGGGAATAATTAATTAATTGTTAATTGTTATTAATAACCGAGGCCCTGATCTTGCAGACAGGCACGCACACACTTGGATTTAGGACATCCACACACACGAGGGTAAGGCACTGGCAATCACTTCCAAGAGTGATGCTCCCAGAGCCTGAGAACATTTTAAACACACACAAACTCCCAGTCCCTGTGGAGCACCCCATGGCAGAGGGACGCCCTGGAGGAGAGCAGGATTTGTGAAGGCACAAGCACAATGCCAAGCACAAATGTTTCATTTCAGCACCCTGCCTGGAGCATCCCCATATCCCTGTACAATTTTGGGTGCTGAGCCAGCTGAATCCCACCAGCCCAGGCCCGACCCTGTATGCAGCCCCTCAGGCATGGCTTTAGGAAGAGGCAGCAGCAATGCCCACAGAAGGATGTTCCCAAGGGTAGGGCAGGGGGCTGTTTATGCACCAGCTGGGCAGGGAGCCAGGAAGAGCGAGCAGGTCTCAAAATTATTCAGAGCACAATTAAAACACACCTTTCCAGGCAGAGGCATTTGCATGGAAAACAGTGGAGGAAAACTCCCTCCTTTGGTCCCCAGTTTGGAGGGAAGAGTGCGAGATGATCAGGTTAAATCATCTCAACTGGACTCCAAATCCACCTGGCAGTGGCCTCAGTCTCAGGCTTCCTGGTGATTTCCGGCCAACCAGCTGGGCATGGAGGAGGTGACCCAATCTTGGAGCAGGTATTTTTGGAACTGACGATGCCCAGAGTGACACGAACAGTAAAAAGTTAAATCATGCTAGACACAGTCAACCAACAACAAACAGCAGGACCCGCAACCCTGAGCAAGAAAATCTGCAGAACCACCAGCAAAATGTGCTGTTTTCCAGGGAAAACTGCTGCCAGCCACAGCAATCCACCTGAAGAATGTAATAGGGAAATTGAAGGAGTCAGCACCATGTTTGAGGGGGTAAATTCAACCAACCCGTGGGAAGGTTACAGGGGCTTTAAATGATATTTGCATAGAATTAGAAAGTAATAATTAAAGTAGTGAATCATTTGAAAGGAACTACACTAATACTGTCTTCACAATAATTATCTCACCAGAATTTCAGAGGCTGAATTATTTTCTATTGGATTTACAATTAATTTTGTAAAAATAACAAATCCTCCCTAAGAGGGACCATGGTACTGTAATGATAGCACTCGAAAGTGCCACGCAGGCATTAACCAACTGATCTTCCCAACACTTCCCTAAGGCAGGGAAGCACTGTTACCTCTGTCTGGGAAGCATACAGGTAAGGGAGTCGAGTTCTGCTTTTAACCCAAGCTGGGCAAAGTTGTCCCAGTCATCTCAGAGATATCAATCACCTGGAGTACCCATGACACACATTTGATTCAGTGCCTTGTTCAAGACTGTTTCAGGTCCTTGCAAAGCAAGAATTAACGTCTCTGTAATAACTGGGGCCATCAGTCCTCTCCTATCTTCAGGTGCACCTACCACAGCATCTCCATCCAGGAGCCACTGCTGTCAGCAATACATCTCCAACAGCAGCTTGGGAACCAGGGCTTGCTCAGAAATACACCTCACGGGGAAGGGAGGATGACCACAAACATGGACTGGGCAAACATAAACAGGAGGAAGAACCCAGCTCGTTATGGGCTTCTCTCAGCCAGACCTTCAAACAAAAGATGAGTCTTTCTAGAGGCTTGGAATAGCATATCCCAAATTAAAGCATCCCCTTCCAAGCCAGCATCCAGGACTGCAGCTGTTGGGGAACACCTCTGGTGATACCCGGAGTGTCCCACGCACTCTCCAAGCATTGACCCTTGGGTTATTCTTGGGTAATGGCAGGGGTTTAGAAAGCTGAGCTGTGGCGGGGATCAAGGATGTGCTCAGATATGTATTAATTAGAATTCCTGCACAGTTTTCTTGTGTTAATTATAGCTTAATTTGATTGCTTAATAGCTCTGGTTTTCGTAATGTTTAGCACCTGTTGTAAATTGCACAAGATAAATTGTCTTCTACCATCTACACTGTTTACTTCTAAAAATTTTCATTTCCCTTTCAGCTCCTGGCTTTGGATTTGAGCCATCAGCTTTTCTCATCTTTGGCCTTTTCACCAAAGAAATCTCTTTTCTTTCTTTTTTTCTTTTTTCTCCAGTGGGCTATTCAGCCACCAAAGGGGGTTTCTGTTAAATACTTTCCCCAAAGCAAGGATTTTAAAAAGTAATAATGGGTAAAGAGGAATATCCCCACACCACAGGGCATGCAAATGCTGACCCATGGTATTATACAGACTTTCACTCACGGGTCATCCTTCTTCCCTGTGGTTGTCCCCTTCTCCTTTTCCAAGGTGAGGGGGGGGACATCCATCCTTCTCTTGCAGGATTATTAGACAGAAGTGGAGGCCCTGCATCATTAATTGATTTCTTCCATACATTGTGCTATGATACAATTTTTCAAGGCTGTGCATAATTGTGTTCCCTGTGCCACTGCTCTATGTTCTGTCCTTGTCATATTGTCATTGAAGGCTGATTCCACCCTCTGTAATTGGAGATGTTCTACTTTTGGACAAAGGTGTGGGGGCAGCTCAGGGGAACAGCGCTGACATTTACTTCATCAATTTATTTTTATTGTTCCTACATTTATTGCAGCTATAACAGCCCTTTAATAGTTATATCTCCTCCCTGTAGGGTATTCTGGTATTTGAAATTTTTTTAACTCATTTGTTCTCATAGATAACAGTAAAGTGCATTTCACGCTAACCTTTAGGTTTCAATCTTCTCTCTTTCTTTGGCTCCGAAGCAGTTGCAGCTTTAAACTTTTACTGCATTACCAGTCTAAAGGCCACCACCACCGAGTCCATTCTAGCACTGGAGTAACCACAAATTAGTGGTCCTGAAAATTTCAGGGAGGCAAGTCCTAAACCCTGAGCGCTGCTATTACCATAATTCAAACTTGGCCATCCTTTTAATAGAGGGGGAGAAAAATACAGTAAATACTAGCATTGAGTCTCCTTTTACAGCCTTCGGTCAAACAAGGGGTGATAATTGCATCTTTACGACTGCCAACCTAACTGACTCTGCCACCTCCCAGCTCGCGCCCTTCAGTACCCGCGCAGGCAGCGGAGGGGCCCAGCGCTCAGACTAAACTGTGCCTCCATTCCACAGGTTTCCCTGTGGCATCTTCCCAGATGGACTTTTTCCTCTCTCTCCAGTTTTATCACGCTTGCTGCTCAAGCTACAACTAAGCAGCACCACAGAAAACAAATTACTTCTGGTGACTGACTCACGGGTGGGTTTCAGCGGGTGGTTTTCGCTGTTCAGAGATGTCCCGGTCAAGAAGGACGGTACACTTCGCTGCAAACACCCAAATCTGTGCTGCCACCAAGGGAATGTCACTCTTTTGTCCTTTTCTAAAACGGAAGCTCCCGGCAAAACCATTTCTAACCCCACACACCCCAGCCCTGCTCTCATTTACTGCACAGAGACGCTCTTCTTCCTCAAAGCCCCTTCGCTTAAAGACACTGCCAAGAAACAGCTTAATTAAAGTGAATGGAGGCATTTGGAGCAAAATTAGGCCAGGGAGATAAGCTAGAAATGAGACAATAAAGGAGAGGGAACAAGTACTTAAAACAGTAAAAACCCCATGGATTTTTAATGGAACTGTGTAACTTCAACACCCACCCAACATGGCCCGCTAGAGGAAACAGGACTGATCACCTGGCTCAGCGTTCAACCCAGAACAGCCCAAGAACACAGCTCCTTATCTTCCAGGGCTAATTTTTCCTGATCTCTGGCTTTTTACACCCTCATTGTTCATGCACCTAAACGCGAGATGCTGCAGCCTGGAGGAATCCCATCCACTGGGGGCAAGGGCAGGGAAGCACCCCTGCCAGTCTCAAAAAATGTCATCTATATTTGAAATATTGCAAATTTTTCCTTTACAAGAACAACAACAACAAAAAAATCACGTAGAAGAAATACTTTAAAATAAAAATTCAAGTCTTCAGCCCTTCCTTCCCCTGTATTTTGATTTTGAGCTTCCAGACACACATGAAGGTGACAACCCTGTGACTTCCCCGCATGAAGCACCCTGCAAATAATACAGGGCTCTCCTAGATGGACCATTACTTGCCACTAATAGGACAAAGAGCTTCTCTCACAGTGATTAAAACTGAGTCTGGAAAGATCAAGTGTAATTTAAAGCACTAATTCAGGGCTATTGGTTGAAGCAATATTTGTGTATCTGTTTCTCAGAAACCTTAGTGACACTTATTTACAAAAAAAAACCACAAAGGAGGAAGGTAAAAGGGAGGAAGGAGCTTCAGGAGAGGCTTGCTCATAATTTTTAGACTTTGTGTCACCTGAACACTCTCAGGAAGTCATAAAAAATAATTTCATGTGAAAAGGGAAGGAGGTTTTCCAAAAGCTCCTGAGAAACAGACAGAAGAAGTTACATTAAATTGCTGGCATTGCAAGAGTTTATACTTTCAAGTCAAAGCAAGTTTCAAATACTCAGTTTGATAATTTGAATTCAATTTGAGAACTGAGAACCAAGTAAAATTTAATTTTATTGATGATGCACTTGCACTTAACTTCGAGTCTTTTTTTTTTTTTTTGAAACAGAAAATTATTTTCTTAATTTGGGCAAATCTTACTGCATACAAAGCAAAGCTAGAAATTGAGTGTGGAATTTTCAGGCACTGGGATCTTGCAGCCATTCCCTGCAGAAGTTGATATGGAGAAGGCATACACTGCAATCCCCTTAACCCTTCACTCACAAATAATAATATTATTTTTTAAAAAGTTAGGGGTTGTTTTTTTGAGTTGGTTTTGTTTTAAGTACATCGCAGGTTCTGTTCCTCCTGAACATCCCAGTTTGATGAGAAAGGTAACAAAACCCAGAGAGCTGAAAAAGAAAGTGAAAGCTAAGGCAATAGGTCACAGCCAGATCTGTAATGAGGGAAAATGGCCATTATAACCACACTGAATTTGTGCTGCTCCCCTTCATATAAGGTTCTGTCATAATCTCCATCAGGATCCTCCCAGTAGTTTGATTCCAAAGGTTTTAGAATTAAACCACCAAAAAATCGTTGTCATTCCACATCTGCCACCTGCTTGCAGGTAGGTCTGTGTTCACACTTCTAAAACTCACACAGATTTCAAGCTTTTATTAATTTATTTGGAGGAGATCTGAAAAAGCAATGCCACGAGTTGAAGCAAGCCAAGTTTGCATCAGGTCGAACACTTTTCTAAAGGGAAGTGTTCCAACCTGGTAGGATTTTAATACCAAGGCTTTTCTTGTGTGGAATGAGAGCAATGGTTGGTTTAAAACCACAGTTACAAAACCAGGATGCTTTAATGCTTGACTGACACAAAGCTCAGCACCTTGGTTGGGCAGTATTCCTGCCCTCCCAACGGGAATTTCATAGGAGCATAGAATGGGTTGGGTTGGAAGGGACCTTAAAGATCATCTTGTTCCAAACTCCTTGTCATGGGCAGGGACACCTTCCACTAGACCAGGCTGCTCCAAGCCCTGCCCAATCCAACCTTGGTTTCCAATATCAATCTCCTGCTTCCCAAGCTTGAGTCTCCCCTCCTTAAATTGTCCCCACCATCACTTCTCCCAGGAAGAAATTTTCCTTGAGACCAAATTTCTCCCCAGTCTAACTTTAACCATATCCACTTGCACCAACCAAGGAGAAATTCAGCCTTTTGGTTAAAATCAAACACACTTCTAAAGCTCGGGATATTTCTGCTTCTAAGTTGTTTTGTTTCTTGTTGCTACCTCCTGTTCCCCTATTCTGTGGGTTAGCACTACTTGGTTTTGACTTTGCAGACTCTGTTCCCCCATATTTTAATTTAGTTTCCTGTTTTATCAGAAGTGATATTAAATTTCACTTTTGCAACAATAACAAGAAAAAAAACCATGACTGGTTTACCTGTAAAAATGTGTTTACCTGTAGAAATGACAGCATTGCCGCCCCACCACGTAGCAGTGTTGTGAAGCTCAATTAATGCTTGGGCAGTGCTTCGAAGATGACACACCCCACAATCACTGAGGGTTTGTCTGGCGATTTTTTTGATTTTTCTATCTTTAAGCCTTGTTGGACCATTTTTGTTCAGAACAGTGCTTGGCAGCACCTGACAGCTCGTGTTTTCACGGCAGATATCAACAGCAACAAGGGCCTGGTCCCTGTTCCTGCAGGTTGGTTCCTCATCCCCAGCACGCTCCTGCCGCATCCTCTTTCTTGGAGAACTGGCCCTCCAGAGCAAAACTTGTGGAAGCTGCTCCAGGCACAGAGTGTGCCCCTCATGCACGCCAGGGATAACCGAGCTCAGCAAAGCGGGACTGGGGAGTTCTCCTCAACAGCACCGACTCTGCCGAGTTTCCCGTGCAGGAAGAGCCGCCACGGCGCACACTTGGAGCATGTAGTGTTTAGGAACATCTTAGACCTGTCCTTCCCTTCTGCTACGTGTCCCTTTCCTGCCTTTTTTTAAAATTTATAATTTATTAAAGACTTCAGTTGACGGGGCACTCGCTATGCTGAGCTGGAACCTCCTCGTCTGAAGTGCTTCCCTGGGCTCTGCAGAACTCCCCTTTGATTACCATACCATTAGTTTGTTCAGCTGATGGCCTTTCTTCTCTGAGATCCTCATTGTGTCTCCTGCCTCCTAAGCAGTTCTTAAGAATTTAAATGAGCCATTTTATGTCTTTCTACAAGCAGAGACCAACAAATCCAGCCCCACCCTTCTGCTTTCACTTTTAGTGTGCCTAATAAAAGTAGTGTGAGGGTTGGGTGTTGGTTTGTTGTTTTTTCTTTTCTGGGGGTCGTGGCTAATGGAGAATTTTATGCTGTTTCTGACATTGTTTGTGGTGCCTCCCACCAGACTGTGTGCTCCTGAGGATTTGAAAGACAGTGACATAAATGTCAGGGAAATGCCTCTGCTGTGTCAGGTCTAATTAGACATTTGTACTTGGGGGACAAACACCTTCCTCGTAAAATTCAGAGCTCAGCCTCCCTCAGCACATGCTCAGAGAGCCTCGCAAGGAGAAGGCATCACAAACAGCACACAAACCTATCCAAACACAACGTGACTTTTTCCAGCATTTCAAGTCAGCCCCCACAACACGCTCAGTCCCCACTCCTGCCCTGAGAGACTTCCAACTCACCAAATAAAGTTGCCTTGCTGTGTTTACCTGATTTCCAAAAATACAGAAAATCTCCAAGCTCAAGACACCAAATTAGAAAAGAATGAGCAGAATTGGTTCATTAACACCTGCACCTGTGGGCCCCAGTTTGGGGGCATAGCACAGGGTGGTTCCCACACTGCCATAGAGTAGAAACCCACCACCAGCTGCTTGTCTAACAATTATTCCTACAAAGGATGCTCCTGCAAACAGGGACCTCGAGGCTCACCACTGGTGCACCTCTGCCACCTTTTCTTCTCCACTTACGCTCTCCCCTTGAAACAGAAGTTTCTCTCCACATTTCAGGTTGAGATGGACACAGGCAGCCCAAGAACATCTTAATGGTTGCCTCTGTCAACCTCAAGCCTCCAGTGCCATTGGAGACTTGGCAGGTCCTCTTACAGCACCCTGCAACTCTGATGTGTCCGATGCCAACAAGAATTCGAGCAGCCTGCAGAAAGATCAGCTGCCCGAGACCTCACCTGGACCTGAAGCCAGCAGGTACCAGCAGCCATCTCTCTGCTAGGGCAGGTTTATGGAAAGCCGTGGAGCCCTCCCTGTGGACAAGTAGGTCACAGAATCATTAAGGCTGGAAAAGATCATCCAGTCCAGCCATTAACGCAGCACTGCCAAGTCCACCACTAAACCACGTCCTCAGGTGCCACACACACCCCTTTTGAATGCTTCCAGGTTCCCTGGGCAGCCTGTTCCAACACCTGAACATCCTCTCAGTGAAGACATTTTTCCTACTATCTAATAGATATGAGAAAAGTCTTGGCAAGAGAGAGGCACTGGGGGAGCCTCACCAGGGCGCACGACTGCTTTAGAACACAGCTTTGCCCTGTGCCTCCTGCTATCATCTACCTGCTCTGGCCATCACTGTGTGAACACGCAGTATCATCCCTCAGGACAAGAGGGAGAAGCCTGGATTTGTATCTTCAAAGGTCCCTGCATGCTTGTGCAGAAAAAAATAAGGTTGCGAGCTGAAAAAATGAACTCTTAAAATAGTCTCATCTTGTTCTAAGTTTTCACTTCCCCTCCGTTGTCCACCCAAATCTGAGAGAGCAGCTCCCTCTGTGGGTTTTCCTTCCCAGCTGTTTGTTTGCTGCCTGAGGGTGTACTGGGGAAGTGGAGGGGGCACCTGGCTGGCACCCAGCATCACTCATCACCACTCCCTCACGAGGCAGGGAGGAAGTAAAATAGCACCACCATCACCACCCAAAGTCCAAAAGGTTTGTGCTTCCCTGCCCCTGAGGATAAAATCCAAGAAAACTTTCGCTTTCTGGATCCTTATTTGCACAGGTAGCTCGCTCAGCTGCACCCAAACACTCCCAGGAGTGCAAGACTCAGCTGCCCGTGTGAATAAACCTCCGTGTTCTTAGCGAGCACGAGCGAGGCACTGCAGAGCGAGAGCAGCTCTGAGCAAGCAGAACGGAGCAGTAAAATGATCTGCGATACAGCTGCGGGGTCACCGTGCTCACTGCTGCAAGTGCCTTCGTACAACAGGACTCTTGCCTGGAAGAAATTAGGATTTAGTGACAGAACTTATCACTCAGGCGATAACATGGAGAAAATCAGCAGCAGAGCAGTATTTCTCTGCCCTGCCACAAAGAGCAGGTGAATCAAACACACACATTCAATAAGCTTTACCATCCTGAAACCCCTGCCCCCACAAAAATCACCTTCTGATCTTTAGGTCAGATTAAAATGGTCAAAGCCCATGATCCATTCCTCAGAAAACTGACTGCTGAGGGCACACGAGATGGAAGCAAGCACCACTCTGCCCTCAGCATCAGCAACAGGTCCATGCTCCAGGGGCTCTCAGAATATGGAAATCTCCAGCCCCAGCCACATGGTTGGTAGAGACAGTGTGCACATGAAAGATCCTGGGCTCTGTTTCGTAAGAGACGTGGTCTCAATCCTGCCTGGATTCCAGGGTGATTACCTGCCACCTACATGAGATGTCCTCTGCTGTCCTGACTGCAGGTACCACCCTCTGCTTCCAGCCAGGAGAATGAGTCTTGGCTCTCCACCTGAAATCCCAAATCCGTTTCCTTCACCCTACTGCTGCAGGGGAGCCCGCAACCAAACCTGAGCTTTGCAATCACCCTCTACCACTCCAGCAGACCCAGAGCCTCAGACCTGGCAGGGCAGGGGATTGCACAGACACAGCTGTGCCTCGGTTGGGCAAGATCCTTTGGGATATGAGCACTGGGGATTAAAATGTAAATCTGCTCACACGTTGCCCAAAAATGTCTGAGATCTGCAATAAGGAGAAGCAGAGAAGTCCTCTGCAGTGCCAAAACCTCCAGTGCTTTAAAAGGATGAAAAAAGTGGGGAAAAGGATGTATATTCAAAAACCAAGGGCCAGGACCACTTCTGTGCTTTGAAATTTTCAACCAAAATCCGAGGTTCCCCTTTCTATTCCGAGTACAATGAATTACCGGACCCCAGCCACCCCAATCCCACAACAGTCCGACGGTTCCCAGCTTCCCCTCTTCTCCCAGCTCTGGATCGGTACCTCGCATGCTCACACTTTATTGTGACCTCCCTGCCTGAGGTACGTGCGTGTCAAGGGAGGGGCTGGTGTGATATTCCCAGCCTAATCCACGAGGATGCACATCCACAGCTCCCGATGACTGAGAGGAGAACGTGCCCTGGGGGAGTCTGCAAGGAAGATGAGCCATGTTGAGACAAAGAGGTGCAGCTGTGGGAGGCACTGAGGAGAGCTGTCGAAAACGGATAGCAGTATTTAAACACCAATATTCTCCCCAAATGGAGAGAGCTGCTCCCACCCCTCGTTTTTAGCCTGCGCCACGGGGTCCAGATGAGCTCCCACTTTGTTGCTGGTTTGGTTGGGTTTTGTTTTTTCCACAGAACTAAAAATGTTTCCAAAACTACCTTTAATGAATCGAAAATGTTCATTTGAAAGTCTGTTCTGTGGAAAGAGTGAGGCTGGCGGAGGGAAGGAAGTGACACAGGGTTTGCTGACCGGCGGGAGGCTGCTTTCAATCCCCCCTCAGAGAAACTGAGACCAGGTGTCAGAGCCAGCCAGGAGCCTACAGCCAGGCAAGGAATTTCAACTGCAAGAACTGACCCATTTTTTTCCCCAAATTCTTATTTTCAGGCTGAGCTGCCACCCGTGCACATCCATCCTGCCTGAGCTCTTAAAGCAATGCAAAAAATACGTACAGCAGTAGTTATCTGCATTATTTTGGCCAAAGGATGCTCCTTCACAAGGAGGTGGGAATCAGGCAGGCTGTGTCCATTGGGATCAAGGAGGAGGCAAGCTACACATGCTGCTAAACCAGAGAACTGTTCCCCATGCCTAAACTTCGACTTTTCCACTGTCCT
>VZTI01000016.1:465394-502950 GCA_013397865.1 Struthidea cinerea | reverse complement strand
GTGCGTGTGCGTGGCGCTCTCCAGGAGTGCCACAAGCGCCGGTGGCACAAAGCGCCGCAGTCTGTCCCCGTCGCAGCATCTTTCACTCGGGTGCAGACAAATTGATTTGCAAAGGTTGAGGCTGGCAGCTCAGCCTGCTTTGCATAGCCAGCGCTCCCCGGCCACACAATAAAAAGTAGCCTGGCAAACAGAGGCACGCAGCGGGAACTGGCCGGTTCAAAGTCCAAACCCCACACCCCCTCACCCCAGTCTGGTTTGAAAGGTCACTGTGTGTCTGGGAAAATAGTCTCAGGATACGATCCTTTATTAAAGGTCACTATTTTTCAACGGCACTTAACACACACTTGCACACAAATTGAGGCTGGAGAAAAAAAAAAAAAGGAGAGAGAGAAAAAAAAAACCTGGGGGCTGCCTCGCATTGTACATTGTGCTGGCAAGATTTATGTCTTGTGGTCACCAGCAGTAAACACACACTGCTTCAGTATTAAAGTTCACATTAATCCACCCTTCCCCCCCCCCTTTAAATCAGCCTCCCTCTTTGCAAGGCAAACAGTGGCGAGGCAGGACTTTAACTAATCACTTTTGTTTTTCCTCCCTGCTATAGGGTTTACCTTCCCATGTGGTTTTTTCCCCCTCTAATTTTGTTTGGATGCTGGCTTTGGTTTGATGCACTGTTCATGTGAGCTTTTTGTTTTAACTCATCTCTGTGCAATACATTATTACAAACACAGCATTTACACCAGAGAAGAAATACAAAAAGATACTGCTAAACAGTTTGTTTGGGTTTTTTTCCCCGAGTTCTACAGTCATATATCACAATGAGACACAGTGATTAAAAACAGAACGCTTTTCCCCCCCTCACAGACACATCTGTATTCTATTTCTTTATGCAAATGCATTAAAAGTAAAATAATAATTCCTATTTTACACACACAACCCCCCATGATAAATATTTTTACTCATTAAAAAAAAACTTTTGAAACTCTGTGTTAATAGGTGAACCAGTTTTAACGAAGACACCAAATTAATTGGTGGAAATTAACTGGAAAAATAAAAAAATTAACTGGAAAAATAAAAAAAGCCCACCCAGTGAATTTCACCTGGGAAGCAAAGCATACAGTGCTTTGGATTTCCATTTTGTTCCATAATAATATATTTCAACCTATCAAAAGCACAAGAATTTTTTTTGCTAAAAGTTTGTAAAATATCCACATGCAACTGTGAAAACTTCCCAGGCTTATTGCAACACCTCAAAAAAAAACCAAAATATTTTTTTCAAGTATGGTAAGTAAAATTTAAATTATTTTGCATGGCCAGCACCAATATTTGTATAAATACTTTGCTCCCTTTGTCTGTTGGGTTTCACCTTGCCAGGGTGGGAGTTGTTAAGGGTGAGCTCCTCTGCAGTGCCCTCGGAAGTGACCACTTCCAAGCTATCCATCAGGCTGGCATTAATCCAGCCAGCCCCTAACTGGGGTGGCCAGGAAAAGTACCAAGTGGGGAGGTAAAGGGGAAATGAGAGAGAGGAGGTAGAAGTGAAACTCTGAGACAAATGAACCCAGGGGCTGGGTTTAAATTTAAAAAAAAAAAAAGTTCTTTTCAAAGGTCACTAAACACACAGGGTTTGGTCATCTTATAAATAGGTGCTTTTTAGAAGGGTTTATGGGGGATTTTTGGTGTATACATAAATAAAAATACACAGTCAGAGGTTCAGACCCAGAGGTCCCACCTCTCAACTCCAGAGCAATCCCATTTCCCACAATCTCGCTGACATCCTGAAGACAGGGAATAAGTGTGCTTATCTGCTCCTGCTTCCACAATCCTCCTCCCAGGACTGGAGTGGGTGGGCTCAGGACCAGCACTCCTACAGGACATGCCTTAGCACAGTATTTCAGAGGCGTGCTTTAAACCCAAGCTCTCTGCCACAGTACGTACGCCTTTGGAAGGGGTTAATGCAGCAGTGAAATTAAGAGGAAAATACCAGGGAGTGCCCAAACGTGCAGGAAAAAACAGGAGCTTTGTGGCAGCATCCCCAAAATTGGCTTTTTAGCTTCAAAATGGACCCCAAAAAACTGAAGGTGAAAGAAAAAGCAAGGAGGACCTTTCTGCCAGTGAGGCAGAAGGGTTTTTTGGTAGGTTGTTTTAGTTGTTTTGTTTGGTTTTGTTTGAGGGGGTTTTGTGGGTTATTGTTGTTGTTTTGGTTTGGTCTTTTAATTTAGGTACACTTGGTTTGCCACAAGAATTAGGGCATTATTCCACCTCCTGAAAAGTCTGTTCCTAACTCCTAGGATGCTTCCAAGCACAAAAAGGGTCCATAAGAATGCTGTTCTCCTGCTAAGGAGACCTGCCAGCACCTCTTTGTTGACAGCCTCCCCAGCCAGGGGCAAGCTGGTGGCCTCAGACATGGACTGTCCCAAGCCAACAGGCACGCAGGGGAAGCTTCCACTGATGGGATGTCTCAGAAATGCCTCAGACATGGACTGTCCCAAGCCAACAGGCACGCAGGGGAAGCTTCCACTGATGGGATGTCTCAGAAATGCCCACATCTCGCAAACAGCATCGCTCGAGGTGCCGGGCATCCCACGCTGGGGAGCTCTTATGGACAAATCAATGTCCAGAGCCAGCCCAAAACCCCAGAAAGAGCAGAGCAGAGGTGTTTGGAACTGCAGAGATGCTTCCTGACAAACAAATCCCCCCACCACCACATTTGCTCCCCATTTTCCCCCACCTGAGATCTGCCAGCACTGGCTGCAAGGGAAGGAGGGAGGATGCAACGAGATCCCAAAGCATTCCTCCTGATTTTATTGGATGAAGCCACCTCTGCATGAATTACAGAAGGAGCATCAGATTAAAAGGGTTTCTCCTGAAAATCCCCAAAATACAGTCGGCATGCCTGAGCAGGAATCTCCTGGAAGGAGACCCACACAAGTTCCCACGGTTGCGAGCCCAGAACTTCACAGTTTCGGTAGATTTTGATTCAGAATGAAACTGTCTTGGACGGACAGCACCCGAAAGTCCCCTCTTTACAGATCAATATTGCTTTTAACAACAAGCCAGCTCCTTGCACCCAGACCAACGACCCACATGATCCAGCCTTCCCTTTCTAGGGCAAACAGCTCCAAGGAAGTCCATAAACCCCCACTACCATTTGCATGGCACTCCCTACTTCTGCTGCCGGTTTGAAAAAAGTGAGATAAAAACATTCCCACGTGACTCCAACCTGAATTTAGAAAGAAAATTTGGGAAGGGAGAGTGCTTGCCTTGTCTCGGTTGCAGCCTTGTGCTAAGAAAAAGGAACTGCTGAGTCCTGCTCTCTTCTGCTCCCATCCCACACCGGGGCTGACCACAGCCCCAGGAGCCTCCCCAGGGCACAGCCCACCCCGTAGCTGCTTTGGGGAGGCTTCCCAAGATGGGGAAGGGATGCTCTGCTTAGGGTTTCGTGCACATCCACACCCCCATCCACCAGCCACCCTGATTTAATTTCACAGAAACGCGGTTTTTGCTTGCAGAGGTTGGTGTTGATGCGCAGTTCCTACAAGGGTTGGTTTCCCAGACTGAGGCTTGTTACCAAAAAAACTTGGTCTCATTTTTTGACAGCAACTCAAGATTCTGGACTCATCACTTCACTGCTCTGTTCCTCAGTTTCCCTTCTGTTACCCCCGTTCTGTTACCCCCCAGAAGGGCCGGTAACAACTCCTCACCCTCGCATAACAAATTAACAACTGTAAGCCACCCTTTTGTCCAGAGATCCTGCTGGAAAGTTTTCAAACTGTTTCACGCTCTTGTTACTGTCCAGCACAACAATAACAAAGTATCATGTGCTCCACTAAATTAAATTCTAAAACAAAAAGTGTTTTTTAAATAAAGTATTCAAGGACATCTTTTCGTGGGCTAAGAAAGGGATGTCCCATTGCAGATCCCGAGCCTCCTGGGATCTGCTTGCACTGGGTGATCCGTATGAGTGGATCTGGCCACCTGCCTAAAAACAAATGCAGGGAAAGGAGATCAATGCACCCAGCTCATTTCTCAGGCCAGAAAAATGCCAGGTGGAGCTGCAACCCTTACCCCAAAAAAATAAATAAATAAAGCTTCTGTAGGGTGTCCCTCAGCATCCAGCCTCCCAAAAAACATCACAGGCAGCTACTAAACTGACTTGAAGTTATAACAAAGTCCTGTTATAAATTACTGAAACATAAGGTTTTCCTTGCAAACCGAGCTCCTTGTGGTTCACAAATTTCCACACGCAAACTTACAAGCATTCACACGTTTGTGTTAGCTTTATTCAATAAAAGCAGTTCCCTTTAAATGGGCAGCAACTATTCACTGGCAAAGATCTGCAAGACCATCTCCAATACCATATTACTTTGCAGGATGGGGGAGAAGTGTTGTCTGGGGGACCTTTGAGGAGGTTTTGTTCCCTCTTTTGTGTCCTTTTCAGCAATACATTTCCTTATGCCCTACTTGACTGAACACCAGATCTTGACATGAAGCATGAGAAGCCAATCTCTCCCAGAAAGACAGATACTATAAATGGCCAAAGGTCTGATTTGGCACCGAGCAAGCCCTGAAATATTATTTTTAAATTGGCATCTATTTTCAGACATGCTTCTTACACTGCTGAAAGAGAATTGATGCCACGCTGTTGGTGCATTTTGCGAGCTCGAGCTCAGTGCCAGAGCCATCAAACTCTAAAGTTAATGCAAGTCTCAAGTAAATGAGCCCAGAGCCAGAGGTTCTGGTTTTTGGCAGGAAAACAAATAAATCTGCACTGCAAATCTGTTCAAATCCTCGCATCCACCTCCCCAGCCAGAAGATGCTGGGAGAGGCTGCTGCGGTCCAGGCTCAGTCCCCAGCATTCAGACCAGCAGCAGCTCTGTGCAGGGGCTTTTGCTGAGAAAACCCAACGAGAAAAACTGCATCTCTCTGAGGAACAGGGTGAGAACCCCCTGTGACTCCATCAGGGACAATGCCATCTTCATCCCAGTGCTGGCTTTGGTCTGTTATCTGTGATCTGGCAGTACAAACCCCAGTTTGGAGCTCAAAACCCACATTTTCTGAAGGCAGGATAACCTTCCCTAAGAGCTGGCATTTAGGGACAAGACAAACCTCTTACCACCCCCAGGAGAGCCATTAAACCCTTCATTAATCTGCCAAAAGGGACCACTTGTGGCAAAAAGTTTTACGACCCGTGATCAGGCTGGGGAGGACCACAGGAGAAGGATGCTCAGTGGGTACAGAAAGAAGTTCATTAATTAATTATCATTTCTGGTCACTACTTCCACAAGCTGGATTTGAACTGGTGACCTCCAGCAAGAATATCAGTCCCCTGAGCCCCCCAGTTCCCCTCCATAAAGGCTCTTGTTCTAGCCAGTGCCTCCACACACGTCTCAGCCCTTCCTCTCCCTGTCACTTCACGTCCCAGCATTGACATATGGTTGAACCGATATCCTTCCTCCGCTTCCTCTCCCGTTGCTAAATGTCCAGTAGAATTGCACAAAAGCACCCAACAGGAAAGGTCAAGCCGAGTTTCATGCCTGAGGTCTAGGATTACATCAAATTCTCAACGTTCATCTGTCCTGAGCATCGGGCAAGCACTTCCCAGTTTCAGCCTAGTCATAGCCAAAGGAACAGGAGCGTTTCCACATGGGTTTGCCCAGCTCTTGCCTTGAAAAACCCCATCAGATCATTCCCACATGCCTGCAGGGAGGAGGCTGGATCTGACCCCACCAGGGCTGCATGTGCAGAGACCTACAGAGCTGCCACAGGCGAAATTAAGATTTGCTACAACTCTCTGCAGCTCAAGCTTGCAATTCACTACAATATTCCTGACTAAAGAAATAAGCCTGGAAAAGCTTTTGAACATTCCCAAGCAGCTCCAGGACTGCCTCAGATTCTGCAAACTTGGAATTGAAATCAACATTCAACAAACAAAACAAATTAAAAAAAGAAAAACACTCTTAAAAAAGCACAGGCTTTTGATGAAAATGTTTAGGAGGAGATCTGACAAGAAGGGATTTAATCAAAGTCCATGCAGTAATAACACTCTAAAGTTATTGATATGCTTAAGTGGCTCCCAAGTATTCCGCAAACATTAATGAGTTTATCTGTGCAATCCTCTCACGGACTGAGCTATATCTCTGGGTTAAAACTCCAGATTAAAACTTCCAGATGTCACAAAGCCTCAACTAGAGCCAAGAATTAAGCCCAAGTCTCCAACAAATGCCTTAGCCACAGGCAGGGTGGGCTGAGCTGAGCCAGAGACAAGATGCTTTGATCTGCACCTCTTGACTTTTCCCTAGGTGAGACCTTGCCATGCCCACATTTATCGCCCTGGCTGAGGTCTCCACAAAATACTTCCCACTGTGACTCCAAAGCAGAAATACTAAGTAATGTTGCACCAGCAACACCCATTTCATTTCATTCCCACACCTGCTTCCCCAGCCATCCCCAGAGGAGGTGCTCCCTCCCTGGCTCCCAAGGGCTCAGCACCCACAGCCCCAGGCTTTAGTTAACCTGGGCTGACTTCTCACAGGAGCAATTAAGTCTCTAAGGTCTTACCTGCGTTTCACCAAAAATCTTTTCCTTAAAATAGCATCCTCAGATGCTCCTGGGCCCAAAAGCACTGAGTTGCAAAGGAAAAAAGTGCCTGCCTCATTTTTTGCTTCCATGACAAATCAGGTTTTGACCACAGCTAAAGCTACTGCTAAGGGTATTCCTGGTGAAAAGAGAGTCTAATTTAAGCAAGATTATCAGGGTTTACAATAATTAATTCAATCTCCAATGCTGTGATCAAGCCACTTGCTTCACCAGCTTCTCCTTCAACACAGGCTGAGCCCAAATCCCATCTCTCCTGCCGCTGGCAGGAGTTGTCCAAGCAAAGCAAATATGACCAAGTGCTGGAAAGAACAACATTCAACTTGGTAAGGAAAATGTGGCTGTCACCCCACTCCCCCTTCAGCTACCTGGCAGAAAGGGGCACTTCCAGGAGCTGCAGTTTTGGGCAGAGTTCACACAGCTGAGATAGAAAAGTTCTCCCACAGGAGTAGGAAAGAAGCAGTAACACATGGAAAAAATGGTTTCTGTAACAGATTTACTTTCTAATTACTTGGAATGGAGGACATACAGCAGCAAATCAGAATTATGGGACTGAAGGCTGATGCAGACACATAAAACCAGTGTTAATGTAGCATTAAAGCACCAGTGGACAAGCTTGAATAGCTTGCCAGACAAAGCAGGGACATCCCACCACCGAGGCAGGTGCACAGGCTCTGTCAGAGAAGGACCTCCCCAAAACAAGGGTCCAGCCCCTCTGAAAGCTGCAGACCTGTCCTCAGGAAAATGTGCTGCCTACCTCCTGCCTTGGGAGGGACATCCTAAGTCCCATCATAAGATGGTTATTTTCACCACCATCTCCTCACTGTCAAAGATCCATTGCAGCTTGAATATCATTACAGGAAGATCTAACAGCTCTACTTCCAGATTGGGAAAAGGATATGAGTACCTATAGTTATTTTAAAAAATGAAATTAAATCCTACAGCTCTTAGGCCTGGCAAAGTTGGGCTTAAATGTGTAACATCTAAGAGGTGACCAGCCCTTAAAAGAAGTTCTTGTCCTCACTGGACAGGGGGAATGAACTAGATGATCTTTAAAGTCCCTTCCAACCCAAACCATTTTACAGTTCTCTGAAATCAACAATCCACAGCTTCCTGAAGAAGCCAGGGAGGGAAAAGCTGTGCCTACAAAGCAGTGCTAGGGCTGTTCTTCCCGTGGCCAGGCATTTCAAACTTGCTTCTGCAAACATGAACAGGTGGGATTTGTTAGAAATGGTCAGCAGAGCATCACTTGTCGAGTGGCAGCAGATGCTTGTATTACTCAGGCACTGAGAGCAGGGATAGATGTATTGACAAGGCCTGAGCATCCCACAGGTGGCTGCTGAAGAACCAGTGCTATGCATCACTTGAACCAAACAAACATGAAATAATTAAGACGCAGATTTTTATATATTTTTTCCTTTTTTAGTAGTTTACTACTACCCTGGGCAGAGTTCTGCCCTCTGTCACCTGAGACCTGAGGGAGAGGAGCCACATAACCCTGCACAGCGAGTTATGAAAACACCAGGAATGCAAGGACAGGGAAAGAGCTAGGGAAAAAAATAAAGCCCTTACACCTTTCACATAGAAAGACCAGATGGAAAATAAAAATAAAGATGGGCTTGTGAGATTGAATGTTACTACCTAAACAGTGGGTCTAATCCTGGAATGTGCTGAGCACGTCTTGAACCATTCCCAGCTTCTCCAGCTGGTGTTGGTGCTGTCTGGAGTCGAAGACGGTGCACTTTGCACAAAGCGGAGACACGGTTCAGGCTTGTCCAAGATTTTCCATTTTTAGCTCCCACCCCCTCAACTGATAGTTTGGGTTTTGATTAAAAAATATGAGAGTGAGGGAAATCTCAGCCTTGCTCAAAAAGAAAGGGAGCAGGGACTCAGTAGGGACTGCCCCCAAATGGGTCAGCTTTGGCTTTTCTGCAAAAATTATGCAAAAAATAGTTTAAGAAGTTGTGTAGGAGTAATCTCCTTGCAGCCAGCTCTGAAGGCAATAAACTAACACGGGATCTGTTCTCTCAGACAGGTAACACACGCTGAGCTTCCGCTTAAGTCACTGGAAAGAGCCGCACACGATTCATATGCTATGGATACACTGGGAAACTCAGGGCATTGACTTCCAGGGTTCTAGAAGATGAACCCATTCCTAGCAAACACATGACCATTCCAACTTGGGATATTCGATGATTCCATTGCTTTATTCACCAGACATGGATCCACTGGCCAAGAGAAAAGCAGCAGTGAGAAGGGAAGGTCGCAATGTCTTTAACCCTCTAAAGACTCTAGGCTACAAAAAGCACAGCCTTGACCCACAGCACGGCTGAGGCCAGGCAGATTCCCAGTCCAGCTGGGAAGAGTTAAATGTTTTGCCTTTACTTTGGATGAAATTTGCTGAGAAAAATCTTCCAGAAACCTTTAAAATGAGAAATAGGCATTTAAAATACTAAGATATCTCTCCCTTCCAGCCAAAGCCCACAAAAAACCCCCACAACTACATTTCATTCAACAATCTCCTTCCTGAGACTGCAACAGCTGCTAAAATTAGGAGAGTTGTAGCTACAAAATACACAAAGGAGTTAAGATCTCGGTTATAAGCTTCCCAACCCATTATCACCCATTGTGTGATAAACATCTTCCTAAGTAGGCACTCTCCTCTACCCTCAAGCACCTTCTTTAATTGTGTCTTCAGCTAAAAGCAAATCATCCTGCCTCTTAATATCAGGTTTGATTAAGTTAATCTTGATGGGATATCATGAAATAATATTTACTGCTCTCCAATAATTTATGTAAATAGCTTCCCCTTTCACCCCAGCCGTACGGGATGACAGGTGATTCAGTGCTGCTGCTCCACGCTCGCATCTGTGGCCGAGGCGGGCGCTTCTGCAGGGCTCCTGATGGATCGAGCCAGAGTGGTAACAAAACATATGGTCCATCGTGAGGACGAAGCCTACCTTCCTCTTTGGCCTCAAAACCCCCAACCTGCTCCACAGCTGAACAAAAGAATGCTTTCAATTTATTTTCCCCCAGCAAGTCTTTAAGTAGGCGTTATTATTGTATTTAATGTTGTATTTTGCTGTTAAGCAAGGAAAGCCCATGGCACACACCGATACCCAGCTACCGCGAGTAGCTTCCAACAGGCTGAGATATTGCTCCTCGCGCACTTGAGCTCAAACCAAGCTCACACCACATCGCCACCACAGCTCCTCACAGATTTCAGAGCAGCCTGAAGTCAGTGCAGACACTGAGATAAGGAGGGAGATAGGAGGAACCGCACACACGAGTAAATAGCCACCTGCAATCACGGGCGACTCGCCAGTGAGGAAGTCCAAGCCAGATGCAAACTACTCAAGGCCTCAGACAGGAGATATGGTACAGCAAAAGGAGCTGACCCCAAATCCACTCTTAGAAGTTGAGGTCTCCGGGGATGCTCAACCCCACCACGGCAGAGCATGTGCTTCACTTTAAACAAGCTTTGGTAATCCCTGCACTCAGAGTGTGCCTTGGCTTTCAGAAACTGTGTCCCTCGGAGACCTCCATGTGAGCAGAAGCCCCTCCACCCAAACCGAGGGCTTGTGTGGGGTCATGATGACCCCATGAACAGACCGATAGGGACCAGAGAGAAAAAGCAGAACAAGGGGTGTTAAAGCAGCAGTGAAAGGTCACTTCTGAGGCAGAAGAATATGACACTTTTCCCGCTGTATTTGAGCTGCATTTACTATCCCACATAATTTCCAGCCCTCTCCCTTCCATGGGAACATCCCCTGCAGCACCCATCTCCCCATCTCCATGGCTCCCAGTGCAGAACCCAACTTTGCATGATTTTGAGTAACACTTCAAATATCATCAAACCAGTGAGAACCACGAACGCTTCCACCTGATCACAACTCTGAATATGCACTAGACTTTTTTTTTTTTTTGAGCTGCATTTTCTGGGCATGCATTTACAAGACAGGGCACTTTGGAGCAGGCACCCAGGGACTGGTGGGAGGGTTAGGAAATAAGCCAAAGGGATAGCAGTGTGTTTTTATTTTTTTTGCTTCATCTACTATACTAAAGGACAGCTCATGTCCTTTGATTCCCTCTTTAGAGAGTGTTTAAGGCTTGTATAACATTGCTAAAATCCCCAGGTCCTTTCTGCACATAAAACACAAGGCAGCTGCTGGAAAGGCACTTTTCCTCCTATTACCCCACTCCTTGTGGAAAGCGCTTCCATGGCTGCTCGTAACTAAGAATTCCAATTAGTGTCCAGCACAGTGATGACACCTGTGATCGTGAGGAAGAAAGTGAGAGGGGACAGCTGTCCCCTAGAAACTCAATGGAGATTACCCACTCATGAGTACCAGACCATCGAAACAGCCACCAGATGGTAACAACTTCCAGTCAATAATGTGACGTGTTTTGCAACCACCAAATCCCTCTGCAAAAACAGGGCAGGATGACTCTTATCGCCTGAGCACTTGGGCAAACCGGTGGAAAGAGCTGGAGAAGCTTGGCAGCAGCTCCAGGCAGGGTTTGTCCGCACTTGCTCAGCCCGGCAGCAATGAGAGGGAGTCGGGCGAGCGCGAGTGGAGCTCTATCGGATTTGGGATATTCAGACTTCAGGGAGGACGTTGGAGCAATTCTCATTCCTCCCCTCTCGCACTCTGCTTTCCTCCACACCAGCAGGACGACGACAATTTCTGTGTCTTGAAGAATGTTCTCAGGCCCATGGCTGGATTTGGGTCCTTTCACAATAAATCCAGAGCATCCTTCAACTTCAGTAACTTCCACTGCACACCAACCTAGCCCTAGCCAAGAAACTGTACATGAGGAATTCCAGCGGCAGGGAAGACCTGGACTAGGAAAGGCAACACCCAGCTCGTGTGGAGGTTTGCAGTAAAGCACGGTGATCTGTCTTACTCCCAGCTCCAGAGTATTTCTCATCATTGTGAATTTCTCTCAGGCCAGCTGCTTTAAAGTGCATATCCTCCCTTCCTGGTGATCACAAATAAATTAAAGTGGATCACCTGGAGATTAATTGTTCAGAGCAAGTGTTGTCTCCATGAAAAGTCCAGTAATACCAAAACACCATTTAAACAGTACTTGGAAATAAACAGGAGAGAAAGTTTCAGAAAGGCACTTATGTCACATTTTATTGTGTGTGGGGCTGTTATTATCTCCCCTCCTTTTTTTGTCTAGGGCTAATTTCTGACTTTCTGCATCTCACCCACACATTTTTACAGGTTCTGACTCCTGATTTTGTTGCACTCTGTCCTTTCAGAGCTGGAGCAATGCCCAGTAAGGCCAACAGAAAGATTTTCCTCAACTTCATGTTTTTACTTGACTTCAGTGGACAATCTTTATACAAATACAAACAGAGAGCTACTGTCACAAGGCACAGCTATGAGAAGGCTCCCATCAGACCTTCAAGTCCACCCAAAAAGACATCTTGGAGAAAGGCAAACATCCACTCCAAAAGGAGTTATCCCAAACTGAGCTGTGGGGACATTAAACTCAGATTACCACTGGGGTGAATGCCAGATGTCCTCCTAGGTCTCAGCTGTGGAACTCAAGCAATGTCTTCTACCGTACACAAAGCAATCTCTGATAATTTCTATCTCCCGAGATACAGGGAGAGGCTCCTTGTGCTGCCTAGGAAAAGGGCAGTTGCCCTTGAGGTGTAAAGTGCTTCTAAAACACCAAAATATCTACATTGTTCCAGAGCTCTCCTTCAAAAAGTACCCAAAAGCAGAGACAATCCACGGAAAGCAGATAAAACTTTGCACAGAGAGAGCCTTGAAATCACCAAATCCACAGAGATGCTACAAAGAACATGAACCAGTGAGGGAGTGGAGTCTCAGACTCAACTGACCCCCTTCCACCTGTACCTGGCTTTCAGCTTCACCCTTCAGAGCCAAAGCTTTGGGCCACTAAAGCTCAGGCTGCATTTTGGGTCACACAGCCAGCTCCAGAGAGGTCTAATCCCAGCTCCTTGGAGCGCAACAGGGAGCCCCTCGGCTCTCCCTTGCGACACGAGCAGAGTTGCACCACTCAAGACCCCTGACACAGCGTGCATGCCAAACCTTCTTCCAGCAGCACCTCAAGGTCAGAAAAAAGGCTCAGGTGCCCATCCTAGACACAAAGAGGCTGTGTGATTTCGTGCACAGCAAGGGCACACACATCTGACTCGCTGCTGCCGTGAGAGTGCGAGTCCAGGTGCTGAAGGCAGAAACTGCGCAGGCAAAGAAAACCCGGGGCAGGGTCAGGGAACAGCCCTGGCCGTGCAGGCAGGGCTGGGATCTTGCTCCATAACTCCAGCTGCGGGTACCTCCGCGTCCATTGCGACACTCGGCAGCGCTGCCAACGCGGCCCCGCGAAGCCGCGCACCTCCCGACTTTCACACAGCAAACGATTGCTCGGCAAGCCGTAAACCTCCCAAAAAAGCCATGGAGCTGCACAAAAGCCTTCTCCTAACAGATGATTTGCACCAGCCCTGCAGTCTCAGCAAGTGATACAGTGTCATAAAACCCATTCTCATGCTATTACAAAACTCCTCACCAACACCAGCCGCTGCCCTGCTCGGGTTTTATTTGCCACCTTCCCCGAACAAGGAGGGTATGTTCCAGTTGCACAAAATGCAAACGGAGAGCCCAGGGCCATTCTGCCACCCACGCAGTTAATTACACCTCCGACAGCCAGCGAAGGGATGGGCGTAGAGGATCCAGGCCCTCCCGTGGCTCGCAGAGACACGAAGACTGGCTGGCACCGGGAGGCACGTCCCACCAGCACCCTGTATCATGAGCTGGGCGAGACACGAGTTCGTTTTTACAGATTGGGTGCTCATGAGCCTTAAAGGAATTCCCTGGGTTTTTCCCCAACTCCAAAGCTCACACGCACAGGGATTGTGCTTTTTTTGCATAGGTTGCTTTGAAGCAAACTTGGCACGTGAAGTTTTCAAGCCTGTGTTGTCAAAGAGCTGGATGTCGGGGGGGTTGGAACTAGATGGTCTTTAAGGTCCTTTCCAATCCAAACCATTCCGCCATTCTGTGAAAGTTATTTCAATGAGAACCATTCAGATAGTTATAACCAGGTTTTGTGATCTGACCATTCACCAAATTCTTCTTCCCAAGATTCTGCCAGATGAACTTCTTTCTTTTTCAACCCTACTAGGTTTAAAGGCAAAAGCAGTGCCTGGCATAGAGAAAGAAAAATAAGCATTGGCCTCCTACAAACCTAAATTTATGGCACTTCTAGGGCCTGGTTGCAGTGACCAGTTCCCTTTCACTCAAGTCCTCCTCCTCCAAGTCATTGCTCTCCCAATCATTAACTCAATCTCTGAAAAATTAGGCTTTGTGTTTTCTGTACAGAAATCTCATTCTGATGAAAGGCCAGCATGCCTGCACAATTTTCTTGTACTGTGAATGTGGTGGGCACAGAAGAATTAAGAAAAATATAAACCTTCTAAATAAAGAAGAGCCTACTTGATTAGCTGCTAATTGAGAGCTACATAGTTCTTACTAATGAAAATTTATTTCTAATAACACGGGGGATACAGGCACACAAAAGCCCTTGTCAGCTTGGTCTTTTTTTTTTTTTTTTAGTAGTATTTCAGTTGCATTCCACGTACATTAATGTTATACCCAAGGAAAGGAAAAGACAAGATGAAGGTAATCCAGGGCTTTTGTCTTGGCTCCTTGCCATGACATCCTGAGGTTGATGTGTGCTTCCTGCCACTGGGCTTGTCCTCTCTGGCAGAGGCTTGGGGAGTGGTGGGAAGAGATGATAGGAGAAGATGGTGTTGGCCACCCTAAGTCTATAATTGACTGACACAGCCGCTTACGGAGCGTTACTGCTCAAAGGGGAGTGTTCACAGCAAATCGGGTTACTTGGAGTAACCCAAACCACAGGTTTAGGTTCACCAGCAAGATTTCCCCGTCCTCCTGGCCCCCAGTGACCTGAAGCTCCAGCAGACGGTTACTCCAACCCAAGGGGCTGTCCCATGCCACAGACACCCAAGCTCTCGAGGTTTGGTGCAGCAGGAAAATTTGCCAGACAGACCTGCTGGGACCCAGCATCACCCTAAACCATCAGCAGGGGTGGCTGCTGTGGATTCCCACCCTAAAACCGCAGGCTTTACCCTCTGATACACCCTCACTGCCCCATGACTCCAGATGTGTTGCCTAATACAAGGCATTTTGGCTGATACTTCTCAGTTGACCACACAGTTATTTCCTAGAGTCGTAGGTCAGCATCTTAATTTCTAGGAAAAACCCTAAGAAACAGTGAGGGGGAAGAAGGCCATGGTCTTACAGGCCTCAGTGGGCCATTTCCCAGCACATTTCTACTCCTAGAGTTGGTGCCCCACAAAGACAAGACAGGCCAACAACTTGAAGGTCCTCAAGCTTTATGCTTGATGTATTTTTATTCCCAGTCCACCAGGAAAAGGGACTTTTCCTGGGCTGGAAATAGGCACCACAGTCTTTACCAAAACCATTTCCACGGATTTGTACAAGCAGGCTCCCAGCACTGAAGGCAACAGGTCCCCATCACAAGCTACCTCTGTTGGTACTGAAGTCAAAGAAAGTTTTACCATTATCAAGCAATTTTTAAGCTTCCCTGCATGAGTTACTACTCAAATAACGTGGGCCTATATGGGGCAAAGTTTAGGGGTTTTATTGGTTGTCTAGAAACAGGCATTCATGTACTAAGTTTCACCATCTAATATCCAGCTTATCGCTTCAAATTTAGGATTTACCTCAAGTGAGATCAACACTCAAAATATTATTTCAGCATATAGGTGAGCATGATCCAGTTTCAGCAGAGAGCTTGAAATACCTGACCTACCCATATTTTGGATGTGTTAAAAATAATCTACAATAAGCATAAATCTGATGGACTGAATTCGGATTTCAACGTGAAGTTTTATGAGGTTGTTATTTAAAAAAAAAAAAAAAAAAATCTCTGATGACAACTTCTCTTGGGGTAATTTCCCCAGCTCAGCACAGCACCAAGAAAAAGTAATTCATCCCAACTGGAGTTGGGACCCAGCCACAGCATCTTGAAACAGATCCAGATCTGTCCCCCCTCTTCTTGGGGGGGGAGAAGAAACATGGGGTTCTGCTCTGACCCAGCAGAGAAGAGGGGCAGAGGTAGCTCAGATGTGGGGCTGCATCTCAGTCCCTGTGAGAGGGAGGAGGTTTTTGTGCGGGGAGTGCTGCTCCTCAACCACCCCTGAGCTGCCTCCTGGACCTCTGTGTGCACACTCACACCACGCTTTAAAACACAAAAGTAACACTTTCTCAGGCCTCTGGATATTTTACTTCATCTCAGTATCACTTACAGCCACCATAAATCAGGCAGTCCGCCCCCCCTCCTGCCCTAATGTTTTATAAACTGCAGAAAGTTGGAGTATTTTTTGGCCCAACAGCCTACATATCCCATAATAAATGCCTCTCCTAATGTTGCTTTATTTTATCAATATTGCCAGACTTCTTAATGGGACTCTAAGCTCCTGACTAACAAAATATATTGTCTGTCATATTCTGTATTTACTTTTCCTGCAAGGAACAATGATGCTCTATCAGCACCAGGGCAGGGTAACGGAGGTCAGAGCCCCTTAATTGGAAAAACACATGGTCCGACCAGCCAGTCCCAGACCCCGATGGGTAACCAGCACCCCCCTCACAGCCACCCTTTTTGGGGTTGGGACATACCCCTGCAAGAGGGGCTCAGGCAGGTGATGCCCTGTTTCTCCCAGGTGGGGAACAACACCCAAAGGATATTTTACAGCGCGTTGTGGATGAGTTTTGGGGGAAGGCAAAAAAAACCCTCCAGCCAGGGTAGCACAAGGTTGGCTTGCCTTCAGGAAACGCCTGGTTGTATGCAGCAGCTGTGGTGCGAGTAGTACAACAAATTCACTTACTGAATGACAACAGCTTTATTGGCAAGCCAATTCAATTAAAGCCACTGCAACCAACAAAGTCGCAGGCAGCGCTCGCCGCATAACGAATATGGAATCATGCCTATGTTTCCCCAAGTGCCCTCAGCCCTCCCTGTCCCTCTGCATGAGAGGGAAAGGGATGAATGAATTAGGCTCAGATGATGGTAATTAATGGCTTGGCTGTCAGAGAGGCATTTTGTCGGCCCAGTGGTTGAAAGCTCCGTATGAGAGATAAAGTCCCAGCACTGCTCAGACAGGGCAGCCCTCCTGCCAGCACGGTGGGGCAGCGCTGGGCAGCATTGATCAGCCTGGCCTGCTATTGATAGGTAAATAATACGCTCATTTTTCATCTTCACAAAACACGTCCTTCGGGCTATGGTTACGGGAGTTCTGACATGAGCTTATTAAGAAAAAAGTATGCTTAACGCTGGGCTAAACACAAAACAAATATTCTTATAAAATATACATAAGAATTCATTTTAGCCTTCAGTAAAATAGATAAAACCTGGAATTTTTTATTTTCCTAACACTAAAACTTTGCTTTCTAAGGCAACATTTGAGACCTCCCCTGCATGTGCACGCATGAGCTGATATGATTTTCCACCATCACCGAAATCACCCAGGTTTCATTGTTTTCTGAACCTTGACGAATATTTAAGTGGTGCTGCCCAGCTAAAATGTCAGGGGTACTGCTTTCCCCAAAATTTCGGTACAGGAAGAAAATGAGTCTTAAGTCTCAAAATATTTTGCAAAGCTTCTCTCATTAACTCATTTATGAATAAGCTTTGAAAAAAAAGAAAGAAAAAAAGAAAAAAAAAGAGGGTACTGAAAGCTTCTGGGCAAACCCCTTGAAGCCACAGAGAGTTTTGGTAACACAGCAGCAGGGTCAGAGCAGACCAGCACCCAACCCTGCACATCCATGGGCACATCCCACCTGGAGCAAGCCAGCTTTGCTCCTGGCTGGTGGTACCCCCACCTCCACTCCTTCTGGCATCCCCCTTGCTACAAGGGGCAACCAGGCCTCACTAATTCTAATTTTTCTTTCCATGGAAAGAAGAAACCCTGTAGAGATGCCTTCCTGCTCTCTTTTCCTTCTCCTCACTTCCAAAAACCCAAAGCTAGCTTGACAGCCCCAAACCCCACATCCCTTTTTGACCTGGAGCAGAGGCAAATTGAATCCAAAGCAGTGACCAGGAAGCACAGGGTGTTCTGGGCATTTCCTCAAGTTTTTTGTTATGAAATAAAATCTCCTCTTTTCAGAGCACACCAATGTAATTGCCTGACTGCTTCCCGTGTCAAAGTGACCAATACTTTCTGCGCCTCTGGGAATGTAAAACTGAAGAAAACATCACTCATTTGGACGTTCATTATGTGACTCGTTATTGTACATTAAACATTTGTATCCTTAAAATAATGGCCTCGCTATTACCAGCCACAAGATTCCCACTTCTCCCTTCAGCTCAAAGAGGAGGGCGTCGCTGCAGCTCCAGAGGGGTGACACCCAACACTTAGGGACCATCCCTCTAAGTGGAAAACATCCCTGCTTTGTTTGTGCCGCAGAAAAAGAGATGCCTTTTCATTTCCAGACAGCATTTCAATATTCATTAAGCAGCAGCCTAATGGCACAATCCTTAATCGCTCAAACAAGGACTGATGAGTGCGGCTCCGGGTCCGCAGGAGTCAAGGATGATGTTTTAATGGATAAGCCTTTATCTTGCTATCCCGGCTGCTAGAGTTACTTTAAAGCCTGGTCCCCTGTGCCACAGATGGAAAGGCAGAAGAAGGAGCAGCCAAAATTAAAACTAGATTCCCTCATATTCCTGCAAGGTAACACCACCAACTTCACCCGGAGCTGCCACTGGCCGCAGCAGGAGCACGACGGATGGATCCAGGCTGTGCCAGCTGGGTGGATAGCGGGATGGACACCTAACAGTGCACAGCCTCGCTGGCCTGGGGAGTGACTCATTCCCTCAGACAGGCAATCCTGAAACAAGCTTGCAGGAGGCCACAGCCACCACCAGGCATTTTCAAACCAGTCCGGCCAGTTGTGGCGCGGGTTTGCCAAGAAATGCATAAAGCTGACCTCTGCTCCCCTTCAGAGGGGAGGAGGGTGGCTTGTGAGGGAGATAGGACAGGACTGTGGTGTCTTCAAGGACGAGCTGATACAACCCCACCAAAGGACAGGGAGAGCCATGAAGCCTGGAGACAGATCCTTGTGTTCCAAGAGACCTGGGCTGAGCTCTGCACCACGCAGACCCTAGACACAGCCCTGGATAATCTTCCCACTGTTCCTGCGAGGAGGAAAATGGATGATAAGGTGTCCCCTGGGCTGAGCGCTCTGACTGCAGCCACACCCATTCGGGGCAGGGGGTGGGGTGTGAAGGGAATAGCAGGACCGGCATTTCCTGCATTTTCATTCATCCACCACAGTCACTGGCAGCACCAGCTGTGGGCATCCCCCGGCTCCAAACCCTCCCGTCCACCTCCCTCCTTCCCCATCCTGTGTAGGGAGGCCATTGCCACAGCAAAGTCCAGCAATTTGACACAGCCTGCTCTCCAGCCACCACATTTGCTTCTGCAACTTCCCCGCTACTTCCCCCAAGGCAAAGAGGAATTAACCCATGGTGTCATCCCTAGCTCACCAGCGAGGGAAACACCAGGCACGGCACAAAGCTGCACGCCAGAGAGGCTGAGCATTCCCTCCCTCTCAGCACCTACAAGAGACACTGATGTCTTCAAGCAATATAGTTTGGCAATTTTTTTTTTTTTTTTAGTTTATCAACACTTAGGGACCACCAATGAACTTCAACCTCCCGAGATAAACCTGCCAGAAACTTAAAAATGTTCTGCCCACTGCAGCATTAAGGTACAGCCTTTCCCAAAAACAGGAATTTCAGATACAGAGACAAAAATAAAAGTATTTCTGCCCGGAAAAACAGAGCAACACATCTTCTCACAGTGACTAGCCCGGCACAGAGCATGCCTGCAGCTCTAGAGCTGCCTTCAAAACAGCACTGCACAGCCGTGCACACTCCTGATGCCCAGAGCATTTCTCTTGCCCAGACGAAGGGCTCAGCGAGCCCACAGTGCCAGTGAGCAGAGAGGCTTTCCAAAAACCTGATGCACAGCCCACACTAAGCTCTCCCCTCTGGCAAACGTGGGAGAAGGACTGCGATATCAGATAGTGCAGATGCCATCCCGTGGGCACGGGGAGATCCCCGAGAGATAACACCTATCTACAAAGAGCCGGAACCTCAGAGACAGGAGCGCTTTAAAGAGCAGCAGGCACAGGAACCACTCACCTGCCCCATGGAGAGCCGCTCCCTGCCGAACCTCCTGTCCTTCCCATCAGGAAAAATCCACAGTGGTCACGTAGACAAGGTGCCCCCTGAGGCTCAGCACGGTGCACAAGGGAAGTTCACCTGGAAGCACCTCACAAAAGTCTCCATCCTCTGTACGCTCGTCCTCTCTTTGCTCCCAAAGCCGCGCAGCTTTGCTTCCCCACGTCCAGAGCTCGCTGGATACTCACATTAAGCTAGCACTTCTAAGCCCCAACCTCGCACAGCCCCAGGGGGAGTTTGAGCCCGAAAAAGTCCTTTTCTGAGCCAGGCAAATTGCAAACGAAGACCTCACAATGCAGCGCCTCACGGGTCCAGGCCGAGGAGCAGAGCCAGCAGAGGAGACGGCAGCAGGCCACACCGGGCAGGGCAGACGGGGACGAGCCCCCAGCTGGTTCCAGCACCTCAAACAGTGCAGGGGGCTCCCAGAACACCCAGAAAGCATCAAGGCAAACCCCAAAAGTCGCTGTTAGCTGCACCTTTAGGAGCTGCGAGGGACCCTGAGGACACCCGGACAGCGCCGAGACAAACCCCGAAGCTGGCTGTTAGCCGGGGCTTTATGAGGGGCTGGTAATCAGCGTGAGGAGGAACACCTGGGGAGGGGCGGTGCCCCACCGGTGGGCAATCGGTGAGGGCAGCGCCGCCACAGCTGAAGGGCATTAACATCCCTGGCCCAGCAGGGCAGCCCTCGGTGCTCTCTGAGCACGCTGGGTGATCGGGGGGACAGGTGTCCGAATACTAAGGGGTGTCGCCTTGTCTCTTGCACCCTCTCCATCTCTGTCCCCAGCCCTCAGCTGTTCCTACCCAGGCCCCTTGGGCAGCTCCTGGCTCATCCCTGGAATTGTGAGAGGAGCCTGTGACCTGCAGCCAGCTCTGCCCTCACAGGTCAGCCCTTATGGGACAGTGAAGTCCCAGCGAGTGCTGGTATCACCCTTGGCTCATCCCCCAGCACTGAGCAGCTTCAGCCTCACTGATATTCTCCTAATGGAGACAGCATTCTCCACAAATTTCCCAGTTAAAATCATCCAGGAGTAGCTGTGTTTTGGGGACATGAACTCTCTTTTTCCTGCTGAAGGTGGCTGCACTGTCAGCACGCTGGTCCTGGTCTTCATACCCGGTAGAAATTCTTGCAGAAAAGCTTTGCAGAGCACAGACTTGAGTTAAGCAACAGGGAGGACGGACCCCTTCAATCCAGAATTTACAGAGATCCCCAACAATTTATTTTTTTGAACCATCAGCACTGATTTCTCAAATAAACGGGGAGCTGTGATGTGCTAGGAGCTCACGGGAGCCCCGAGGTGCAGCACCGCATGCCGAGCATCACCGCCCCGCCTCTTGTGCAACCACCACGTTTCAACAGCACAAAATTTCGGTGGAAGGTCACCAAGAAGCCCTCAGTGCTCACTTCTAATTGAAAGAGACCTGTCCTGACCTCAGTTAAGGGAAAGGGGACATCCCACACTGGCTTGGGAAGCCTTTTCTTCATCCTCCCTGCCCGTGGGTTTCTCCCCATGCCCCTGTGCAGCCCATGGGCCTTTACATTATAAATATAATATATTATTTAAAATAATTATATAAATATATTATAAACAATAATATGAACTAAACATCCTCTCTTCTTCTGCAAAAGAAAATATGCAATGTGCACTTGCTTTAATCAGCCTTTAAAGGAATTTGGGACTCTGAAATTATAGATGCTATTAAAAGAGGCATTGCCAAACTAAAACTCCCCGGCCTTTTAGCAACCCTGAAAAGAGATGAGGGGAAAAAGCCATGCTGAGGAAAAGGTAATGTTTTCCACCAAACTGCCAAGTTATCCCTTAACATGAAGCCTTAAACAATGTTGGTCAGGAGGGAGCAGCTCACCATGCCGGCTGCTCCATTCCCTGGATTTGGCAGGGGCCAAATCCGAGAGCCCGATGGTTAACCACGGCAGGCTGAGCCTCCACAGGGCACAGCCAAAATACCCCAGTCATTAACTGCAGGTTAATCATATTTACTGCAGCTCTGTTGTTCCAAGATTCTCAGACAAAGGCTAAATTCAAGAAAACTTAAAAAGAAACAGATCTTCAGAGCTGATTTATTGTTAATGCAATTAGGATGAGGGAGAGAATCTAATTACCAGGGACTCTCACTTCTTCCCCCCACAAGCTGATTTAAAGAGGAAGCTCCCAGTGTAGTAACTACTTTCTGGTTTACTTTGCTTCTTAGCACAGCAGTTGTTGAAACAGCTTCAGTGTTTTCTCAGCTGCTTTTTTATGTCAATACTAAAGAAGGGATGAGACAATTCGGACGTGTCAGAGGAGAGGGAAGAGGTGTAAAAAATAAAGGCACTAGTTTGACAAAAAACACCCCCAAAATGTTTCAGAGGAGTTAAAAACGCAGCTGAGGCTGCAGGGTGGTGGAGGAGAGGCCAGAAGAACAGGTCATGCATGTGGCTGCCCCCCCACTTCCCAGAAGCACACGTAGGAAAGCACTGCTGGAGTGCCAGGATGGTTTGCCCTCGGGCCTGTCCCATGCAGATAAGTAATCCTGATGGGAGCCAGTAGCACAAATCCTCGTGGTTAGCCCGGCTTGGTGGCACGAGGTCTTTAATCTGCAGCAGGGGGGTACCAGGGGGAGCAGTGGGCAGTGGCCAGGCTGCGAGCCCAGCACTGACAGGCTGGAGCTGAGGCAATTAAAGCACATTAAATAATAATAGTAACACAAATGCAAGGCAGCTGTTGAGCTGCACACCCTCCCAGCCACCCCAAACTCCTGCAGTGAGCACCTCGACCATCCATAGCAAAAACTCCTGCGATTCTGAGAGATACGGTGTGTGCATCTTTAATGACTGCTTATTATTTATCTCTTCACAAGCCTTGGGCTCCAGTTCTTGAAAGACTTCCCTGTGTGTTACAGAGATACTCTCATGCTGGTACTTTTATGATTCCAAGGGTGGCAATGAGTATGTGAAAGTGTGAGTTCACTCCCATCCCTTATGTAGCCCCTGAGGAGGGAGGGAAAGGGGGTGCACTGGGGGCCCACTGACCTCCTTGGAGAGTGGCTGGGGGAGGTGGGTGGGGAGAAGAAGAGGAAAGATGCTGAGCAGAGGGCCAGGGTGGGATGCAGACAAGGGATAAAAATGCATCTCCAGCAGCCCAAACTCTTCTTTGCTCATCTGTCAGACAAAGGCAGGGCAGGAGAGCTTGACACTGCTTGCAGCAAAACAAAACAGATAAAAACTCCAAATATGCAACACGACACCCTAAAAGCATTCCCACTGCCCTTTGCCAATCCACCTAAATCCTGACCTTGAAGAAAACACCCCACCTTGTCCCTGGCTCCGGCGAGTCGTGCCGAAACCTGCCAGGCAGTGTGGGGAGAAGGGCCCCGGCCACAGGGGCTCCTGGTGGGAGGAGCAGCACATCCCAGCTGCAGCCATGGGCAAAGATCACCCCTTTCCTGGCTGCACCTCCTTGGCCAAGGAGGACTCACCTCTGCCTTCTCACTGCAGTGCAAGAAGCAACGTTGAAGTTTAAAAAATCAGTAGGATCAAGTATTTCCAGGATTCCCGCCGATTTTGAGGCTTTCTCCTTAAATCCACCTCAGTGCAACTCAGAGAGGGGTTCACTTGCTTCCTTCAAAGAAGAAGAATATAGGGATGCATGAAAGGAGAACTGAGCTGGCCCTGGTCTGCAGACATCTCTGCTGCTCCAGCCCCAGGGCCGGGGGTTACTGGAGCAGGTGAGAAGTCAGAGCTTGCCTCATGCTCATGGTAAGGTGTGAGGGAGGTATGAAGAGAAGCACCTCTGGAAAGACATCTGGCACCAAGCAGGACCTCTGCCACAGTCTTTAAACAAAACCAAACCAACAAACCGAACAAAAGACATACCTGGAGAGATTCTCACCTCGGCTGGATGTACCCAGGAGCCCTCAGCCAGCTGAGCCACTGCAGGCAGCGCAGGAATGGGAGGGAGCACCTGTAACGGGGTATGGGGCAGCCACTCGTGTTGCTGCAAATCAACAATTCCCTCTTTCCCAACTCCTTATCCCCAGCCACCGCAACACACACAGCGAGTACGCTCCAGCTTCATCCAGCCCCACGGCGCCTCCAGGGAGCTGCAGTCCAGCCATGCCAGGAGCCATCTCTTGAGGGATGGAGAGCCAGACACTGGGCATCACTCCGTCCTGGACAAACCCTCCCTCCAGCCTTTCCAGAGCATTCCCAGTGACGGAGGATCCCAGCTCCTGGGAGAGGCCAACTCTCCACTGGTGCTGATCCCTGGGCCTTTCTGGTGGTGCAAACAGCGTGCAAGGGGTGTGAGACACAAACGCACCACCTGCTCCCAAAAGCCAAAGGTTTTCCAGGGACGAAACACAAGCACAAAGGGACACGGGGTTTTTTGGTTGTTTTTATTTATTTTTTTTTTCCTAAAGCAAGGTGCTGTGCGATATGAAACGCTCTTCCCAAGGGCTGCTAGAGCCACGCACGGGCACAGACCTGCGCTCCATCTCCCGGGGAGGTTTTACAATCCCTTTCCCAACCCGCTCACCAGCTTTGTTTTCCTACACGTCGCCCCTTATCTGCGCCCGGCTGCCGGAGAGCGACTCCGGGGTGCAGAAACACGGCTGTTCCTCTCCGCTCCGTAATTGCCAACCGCAGGGAAGGACATCCTTCCCCATTTCACAGCTCCGGAGCTGCGTAACCACAACCGCCTTCCCGGCGGCGATAGCGGCCAGCGGGAGCCGCGGGAGCGGGAGGATTTCCCCCGTGCAGATGTTCATCCCCGCCGCCCACGCCGCGGTTTCGCGGGGACAACCTGGGGGACCTGATAAAGCAGCCGGGTCCGAAGGATTTATGAGGCTCCTGCTCCTAAATCGACGAGGAAGGGGAGGTTTAGGGGGTGCGAGGCGTGCTGGAAATGGCGTGGAAAAGTTATCACTGGGGTTTGTCCACAAGCTTTGTATTGCTGTGATATTTATCCTTGAAATTCCCACAAAGTTCACTTTGGAAATGACAAGTGAAAGTCTCATCCCTGCACAGCCAGGTGATTTTTTGGCCACACGATGCTCCAGGTGCTCCTATGCAGATTCAGGAGAAGGTGGGGGAAAAACACTGCTAAAACACCTCTTATTACAGATCTGTGGATCAGGGTATGCCCTGCTCTGTCAGAAAAGGTTGGTCTGTTGTTGTTTTTTGGGGGTTTTTAATGGGTGTTTAATACGCTGTGCAACAAGTGCTGAGCCCCCTCAGCGTGCCTGGCCAGCAAAGTCCCATAAATATTCCCAGGCTAACTAACCCATGGCCCCATACAGCTGCCCAGATGGACCACTAGCCCTGTTAGCTGCTGGATTTATGATTCTCTAAACAAAATAAAAGGGTACACAAGATTTATTTTCTTTTTTTAAAACAAGTTCCCTCAAAGCAAGGAGTCTTTCACTCAGGGCCCAGCCAGCCCAATGCCTGACACAAGCATTACCCACCACTATTTTATGGTCTTTGCTGGCTGGGGGCACCCGTGCTGCTTTAAGAAGCAGCAATATTCCTTGTAAACAGCGGTTTGGAAATGAATATTTGATTGTCAGAAAGAGGATAAGGAGGCAGCCTTGGGATGAGAAACAAGTTTCAAAGCACGGCAGAGAGACCCTGTCCAAGCTCAGCCTTTGGGGTGCAGCTGGAGACCAGGGTTTTCCTCAGCAGATTAAAAACCCTGTTATTTCATGCCCTGAACCCCAGGCAGCAGCTGAGGTGGGGGAACAGAGGCTGACCCCAAAGTCAAGCTGCAGAGCCCCCATCCCATCCCCATTTCATGCCCACAATTGGAGAGATGCTCTCCAATGCCACAAAATAAATAAAATCCCTGGCTTTCAAATGAACGTATTTACCTGGTCTCGCTGTTTTACTCAGCCCATGACCTCTGCACATTATATAGGAGAGCAGTACAGTGCTCCTCTGAAAGGCAATCTTCCAGGGCAGAGCTTTTTGTTTTATTTTCTACATTTGAAAAGACAATTCCAGGCTCCGGATGGCTCCGGTTTGCAGGCGGCGGAACCGGCCCTTTTCTCTTTAAGGATGTGAAACGAGGGTACCACATTTTCTGTGGTTTTTTTGAGCAAGTCCTGACCTTTCAACCCGAAAGCTGGATGGAGAGTGGGCCTGGCAATCAGAGGCTCTCATTTTTATTTGTCCCAGCTGTCCCCACCTTGCATGTCAAGTCCTTCTCCTGGCTCGAGACTTTAACCTCCTGCATGTGACAAACAGCAAGGACAGAGCCAAGGGCAGCGATTACACCATCTTCCAGCTTCGGAGGGAAGGGGAAAATAAAACAACTTAAAAAGGCTCCAGGAAACAAGAAATGGCCAGGAAAACCAAACTCAGCAGATAAGGTTAAGCGTCAAATCACTCCCATTGTGAAGAAGTGCCACAAGCAAAGCACCCGAAAGTCTCGTGGTCCCTTTGCCACTGAACGTTTTCTGTGACCAACGTCAAGGCAGCCCAGAAGGAGATGCAACACCGAGGGCAGGGAGTGGGTTGTCCAGAAAATCCCAACCACAGCACAGATGGGACATCAACCCAGTGCTTGTCCTCAACCCACAGGGCACCAGTGTTAGAGCTGAGAGGCGCAGGGACCCAGCCAGCTACTCTGGAGATGAAACACTTAAAACACACCCCAGGGCAGGGTCTGGCCCTGTTTTACACCACTGAAACCCCACTGCAATGCTGCTGGCTTGAACCACGGGCTCCCCATCCGAACCCAGTGTGAACACATCCTCTCCTGCCCCCCATCAGCACCAGCTCCTTCCTCCCGCACCCAAACCACCGCTCAGCATCCTCAACTCTGCCTTCAGCAGCTCCTTCATGGCCTGACTTACTTTCTTCTTTTTTATTTTAAGTACACAGCACAAAAAACCACACACAGGCCAACTTCAGAGATATTCCCACTAGAAAAATTAAATACTCATAATGCTTTTTTAAAGTGAATTGGGCCCCTTAATTTGCATCTTATAATAAGGATGTTATCGTACTGGTTTATGGCTCAGCTCTTTAGTTTCTATCTCTCAGGGGCTAGATTTCCCCTCATGAGTTCAATAGATGTCTGTGAACTAATGTAATTTTTTAAAAGGCTTTTCTTCTGTATTAACATTACAACCTTTATGAGTTAAAGGTTTTCCTTGCCGGAGCGCGGGGTGTGTTGGAATTCCAGAGCCAGGCTCTGTACTTTCCCAGAGAGGATGCTGCAGCCTGGGGTTAATCCTGGGCAGAGGGTAGGAACCTTCCTCACCTCCCCACACCGAGCCCAGCTCTCCAGTGTGCTCCAGCTCTTACATTTAGCTTAATTATGAAACATTGTCACTCGAATATTAAAATAATGTTTAATACACAGAAGGGAATAAGCCAGTCCGGAAAAATGCATAATTTCCCTGCACCTGCCCTGCTCCTCGCATGCAATGAGCTCTGTTCTTTTCCTGCCTCTCTCCTGACTGCCTCCCACAGCAATGCTGGGAATGCACTTCCAAGAGCTTTTAAAAAGCATTTAAAAGCCGGGGGGCTTCCCCCGTCTCCGCACCTTCCAGCAGCGCCCATCCTCTGACCCCCTCGCCCTGGGGAGGCGGAGCAAGGCCAGGGTGGGATCTGTCCTCCTGTGGCCTCCCAGCCCCACATCTGAGCGGCAGCACCCGGGTCTTCAGGAGAGGAAAAACAGCAACAACTTGCCTAAATCCCAGAGGACGTTTTTAAACTTGCCCGAATTAGGGCCCGGGGGCAGATGCTTGGCGTTTCCAAACAGCCGGGCTCCGAAAGCGCTCAAACACGCCGCGAGTAGCAGCGATGTCGAAAATGCCAGCCCCTGCTTTAATGTACCCCGGGATCATTCATCACCTCCACACCTTATTTTATATTGCCAGGCGCTGCTTTAAATAAGCTTTTTTTTTTTCTTTCCCCGCCCTTTAATCACTACAGCTGCAGAAGGTGCTGTCTCTTCAGCAGGGGAGAGAGAGAAGAGGGAAAAAAAGTAAGAAAAACAGCTAAAGAGGGATTTTAGGCAACAAAAAAAGCCAACGGGAGCAGCCAGGTGCAGAGCAGCTCCCAAAGGGATATTCCTCCCCGAAGCCTCCAACTGGAAAAGCCAAAGCCCAGGGGAGTGTGCTAGGCAGGCAGCAGGGAAAAGGTCTGTTGGAAGGAGACCATAAAAAATAAGTTTTATCCATGGTGGAATTAAGGGTGCAGGGGGTTTTTGGGGATGGCAGTGCAGGCAGGGACCGCACTGCCCACCAGCGAGGGGTTTCATGGACACAAGCCATGGAGCAAGGGCTGCCAGAGGACACCCCCAGCCCACACGGAAGGGGGACAGAAGTGTCACAGCTCGCCGATGTAGAGCTGCAGGAGGAGGTCAGGGAAAGGACAGACACTCAAAGGGAGAAAAGGTTTATTTATCCATCCCCTGCCCCCTCCCTGCCCAGAGTGTCCCAGGTTTCCAAGGGCAGGGCTGTATAAAGAGCGATCTGGCACCCCTGGAGGCACTACGAGCACGGATACTCCGGAAGCAAATTCAAAGCCCCATTTTCTGCCGCCTGCAGATGTCTGTCACGGGAGGCCCCCGGCCACCACCACTTTCACCCCACCTCTCCTGCACAGATCCAGAGAAACCCGAGGGAAAGGGTTAAGCAGCCTGTGGATGCTCCGCCTGTGCGCTCACCACCTGGAACGGCTGCTCACAACTGGGAACCATTAAAGCTTTAGCATGAGCTGGTGCAGGTGGTGGAGCTTTTGGCTGCGGGCTCTTTGATGCACTGGGCTTGGCAAGCTCTGGGCGTCATCTGCCAGACCACGGGGATGACCCAAGGCCACTCCTTTGTCAAGGGGACCCTGCCACCGGGGTCAAGCCCTCACAGCTCTGTGGGGTTGGGCAAGGGCCTCACTACTCCAACTAAACCTCCTCACTGAGGAAAAACTCCTGCCTGAGCCTTGGGGGGGTTAAGCTGAGTCACACCATGCTGGGGGAGGAGGGGAGGTCCAAAGGTACCACCTTCTTGATGCCATTTAAATTGGGATGCGGTAAAACGTGAAAATAACTTGAAAGGCAGTAGCCCTGTTTTATTAATAGCAAGTATTTATTAGCCTCCTTGATTTACAGTACGTTTCTGAAAGTCATCAGTCCATCACATTCTTCAGCACAGGGGCTGAGGTGTTTTTCTTGGTCAACACAATATGGAATATAGATCCGAATATGAGAAGCCAAATACAACCTTCATTTTGCATGCACATATCCCACCGACGGGAGGCCCGTAAATGAGTCCTGTATAGCCCTTAGACACATGCAGACATTGGGGGAGAGGTGGGAGCTTCTGTACATCACCACTGGAAACCCGGAGGGTCATGGAAATCGCCAGGGAAGAGCCATCAGGGCCGGACCAACCTCGGGAAGCGGCGCGGCGCACACGCCCCGGCCACCAAAAAGAGGTGGGAATCCACCTCATCTGGGTTTTGCTGGGAGAAGCCACCTGCCCATCCATCCCCCTCACTGCAGGATTTGATGCTCACACAGCACAGAGGCACCTCCACCCACCTGTTACCATCCCCAGTCCCAGATTTTCCCCCTCGTCCTGCCCTCACCGTGGGGTTTTGCCTGCCCAGCCCGCAGCACTCTGCCCACGGCCACAGAGCCGCAGCCGAGGCGGCATTCCCAGGGATCACTTTGTGCTCATTACGGGAGGCCAGGCAAAATTAAATTGGGGCCCACTGGCTCTGCCATCTGAACTTCATCACTGCTAAAGACGCAATAAAAGTAATAGCAACAACGAACAAGCCTCTGCCAGATGTGTAACTCTATCCAGCGAGATTAAGGAGTAA
This sequence comes from Struthidea cinerea, assembly GCA_013397865.1. NCBI lineage: Eukaryota > Metazoa > Chordata > Aves > Passeriformes > Corcoracidae > Struthidea > Struthidea cinerea. The sequence goes on along the minus strand of VZTI01000016.1, from coordinate 473,258 downwards.
GGGCCATATTTGGGGTTTAGGGGGTTTATTTCGTCGTTGTTCTGCCCCCTGCAACTCCACCTTTCCTTGGGAATAATTGATTACTTGGACCCCTGTAGAAGACAAATGCTAAGAGGGTGATTTTTGCGGGGAGAGAATTGGGATGGAGGGGCAACAATGTTTGGCTTTGTAGCAGATAGGACACACAACTGAACGACGCCTGAAATGGGAAGACTGGGTGAGAGGAGAAGCAGAGAGTAAGAAAAGAAGCAAATGAGGCACCACTCTCATTTTTGAGGGTCGGGGGTGTTCAGCTCACTCCTCAGTGAGACTTCACATGGGGTCAGGTGAAACACCACAGCAGAGCAGGGAGCCCTGGAACAGCAGTGATGTTTAGCAGGTCCTCCCCCTCACTGCCAAAAATCCACAGGTAAAGGCTCACCCCAAGTCTCACCAGCACCCAGACAGCTCAAACACGCACACGAAGGGAGATGCAAACCCAAAGGAAAGGCTGAAGATGGTAAAAATAACCTCCAGCAGCCCAAGGAGGATGGAGCTTCCCTCCACCTACTCCCGGCGTCCACATTGCTGGCTGCCAACACCACGATGCTCCCCAGATGGATGCTGCTGCTGATCCCACCATCACTTGGTGGGACCCAACACAAAGCTGGGGTTGAAACAAAACACAGGGAGTTTGGCAGTTTTGCTTGGAAACTCACTCACAGATCCCTTTCTGAGGAGAGGTCTTGCATCTCAAAATTCCACAGCCCAGATGCATCACGAATCCAAAATTTACATTATTTTGAAAGCAAAATTTAAGCTAGACTTCACAAAAGGCTCGACCTTCGCTGCATTTTAGTGTCAAGAAAAGTGTGCTTAGAAATCAAACACAGCACAGACAGATCATCTCCGTCCGAAAGCAGCTTTTTAAACCCAAAACCTCAAAGCTAAGCCAGGTGATTCCCAGGAATCTTGTTCATCTCAACCCCCTGGACTGGGAAGGGGAACATTTATCTTTTGCTTATTAACAACTCCAAAACTTTAGGAGCTTTGTTTTTTTAACAAAGACCAATCATACTTAATTTCCAGTTTGGATGTGCAGACCAACACCTGGAGAATATGCTAAAATACAAAACCCCTGGGAAGATTGCCCCTCTTGCACCAAAACCACAGCAACCTCCAGCTTTGAGGCTAACAGGTCCCCAGCCCTCCCCTCACAGGAAACCTCGGACCCTTACTAATTGGCAGAAACTCATTAAGCTGCTGGTGATCCCAAGCGCAGACGCAGCAAAGGGACTCAGCTAAGTCCTACTCAGACAAAAAGAGGACCCTAATAACACCCTTAATTAAAGCACACAGCCCCCTCACGTCACCCAGGGCAGTGGAAACCCTTTGGAATCTCCACCAGGCCCTGTGCTGAGGCTGTCCTGGTGCTCTGCGAGGGCCACAGCAGAGCCTGGAGCAGGAGCAGGAGCAGGAGCAGGAGCAGGGCTGGCAGCCAGGGAGAGGAGCCCCATGGATTACAAATGGCTCAGCACAGACATTGCACCTGTGTGCAACTTTAAGGCAACACCAAGTCTGAAGATGTTTCAAAGCCCTAAGAGTGGGGGGAAGAGTTTAACAACGGTATTAAAAGACAGACATTTTAAAGACTATTTCACTGCATCTTCAGCACATCAGGTATCACTTCTGTGCTTGGCAGAACACATTCAGCCCTCCCCCACTTTGTTATTTACTGCTTTTCCTGGGAGAAACCCCTGCCCTCACGCTGCCTGCTGAAGGAGAGACAAGCCACAGTCAGAGAAAGCAGATCCCATCACACTTGTTCCACCAGGCAGAGTAGCAAAAGCATAACCAGCTACCCCAGAAGACATCCATGAACTGAGTTTGGCCTGTGCTCACACAAAGGAGGAGCCAGCTCACTGAAACCCCTTATAAAGCAGCTTCCCAGCTGTCCTGGGCCACACCTGCTGTAGATATGGACCAGGTGAGTCCTGATTCGCAGTCTAGAGCAATGAGCAGAGCAACCCCCTTCGCAGTAAATAACTCCATTAGCCCTGATCTGGCACAGCTGCCTGGAGCAGAGATCCCCCGGGGCAGGAGCGGGTGTCTGACTCCCCACCACTGGTGCACTCACAATCGGGTGCTTAATCCAACAGGATTCACCCTTCCAAGCCTCAAAACCCCCTTAGGAGAAGACACAGAGGTGGCAGCACAGGCTGGGATAGGAAGAAGCTTTAAAAACATCCCTTAATGATAAAAAAAGCTGAGGCTGTGCGTAGATTTTTGGGTAGTTTGCCTTCGAAGACCAAATCACCTTAGAGGAAGCAGCAGTAGCTCCCTTTGTGTCCCAGTGCACCACGTCCTCCAGGCTCCCAGTGTGGCCCCCCTTGGAGATGCTCCTGCTGCCCACCCCAGCCAGATTTTAAGGTACCAAAGTGTCTGTGCTTGTGCTGTGCCCAGGCCACCACGAGAACCACAGCCTGGGGTTTTAAAAAACAGAAGAGTAACCACCGCTCATGGAAAAGGCAACCTCGTTTTCCCTACGGCCGTTTCACCAGGAGAGAGTCACCCCAAGTCAGCGTCTCGCTCAGATTGTAAGGAAGGAGAGGAATAAAACAGAAGTGAGATCGCAGTTCATACACGAAGTCAGTAAATCCATTGTCCCTTTCCCCACGACTCGGCTCCATCCCGCTGATCCCAGCAGCCCGACACGGCCAGCCAGCCACTCCACTCGCTACCCAGCTGGCTTCTTTCACCAAATAAGGTCCATTCCCACTCGTCAGCACAGGCATGAGCAGCTACAGCCTATAAATCCCATCAGAGACAGCACAAAGCTCACACATAACCCATCTTCTGTTCGGCAAAGCGCCTGGGCCCCGAATCAGGAGACTCCTTGGGTGGCTGCTCAGGCTTGAGCAAGGGACGAGCATCGCTGGCAAGCAGGAAAGCTCGTGCCCCTGGTGCAAAGTGTGGGAAACACTGGGACAACAACCTGACAGCAGCTCCCCCAGCTCAGGGCAGGGCTCTGCATCTCTTGGTTTGACAGCATCTCCATAGCACCACTATCACTCCTCCCGAAACCTGCGCTGGCCTCACTTTTCCTCGCACGGACACGAGAGGACGTCACGGATCCCAGCAGCCCCAAAAGTACGTAGCTTAACAGCAGAAATGCAACACGACAGCTGGCATTCATCAAGGAGGGACGGGCGATGCAGGAGAGCTGGGAGAGCCCCCCCTTTCAGCATCACCAAAGGCCAGAGGGGGCTCAGCACTGCTCGGGGTGCCCAGCCCAAAGCCTTACTCCTGGCCTAGCTCTGTCCGCCGGGGCCAGGCAGCCCCTGGTGCCAACACCATCCCCAGTGAAAACTCAGCACTCGCTTTTCTGCAGCCGGTACGGGAACACAAAGTCACACCAGCCGTCTGGCCCTTGTTAGCATTAAAAATTAAAGACAGAGCAAACAAAACCTAAAGCTCCAACATTTATTATGGCAATTTCCCACCCACCCACAGACCTACACTGTGTTTTGCTTTATTTTTAATTCATCACATCAGATGTGCCTCCCGAGGAATGGCACGTTGCGGGGATAACCAACAGGCCGGGTTGTCCATGAGAGCAAGACAGTCTTTTCCATGGGGAAAGGAGCCAGTCGAAGCCATCATTAAGCCCTTGACCTTGGTGGGTGGGTTTTTTTCGTTTGTTTGTTTTTAGAAAATGAAAAAAGAAACAAATGAACAAAAAAAACCCCAAAAAACCCAGAAAACCAACCCCAAAGAAGTGTTGTACTCTATTACAAAATATAAATACGATAGTCTTGCAGGCAGGAGGAGCCCGGGGAGCGCTGCCTTCGGCGGGTGACTCCTCAGGCTCTCCCGGGGATGCGGCGAGCCAGCAGGACAGAGGCCACCTCCGGACGCCGAGACGCCGCCGGCCGCTCGCCCCAGCTTCACCTCCTTTCAGAATTTAAGTGCTCTGGAACTTCCATCCGAAAACTGCCAGACATCCGGGGCTCCCTGGGCGCTGCGCCAGCTGGGGGGGTACGCCGAACCTACAGAGAGCATGGGGACAGAGGAGAGAACAGGTGTGACATGGCCCACGGTGTGAGTCATCCCCTTAGCCTACTTTTCTTTTGGTCTCTTGTTTGTCTCTAACACCTAGGGACGCCCAACTGCAGGGCGGAGTGGGATACGGCAGGACGGAGCCCTTCCTCTCTCAGGCCACGCTATCGCATCCGGCATCCTCGGCACCACGCAGGAACCACAGGGATCATTTAGGAAGAAAAACCTCCAGAATTTACTGGGCAAGGACCAAGCCAGCCTGTCTTGCAAACCTCCTCCTACTCTTTCCCAAACCCTCATGGGCTTCCCCCAGGTGCTGAAGGCCCTCCTAAAGCCATCAGTACTGTTATCACGGCACACGGCGGGTGGTTCACGGAGGGCTTTTCCCAGCTCCCGGCGCGGTGGATATCGTGCGGCATGGAAGCGCGTGTCGCGGCAGTAAAGCTCAAGCTGCACAGCCCCAGCCCACGCCCAGCAAAGCCATCGACCCCAGCAGCGTGGGATGGGGCACTGGGACAGCAATCATTCCTGGCTCCGAGCCCCTGCTCCGGCTCGATCACCCAGCACCGCGCTACCCACGCGACAGGCTAAGGGCTATACTGGTGGCAAGGTTGGCACATCATCAACACACCCCTCAAAATCCACCTTGGCAGCCCAACGGGGAGCTGGTTTCTATGGAAGTTACTTCATTAATACTTAAAAGAGTGGTTAAAGGGCTACTACACGTGAGCTGCCATCAGGACTTAGTAAGCAGCTCCTTCCTAGGCCAGATCTTCACTGGGTGTTAACTGGAGTGTCTCCTCTGAAGTCAAGAGCACCACGCCCGACTTCCCTCTGGGGAGGGCTTGTTGCTGGCTGCTCTCTGAGCCCAGCAGTTTCCAGGCTAATGTTAAGCTGGCTGAGACTTCCAAGGCAGCCAAGAGCAGCACAGCCATCCCAGCCACAAGCACAACAGCACTGCAAAGCTTCAGTCCCGCCAAGGGGCACAAAACCTTGGGGTTCCCCCACGCCTCCTGCCCCTCCTGCATCCCTGTGGCTCATTGGAAACCAGCAGCTGAGCATCTGGGCCCGAGGAGCAGCATCTCTTCACAGCTCTGGCAGAGAGCCCTCTGGGCAGTATCACTCTCTCCTAGTCAATACTACAATTTGTCCATGCATCCGCCAAAAGTGGGTTTCAACCTTTATTGGAGGAAAAAAGAGAAGGAGGGATCTAGAAGAGCAGCTGGTATCTCTTTTCTGTTTGGTACAAACTCTGCACTTAGATAAACCCCAAAACTGTATCTCATCAGATACGCCACAGCCTCCTGAATGTCAAGCAAAGACATGGTATCACTTACTCCCGTATTATCTCAGCCCTTGGAAACATAATAAATATGAAACATCTGTAGTCTAAATTCTGGGTACTGTTTCACCGCCTTCATGACATTAATCATTCAATTTGGAGGAGATTAGACACGAAAGGGGCTATGCCATAAAACCATGTTCCTCCTCAAAAGTTGACGGGGCTTGAGATTTTAACAATAAAGACACTGTTACCCAAATATCACTTATTCCTAGAGACATCTTTTTGCACAGAAACAGGGAAGTTTCCAGGCAGCGCAGGTCACGCGTGCACGGGATGCCAAAGAAGCTCGAGAGCACATGGTGGGGCCTGGGACATCCATGCCCCAACCCAACAAACTTCAGTGGGTTCATCACACCAGTAACTTATTGCCCCTGGCAGAAAAGCACCGCGTTCATGAACATCTGCTTTGGTGCCGGGGTGACAGCGCGTTGCCATTCGCCAGCTACGCTCCCGCCAGCCGCTGTTCAGACAATTCCTCCTACAGCAGGAGCTGCTTCTCCCGCAGCTCTTTCCTCCAGACCACCACCCCTGCCCTGTGTGCCACGCGGCGCCTGCTGGGCTCGTTTAGCTCTGGGAAACCTGGAAAATTTAGCTTTGGGAAACCTGTCAATCACACGCATCACCATGCCACTTAATAAAGAAGTCAATTGTTTGCTTTCCACTGGTTAATCTTGTAGCAGCACAGGTCTGCCTAGTGATGCCTGTATATGGATATATGCAGATGCCTGTCTATATGCTTTTATAGATGATCATTTCGTAAGTAAAGTACAGCACGGGGAAAGGTAGTGGGACGACGACCACCGCAGGACCGACACAGGGTACAGCGCCCGCTCTGGAAGATAGCCAGGCTACGCTCAACCCCGGGCACAGCTAACCCGAGCCCTCTAGAAAACATCTCCACCGTGGTCTCAACAACCAGCAATGAAAATAGGGACAGGGAGGGAGAGACCGGACTCCGTACGGGTATTTCATGGCATAGGATCAAAAGATGTGTCATCAAGGCAGCTGCAAAGCACATCCCTGTGGACACCGGCCCTTCAGGGAACAGCCAGCGTCCAGGCCTGTCACCTTGAGCTCCCCACGTGGGGGCTGGATTCTGCCTTCCCTACGCTGTGCTAGGGATCCCTCTGGCACAACTCCAGCTCCAGCCAGTGGGTACCAGCCTGCTGAAGGGGAGCGCAGCTCGGGGGGCACTGCCGGCACCTTTCCAGCCCTCCCGCACTCTGATCCCACTAGCCCAGACAACAAAATCTTCATTCCTCCTCTTTCAGGATTAAAATGGAGCTTTACTACTTTCTTTTCAAATCTCTCTTAGAAAAGGAGTAATTCTTTTTCTTTAGATAGGTATTTCTGTCTTGTTTTAAAATTCCAAACCTCCCCCTCAGAAGGCACCGGGCAAAATACAGGCAACAAACGATGCCATCACAAGAAGACGACAGAACAACTGGAAGGTTTTACAGAAATCAAAAAAAGGAAAAGAAAAAAAAAAGTATTAAATCCATTACACTAGGAACAGCAAGAGACAGTATCACAGCGGTACGTGCTTTAATAAAGTAAAGAGATGCTGCAACATGCAGTATTTGTCAAACTGACAACATATACAGACCCCTAAGGGGGGGACAGGGGGGACCTGAACTCCGGATTTTAGAGACAATGCACAGAAGCCTGCAATTCCCACCAAAAAATACCAAAGCCCGGGGAGAAGAGAGGGGAGCTCCCAGCTCCAGGCGGGAGCGGGGCTGGGAGCTTTGGGCTGGGGTCGGTGCGATCCCGGAGCCGCGGCGGGAGACCTCGGCCCCCCGAGAGAAATCAGCTCCTGCCCACGCGCCCGCATGCGCCAGTGGCTGATTTCACCCCGTCCCCAAAAGCAGCCGGGGAGGGGGGAGTCCCGGGGGGCTGCAGAGCTGTTGGTTTGCTCACCTCTTCTGCCACAGGTTTGCCAAACGGGGAGGGAATCCCTGCTGCAGACCGAGTGAAGGCCGGGGGGGCCGCAGGCTATCGCGGTGAGGGGGTCACAGCTCAGTCCTGATCTAGAGGGGGGAAAAAATCCCAAAGCTACAGGTCCACACTGCCAACACTTTCCACTGGCCGGAAAGTGGAACTCCTTAGCCCAAAAATCCTCTTCCTGGGCAGAGGGGGCTTATTTTAGGCCAAGCTGGGTGGCAGGCGCTCCCTGGGGATCGGAGCCCCCCAAAACGCCCCTGTGAGGGACCTTCCCCTACAGCCTGCTGCTGGAAGCCACCTACAGCGTGTGTCAAATGAGGACACCAGAAGCTGACACTGTGTACTTTAAGGTTTTTTTTTTATTTTTTCAATAAAGGGACAAAATGGGTGTATGAACAGGATAATGCAGACAACTGCCAAAAAAACACAGACAGTGGTTTTTCCAATAGAACTTAACAAAGACCAGAAACAAATACAATAAAAAGCCAGGTTGTAATGACCTTTGGTCATCCAAATTAAAAAAAAAAAAAAAAAAAA
>VZTI01000016.1:412432-461747 GCA_013397865.1 Struthidea cinerea | reverse complement strand
GCACTTTCCAAATATCCTTAGCTTCCATGACTTCCATCACAAGGGACTAGAAAACCTCTACAGGGATGCGGGATGGGTTAGGGACCGGGGTGGATGGGGAGGGGGGTACGAATATACCTCTATTCAGTTTTTATCTCGTTATTCAAGACTCGATCACTGTGCCATTTTTTCATGTGTTTCTCCAGGGTACTGTACACGCTAAAAGGCATCTTACAAATCTCGCATTTGTAAACGTCCTTTCCCACCTGCCCGTGTGTTTTCATGTGCCGGGTGAGCTTGCTACTCTGGGCGCAGGCGTAGTTGCAAAGCTCACACTTATACGGCCTCTCGCCCGTGTGGCTCCGTCTGTGGACGGTGAGATTACTACAGTTCTTGAAGACCTTCCCACAGTACTCACAAGTGTCGCTGCGTCTGCCCTCTTTTGAGCTGGGCCTGCCAGGGCCCGGGCCACTAATATGGGGGGTGCTCCCTCCGCTTCCCGTGCCACTGCGGCCTGAGATCCCTCCGTCCAGCTCGCCCGGCGGCGTGGAGAAGCGCAGGCTGCCGTTCTCCGAGGAGTGCTCGGAGGAGGAGGCGAAGGGCGATTGTCGGGAGTCGCCGAAGCTGAGGAAGGGGTCCTTCAGCTGCCGGGAGGCGGCGTAGCCCGCCAGCCACTGGGAGTAAACGTTCTCGGTGTTGGGCATGGCGGCTGCCGGCAGGTCGAACTCCTTCTCCAGCTTGATGCGTTTGGAGAAGGGGCTCAGGGAGCTGGGGCTACCCAGCAGCAGCTTTTTGGACAGGCCTCCCGAGGCAGACTCCCCCGGGGAGCAGCCCCGGCCGTTGACGGCCCCCTCGTCAATGCGGTCGGACTCGCCGGCCACAGAGTCTTCGTCGCAAGTGTCCCTGTGCACCTCGGGCTCGGGGAGGTGGCCCCGCTTGTGTTTCTCCCCCAGGACCTGGTGGAAGGCCTCGCTGAAGTGCTGCATGGAGCTCAAGACCATGCCCTGCATGACGTCCGGCATCGACCGGCCCTCCTCGCCAGCCCGCGAGTTGTTCTCATGGTGACGGGCCGCCTCCAGGCTCATCCCGAAGCCATAGTCCGGCCTGTCACTCTCGTTCAAGTCCTCCTCCTCTTCCTCCTCCTCCTCCTCCTCTTCCTCCTCCTCCTCCTCCTCTTCCTCATCCCCGTTCTCAGGGATCATGTTGGGGTCATTCTCGCTCTTGAACTTGGCCACCACGGACTTGAGGGCGCTGCTGGCGCTGCCCACCAGGTCGCTGGTGCCCGGCTCAGGGGAGCTGGCGGTGGAGAGCCCATCGTCCGACTTCACTGTCATGGGGGAGGACTTGTGCATGTGGGTCTTCATGTGGCGCTTCAGCTTGCTGGCCTGCGTGCAGGCGTGGTCGCAGAGGTTGCACTTGTAGGGCTTCTCCCCCGTGTGGCTCCGGCGGTGGACCACCAGGTTGCTCTGAAACTTGAAGGTCTTCCCGCAGAACTCGCAGGACTTGGACTTCATGGGGGCCTGGGAGGGAGGAGGAGCGGACTGCAGAGGAGGAAGGGGCGGCGTGGCCAGGAACGGGGGCTTGCTGCCGGGCTGGAAGGGCTGCAGCAACCTTTGCATAGGGCTGGGCCGGCTCGGGGACAAGGGTGGGCTGGAGGTGTTGCCGGCCAGCTCCCGCAGCCTCCGGGAGAAATCCATAGCGGGGGGCTCCATCGCCATGGGGTTCAGTCGCAGCACCCTGTCAAAGGCACTAGGGTGATGGGTGGCCAGAGCCATTTCTTCCGCACCCAGGCGCTCAATGCGATGCGGATCCAAATGGTGCCTCGGGGGAGGGCTAAAGAGGGGCGGCGTGGGTGGGAAACGCCCTTCTCCCAGCCCCGACGCCTCCCTCGAGACCGAGCCGGGTATTCTGAGCAGGTTAAAAGGGTTATTGTCTGCAATGTGAATCCCGTGGAGAGGTGGCTGGGAAGGGCACTCTGCACCTAGTCCTGTTGGGATACCAACCCGTGGCGTCAGGGGGCTGCCGTGCTCGCTTTCTAGGTAGATCCGTAAGCCGTGCGTGTTCTGTGCGTGCTGCAAGAGGAACCAGGCGCTGTTGAAAGGCTGCTTACAAGTCGTACACGTGTAGCTGCTGGGCTCGTCTTTACCTGCAAAATAACACAACAAGCAGCGTCAATCTCCGGCCGTCCAGCGGCGGGCGAGCACTCGCCTCCCCGCCTAACCTCCTCTCCTCCTCCGAGACACTCAGCTGGGAGCTGGGGAAGGGACATCCCAGCTGAGGGACATGCAGGGGACATGGATGGGAAGAGTTAAGGGGCCCAGTGGGGAGATCCAAACCCATGCCAAGCACATCCACCTCCTCCCACCATGCCCAGCTCTGGGTTCAACACTGAACCACGGCGGGTAACCATAGCACAAAACAAGCTACGAAAAATAAGAGATGTTAAAGTCAGTCAATGCCAGCTCCAGCTCAACAGACTTTATGCTGCAAGAGGCTGCTAGCATTTAGAGTGTGGGTAAATAAATATGCAAATAAGTATATAAATGGATAAATAAACATAAAATAAGTAAATCCCCTTCTGAAAAGCACTCCACATAGATCAGTTCAAAGCATCACAACTGCCAGCAAAAGCTGGGCATCATCATGTTTTTAGTCTCCTCCTTATTTTGAGACTAACAATGTGTACAAAATGAAGCATCAATTTCTGCTCCTTAGCAGAGATTCACCTCTGGGGCAAGGAAAAAAATAAAAATAAAAAGGGAAAGAAAAAAAAATCGAGCATGGGACAGGGAAAGGGGAAGATAGAGAGAGCGGCAGCTCCGCCAGGGAAAGAGCTGGAGGGTGGCCAGGAGGCCTGGCCGAGCGCCCTGCCGGAGCTGCATTATTTCTCTCACGCTGAAAAGAAGCTGAGGATGGTAAATGCCACTTTGGCAAGTAGCAAGCTAACTCTATTTCATGATAATTTATTTTTGGAGATAACACGGACATTATAAAAGAGCAACCAACTAATAAATAACTAAACAAAAAGCCGGCTAATAATGACAGCAGAAAGCAGCCCCTTCTAATATATGGCAAAACAAGGGGGATGAATAACTTTTTGAGGGCCGCCCACGAGGGAAGAGCGGCGTGAGATATGGCGAAGGTGAGGGTGCCTTTATTGATTACTGGGATTTTGCGAATAATTCACTTCCACCCCCATATGGATGCTTTTTGCTAAACGCTGGTAAACCAAAGCTGGAGCTAAGAGAAGGATATAAATTCATTTCCAGCCCTGTTCAGCAGTTCTCACAGAGCTGTTGTTTAGTGATATTTTAACAAATAAAAATAGTGTTGCGGTTTGCTGAGAGATAAACCAGGAGCCCTCCAAGGGCATCAGCACTTGAGGTGGTACCAGCCTTCACCACATACTCCTGCCCTGACCCAACATTTGCATCCCAAAGAATCTGCTCCTTAGTCATCTCTCTTGAGTAAACAATCTGCACTGAGAGTTGCTCCCATTAGGTTTCCCCTACTTGCCTAATATAAAGAAAAAGAAAATCTAAAAAACCAAATAAGGCAAATTAGGAAAGGGAACATTGCTTTATCTGCACCCATCTTGTTTCCCATCTCACAGGGGAGGAAAAGCATCATGTGAGCATTTTCCTCCTGAGTGGTCTGGGGATACAGGACAGAACTAGGCATCTTTAATGTCCCTTCCAACCTAAACCATTCCGTGATCCTATGAGATCCAGCACTGGCTGTACTGCTCCATCCCAGCTTCCCTCCCTGCCTCCCGGCTCTGCCGCTATTCTACATTTGGCCTGAGAAGCTGAATCAGGCAAGCAAAGAGCCTCAATCATCTACAGCAGGCATTTAACACTTTAATCACTTTAAAAGCCCTTGGAATAATATTTAACATTTCATCCTGAAGCCGGTGTTGGAATAAAATGCACTGTGGTGTTTAGTATGTGCCAGGCATGTGAGCACAGATAAATACTTAAATCTGCTGAAATTAGAGGGAAATTCAATTGGACTTTCACATTCCTATGCTCATTTGTGAGCTCAGGGGAAAAAAAAAAAATTATCTTGCTTCACCATAATGAAGTGGAAGTTTTTAACACCACGGTAGGAGCTAACAACAAAACGCTACCTCGCCTCTCTACCTTATAGATCAGGTCAGAGAAAATAGCATTTTATCTTATAATGAGGATACAACATTGAGCATTTGCTATCACATTTTAGTATTCCCATCAACTAGATATTCTAGATCATAAGGGCAGCTCGTGTAATCATAATGTCAATGAGAAGGGCTGTTACGACTGAGACTAAAGATTACATGGAAAAAGCTGCTTTGAAACTGGTAATTATTACCAGTCCACTAATAGCAAATGATGCATTACAGTTTCACCGTATAATCTGTATTTCACTCAGCTCCTGCCAGTGCGGCCTTATTATATTACAGCGTTCACGAATTCTAAATTCCTAAGCTACAGTCATCAATAAATGTGTTACTTGCCATAATTTGCAAAATTACTTTGTTCATAACATCTTCGACTGTTATAAAGACTGGAATTGATTTCCCGCGTGGCGAAATTAGGGCTACATTGATTTAGTGGAGTGTAAAATGTAAGATTATTCTTCATGTGCTTGCCTGAAAAACAAGTTTTCAATTCACTGTCAGTGTTTGGTAATCAAGATAATAATTTACATTTAAAAACATGTTTATGTACAGAACTTCCCTAAACAACCCAAGATTTTCGAGGGAGCAAGGTAAAACCAGGCAATAAAACGAAGGAGCGAAACAGTTAAAATCCACCAGCCATTTGTCTCCACCTCCTGCTCTGAAGAGACATGATTTCTAATTTGTCTATTAGTGCTTGATTAATTATGAAGGCTATTGACTGACCATATCACCACCTAGAGATACGTTCCAGTCTGATGCAGCCTTGCCAAACTGCAAAAATTATGGCACTAATCCACAGCAACAAGACGGGTCCTTAGGCTGCCACGGCAATCCCTGGGTTTGGAAGGGACTCGCCTTTCCTTGCTCCCATCCCACCACCACCATGGGTTCTTTGGGACACCATCTGGGTCCCCTCAAGAGTCAGATGGGATTGCAGGACCCAAAGGCCGCATCCACTGATGTCTCCTAGCTGTGGGCCAGCCCCTGTCCACACAGCCTTCCCAGCTAACGCATGCGGGCAAGACCACGGGCAAGCGAGGTGGGTCTCACAGCAGGGAGATGCAGTAGCCTGTGCTGGCAAAGGACAGAGCTGGAGAAGGCCCCACAGGGCTCTTTGTGCCTCATCATCCACCAGGATAATGTGATGGGATATGTCATCCATTGTGATGCCACTGGGACTTTCAGCTGATTTCCGAGAGTGAGGAGTCACTGCTGAACCAGCTCTCCTTGGCCATCAGCAGCGGGGCTGGAGCTCACATCATGGAGCTGGAGCTCGCATCCTTGGCTACTTCTCATTCAGGAATTTGAGGCTGAAAGGGTCCCCCAGCTCTCACCCTCCGACCTTCCCTGCAGTACGTGTCACTCTGTGACCAACACAGTGTCTTTCAGTAAAGCACAATCTCCTCCAGCCCCGCAAACTGTGGGGCAGAGCGCAAAATCCCAGTGAAATGTATTCAAACCAGCTCAGCAGACAGGGGAGAGCACCCACTGCTTGCCACCACAGTCAGTTCTCACAGCTAATCACACTCACAGACGGGTACTGGGATACACCTGAACTTCTCTGGCTCTAATTCCTACCTGTTCTCTTTGTATTTTGAGGTTTTTTTTGTGGTTGAAACACGGAAAAGTTCTTGATACACAATGGGCCCCCTCACGCACACCAAGGTGATCTTTGTGAAATCAAGGCACACTTCAAAACCCAGTTATTTTTCCATCCTGAGGCCACCCCTTCACTACTCAAGGACCAGCCTAGCCCTTCTTATCCTGGCATCATGCTGGGAAGGACCTGATTTTCCTTGCAGCCTCCCACAGAGCTGCTGCCTTCCAGGATACTGCACCCAGCTCTGTAAGCACATCCCCAATTCCACTCCTCCAGCCAAGGACCACAGCAGGCTGGAGCCAATGTCTTCTCAACACACCCTTCCTGACGGTCTTTCCAGACCACCCCATTAACCTGCCTCTCTTGCTCTGCACCCGCCTTTGCTTTACCCACAATGCCAATCAACCAGAATTGCATATTAATTTCTAAATCACCAACAAAGCACTAAGCACCACTGAGGCTGCCATCAGCACCTGCTGAGCTCTCCAGCTAAGCCCCCACATTCCCAAATCTGCTGGCCAGCTCTGCATCACCTGTGCTAGCAGTACCACCCAGTGCACGGTCTTCCCATATGCAATGTCACAGCGCTGTGCAGAGTCCATTTCATCTACATTTATCAACCACAGTTGTCATCTAGAAGAATGAAATCAGGTTTATTTGACAAGATCCATATTCCATAAATCTAGGCTGAGTGGCACGAATTATATTTCTATCCTTTAATTCTTTATCAATTGAATCTTATGTTGGTTCTTCCATTATTTTGCCCAGAAGAGATAAGCAAAGTGTTGCCAACTCTCCCACATTACCCTGACCAGCTCTTGACAGCATTTTCCCAGTTCATAAGCTTTTTTAGAAACCAGCATCACATGACAACTCTTTAAGGTTCTTTGGGTGCAACTTTTCAGAGCCTTTTTATTTAAAAATATTTCTCTCCATTGACGAAGAAAAACTTTTTCTCTCTCCTTGTATAAAACCCTCCCTGGTTACTAATGAGCTAGGAAAAAAACATCGTCAGCCACCCGAGATACAGAAACGTAACACGGCTGCTCTACAGGTCTACAGCACAAATATTTATCAAGAATTTCTACCTTACTGCTTCTTCCATTTATCCCTTCTCTTTTCTCCAGAATCCTGAGAAGCTCTCTCCCTCCTCCTCTCCCCAATGGTGCCAGGCACAAATTTTCCTCGGCATCTTCAGCTCCCCTGACCCCTTCTCTACCCGCTATGGTTTCTCACTGCGATTGATTGCTATCCATTTTCCATTTTTTTAATTGTCATATATTGATTTTTTTAATATCTAATTGCTGTTCTCATCTCACCACTGAAGCGAGCGAAGTGGGTTTTGGACTGGGGCCAGAGTTGCCCTCTCCTTCCTGGACAGCTCATCAACTCTTTACAAATAGCCTCCAATTACCATTCGCATTTTTGTGTGTACATTTTTCCTCCCAGTCCATTTTACTGCTCATTTTCCTCCTACTTGGGAAATTACTCCTGTAGGAGAATTACATGGGGATAGCATGACCCAAATACAAACCTGCGGCCAAGATGACACCTGACTGGCCTCACCCAGTGAAGCATCCACCACCATTACATTTTTAATGCTTTCTCTACATCCTGGATGGCAAAAGACCAGTGATGAGACACAGCATTTCACTACGGCACAAATGTCCAGTGTTTCTCAAGTTATTGGCTCCTGCTTAAAAAAAAGCAGCAGAACAGCTCTTGCCTGCCATGCCCCCAGAAGAAGTGATTTAGCCAGTGACACACAAGTGACAGATTCAGCTTCTGATCCGCAAAATGTTAACAAATGAGCAGGATGGATATTGGCATTTGAGTGCCTTTAAGGGCAGTTGGCACAATTACTCAGTAAAATATGAAGAGATGGCTGCTTTCAGCATTAAGGGGCTTTTTTTATATTAAGGAAAAGCTGGCGCTTCTGCAGTGTGCTCACAGATACACCCGGCACGCTCAGAGTCCGAGTCGGAGCAAGCCAACACCTCCAGGCACAATAGAGCTGGCTCCAAGCAAGAACCACAGCCATGTCCACAGCCACCAGCAGCACAGCCAGACAAGATGCTGGGGAGAAGACCAGCTGGGAGGAGAAGCTGTCAGCTAGATGCTACTGCTGGGAGGGAGGGGAAAAAAAAAAAAAAAAAAAGGCATTTCTGGAGCTAGCATGCAAGTTCAGGCACTGCCAAGTGAGTAATGGAATAATCTGCACGCCCGTGCCAATGTGCTTTGGAAGAGCTTCCTTAGTTTCTCAAAAGTCAGGGCTGGATCCAGGAAAGCTGCTCGCTGGACACAGCACAGGCAGCAACCTCTGGGTGCACCTAACCAGGCCCATGGCACAGGACGCTGTGTGGGGAAGGAGCCCCAGCTTAAGGAGCAGGATATTAAACACAAGGTCTGTGTTACCCCGGGGCACTGCACAGGCTGCACACAAACACGGAGCATTAGAGACACCCCAGTTTTCCCAGTGTTTTCCCAAACAAACCGGCAGCGTAAGCAGTGGCTGCGCACGTGCCAATGGTGTTCGCAAGGATTTCATTCACAGCGGCAGATTTGCTCCCTCAGAAAAATCCCCAAGCCAGAGAAATCTCCAAGCAGACCTGGATGTGGCCCTTGCTGCCTGGACAGCCCAGCCCCTGTTCTCAGCAGAATCCCTCCACAAACCAGCACCACAGGCCTTGGTGGCTTTGCTCCTGTGTTCTCCCTCACCTTCCCAAGAAACCTGCATGTGTAAGCAAAGCCAAGGAGTCTTCACCAGGCTTCCTGCACCTACAGGGCACATACACACCTTTCTCTATCAAACAGCAAAGACAGAAGTTAAAACTGACTCAAACACATGCAACCTGCAGGAAGCATCCCCCTCTCTTCTGCTCGCCACCAAACAATCATGGGAGGAACAGCCTGAGCCAAACCCAGGAACTTCTTTATTCAGCTTTAATGTCAACTGACTGCTTGATTTTTGGACTGATAAATTTGGAGTCGTTATGGTATTTAAAGGGGGGAAGAAAAAAATTGAGTTAATTGTTACCACTTGTACTTGATTCAGTTCTCCATCTGGCTTGTCAAATTTTTTTTTTTTTCCTCTCTCTCTCTCTTTTGGAAATCCATACTGTTGAAATTCCTTTCAATTGCAAACTAGTGAAGTGGAACAGTTGGGACACGGGAAGCGTCGCAGGGCCGGGAGATAAGCGGGTCCTGCTCCATTCTTGCAGCAGCCACTTCTCCCTTGGTAAGGAAGAGCTGCTTTGGCGTGACTCACCTTTTCCTGGTAGCATCAGTTCAGAAGGGAAACTCTAACTGTCCAAAGGTATTTTCTCCTTCCTGCACTAATTCCCCGTCCTGATCCTCCAGATTGCAAGAGGCGTGTGATTAACCTGGTCTGTCATTAACCAGTCCTAAGTAGCTGTTGGCACTGGGAGCATCAGCACTGCCACTGCTGCTCTCGTAATAATTGGAATAGCACTAAATAACAGCAGTAGCTGCATTTGTGTACAACAGGGTACTTCCTCTCTAACCTCTTCTCTTTATCATGAGAGGAACCAGATTCAGAAACACTGAAAAAGGAAAATATCCCCAAAAATCTGAAGGAAGTGACGTAGTATTGCTTGTAAAACAGGAAGTGCCAGGGCTGTTCTGCCTTTGAAAATAAAATTCTGCAAACAGAGCCCACACTGTTTATGCAAAAGCCTGGTGGAGGGTCTTGGACCAGCTTAGTCATCAAAAAATCTAGAAGAGGTTTTGCTTTGCAGGACTCTCAATGCTCCATCTGCCATCTTTACCAGACTTTCTTTACTATAACTTACGGATAAAAGGTATTCCTGAAATTGATATTCAGTACTGAAATCGATACATCAATGTTGATATTTATATTCTTGAAAATAAATATTCTGCCTGCAAATTCAGACTTCCTGAAATCATATTAATAAAACTGAGAAAACACTTTGCAAACCAACTATGAGTAACGCCACTTTTTCATCACACCTCCTTTTAAAAACCTTCTTTAAGGAAGAACCAGGCCAAAACATTAATGCTGTGACTCAAACTTCAAAAAAGAAACCCAAGCCCCAGCAATAATAAAACAGCAGCTGGCATTGCTTTGCCAGTCAAAGATTTAGACTGGAGTTAGGAACTCCAAGAATTCCCCATTTTCTCCCAAAGCCAAATTTTCATTGGGCTTTAAAGCACTGCTCAAGTTTCCACAAAGCAGAAGCTTTTTTGGGCCTGAGGAAAGAGCGGGTGGGAAGGAGTGGGACCAGGGAGACCCGTTCCTGCCTGCAGAAGAACTGGGTATTTAATGGGTAACCAGTTTGGTTGTAGCCTCAACATTACTCATTCTTCTAACCAGAACCAAAGTCCATACACTTAGATTCCCACCCCAAAAAAAATACTTCATTAGCAACAAGCGACAAAACACACAGAGCCTCAGTGGGGTGCTGGGGTCTCATGGCCTGACCTCAGCGTCTGTCACCACTTTCAAGGCGATGACGATTTGGCCACCAAGAAAACCTGCTTCAAGCTCCAACTTGGCAAGTAAGGTATCAGCCTGTGACTGATTTTGTGCTTTTTTAAAACCTAAGGGGGGTGGAAATCTGTCGCGCCTTGATTAGCGAGGAACAGAGGAAACCTGTCATGGGAAAACAATGCTGTGCTTGAAATTCAGCTCTGACTGAGTTTTAGAAGAAACCCCTCAAGCAAAGACGACCCGATCACGTGCACATATGCACCCTATACATTAACGCTATGGGGTGGATAAAAGAGAGGCGATGCAGACCTCAGCACGACATGGGAAGCAGCTCCAGTCTGCTGTAGTTACAGACACCAGTGGTGGGACCTAAAGGCTGAACAATGCAGTGATTTCAGCCCTGCAGGAGGAACTCTCCACTGATATCATCACACATCTCTAAAAACATCCTTAGTGAAGTAACCAACACCCCAGATGCCATCCCTGGCAGTGTTCAAGGCCGTGCTGGATGGGAACTGAGCAACCTGGTCTAGTGGAAAGTGATTCTGCCCATGGCAGAGGGGTTGGAACTGGATGGTCTTTAAGGTCCCTTCAACCCAAACCATTCTGTGTTTCTGTGATGCACAATCTTCCCCACCTGCCTGTCCCTGACTGCCTCTCCCCAAGCACAGGCATAGGGATTGTAAAGGATTCAAACAGGAATGGCATCACTGGAGTGACATCTGCTAAATCAGCTCCTCTGGACCTACCTGGCACCAGGTGTGTCCCCTGCTGGAAGGCCCACCTGGACCCACCAAGGACCAAGCCTCATCTAAGCCCTGCCCCAAAAACAGTATCAAAGCCCTTCCACAGCCTCACCTGATTATCCAGCAAACGGTACCTGGCTCCAACAGTCCATAATTATGCATTTACCCAGTGGCTGCTGGGTACAATCAAGTCAATAATTCACTTTTTAAATGCAGTGCTGTAATTATACAGCTACAAAGAGCTTCCAAATAATTTCATTCACTCATACACCTACGCGTTGAATTGTTTCCCTTTCTACCATTTTCTCCCTGGCCGGCGGCATCTGAAGGAAAGGCAGAGCACACTTCAGAAAGTTCCTTGCAAGGGAGAGGAAGGAGATGCTCTAGCACAACAACTCAGGTCACCCCCGCTGGTGTGGGGCAGGGGGTGTTTCTCCCTATTTGTGTTGTGGTTCTGGCACCACTGAGTCGTGCAGCCAGCACCCGGCACAGGCGAGGGTGAGTCAGGGATGCTGCTCTGCAATGCACATCGTGCACTCAGTATCTCTTACACACAGAGACTCCCAGACCAATGCCAGGACACTGCTTTCCCAGGAAGAGCTGCTAAAGCCTGCTGACCTGATTGGTGCTCCAGGACCTTGCTGGAGGACAAGGCAGCTCTGCTGCACGGGGCACTCCTGGAGAGATGAAGTGTGCTTCGAAACGGCTGAGCCCCATCCCAGGGAGAAAGTGGGGCTGGCACCTTCCCACCACTGCTCACCAGCAGGGACACTGGTGCCAGAGCATCGCTGGGCCATCAAGTCCCCTCATCACCAATGGCCTTGCTTTATTTTTGCTGGTTTTTCACATCTTAGTGTCTCTATTTGATGTGCCTGGCTCTGTAAAGCCATGTGCGTTTAAACCATCACCTTGAAGAGATACGGTGGTCCCTGACAGTCCTTCTGGCTCTTCTCATCAGCCAGGCACCACCAATGTCCCCTTCCCCAGCCCACGGCACCCAGCTCCCACCCATGCCTTGGGAAGGGTGTTGGCGGAGCCAAAAATCCCCAGACCTCAACCAAGTCAGTGACTGAGGAACTCCTTGGAAGCCTTATTCCACCATCTCCTTCCCAGAACAGATCCTCTTCAGACTCTCCTCTTTCCCAGCCTTCTCCTTTGGCTCGCTTTCCTCTCACTTTCAAATTAATGATATTTAGCCAGCAGCAAACCATCCTGACAAAGTGGGTCAGGGGAACTGCAGGTCCCCCCGAACGACACCTCTGCCTGCAAATCATCTGCCAGGAAGGCAAAGGTTTATTCTGTCCCTGAGCAAGTTCAATGTCACCATGGAGCTGCAAGCACAGCAAGTGCTGAACCAGATCCTACAACGTTTCGTTTCATAACTTGCACAAGCAAGTATTAGTAGAATCGATAAATTATATATATTTTTTCCCCTCTCTGCTTTGCAAATAGGACCAAAAGGTGTCGTAAAGTTGTCCGGTCTTCTCCGGTTTATCCTGTCTCCTCTCCGTCGTTGAGATATCCTTGAAGTTGAAAATGATATAATACTCCGAATATCTGGAGTTTGGAAGGATGTAAGACTTGCAAGAATTGCTACAGCTTTATTGCATTCTCGGGGCACAGAGAGTATTTACCACACATACATCAAGTCAAGGAATGCAAAAAGGGCATGTGGAAATTTGGCGCTCCGAGCTCAGGAGCCGAAACTCTCAGAAACGCAGATAAAGAGTGGATTTCCTTATTTATAGATTTGCAGATGAAATCCAACAAAACCAGCCCTCCCCCCTCCAAAAAAAAAAACCACCCCACCTCCCTCTTTTATGTCAGTAAAGCTGATTCAATTTCCAGGCTTGCAAGGTCTCCTCTCGCCGAGTATTACCCGACCCCAATAACACGCGCCGTTCCAAGGTTAAGATCCGTTTCCTTACAATAATGCAGAAAGCTGTTGTTTCAGTCGTGGCTGCAGAATTCAGCTTTGAAGGACAGGTTAGTACCACACTACATTTAACTGAATTCAGTTCATCTGATTATACAGTGCCTTGCTTTCTGGAATATGTAATCATCTCTTTCTGATGACATTTTAAATATCCAACTAGACAAATAATTGCAGCAATAATTGATAGCTGAGTCAAGCTGGAAGATTATTGATTGGCACAGTACCCACTGAAACAAATGTTCATCTTTCAAACATTACAGTGAAGATGCTTAAATCTAACTTTTGCTGATAAATGATAAAAATTTGATTTACTGATAAAACCACCAGAATAGAAGATGCACTTCAGGATTTGATTACCTGGGGAAATTTTTTCAAAGAAAAATTAGGCGGTGGGATTTATATTCTATTTCACGTGAATAATTGCCAAGATATGGATAAGCCATTGGAACATAAACACACGCGGAGGAGTCTTTAAGAGTTGCTGATTAACTCTCTACCTTCCTGAATGGAATTTATCTGTTCCCAATCACTGTTTGTGTGGGAGTTTATCGTGCTGCCTTCCCAAGGATGCATCCACGGGTCTCATTACCAGGAGCAGGAATAACATGTCAGAAAAGATCTCCCGGTCGTTTTCCCAGCAGCTCGAAGCCCTCAGTTTAAATGTTCATAATCTAACTCTGCTGTGAACGCAGCTCAAAGGAGGGTCCAGTCTCATTGTCCGTGGTGTAAATCAGGAGCACCACCACCCCAATCTGCGGCACCATGGAATGGCAGCAAGAGGAAAGTCAAAACCAGGTGCATTTCCAAACTGACTCCCTATCTTAAAGCTGAAATAAAACCACTTTTCAGCTGCTATTACACAGGGCCTGCTTAAACACGGGTTCCTTCTAATTATGAAATTCCAGACCCCGCAGCACTACTTCTATGTCAGGGGGGAGAGAGGGGGAATTTCTGAAACTTACTGATTAGAAAGCAGAGCGAGTGGCCACGGCAGAGAATCGCATGTGGGGAAAGGCAGGCAATGAGCTGCCTAGTTAGGGCAGAGGAGCTGTCGCAAGGCAGAAGCCTGAAATTAAGGAAGAGAGCCAGAATATTTGAGCAGGGAACAAAGAGCATAAATTCCAGAGTAAGAGATGAAAAATGCACTGAAACGTTTTGAAACGGAGCCATTAGGAGCTGATTGAGTCTCGGAGCTACTGTTAAAAATCAGCCGCTTGTTAGATGCGGCGATCAGCTGAGCCCTGACACTTAAGGCGTACGAGGGGGCTTGTCGAGTGGCTTCGCTCTAATTTAGAGATCCTCAGTTAATTAGAAAGCCCTCAGATTTTCTGCAAATGCAGGTCGCTATCGACAGCTCCTGCTTTTGATGCTTTCCGGGTGACAGTTGCCGGACTGACCTTTCTGGCGCTGGCAGGGCTGCCCAGACCCTCGCCATGCCGGGGAATTCAATCACGGCCGCCAGCGCCACCGGCAAGTTACAAGTAAGGTTACTCTGCTCCTAGATGTCGTTTCCTTCTCTGAAACAAACCCTGATGAAATCTGCATCTGCTTAATGCTATAAATAGCTCCAGTGTTGAATTATTATCATTTTTCCTCCCTGCTGAGTGGATGTCACAGCCAGTCCAGAACTTCAGGGTGGGAGCTTATCAAAGGTGGCACCAGCAGCGTTCAGGAGAAGGGCATTGCTTTATGGGGGACAACCTGCTTGCACTGAACTCACATGCACAACTCCTTGCAGGAGAGAAACCTCCCTTTGAGATTTCATTTCCCCAATGCCTATGGCTGCAGAGCATGAAGCCCCTGCCCAGGGGACGGCACTTCCTGGGCTTCCCTAAGCACCCAGCATGCCCCATTCCATGGGGATGCCTTTCCCAGCCACAAGCAAGCTCTGGTGAAGCTCTCCAGAGCGGAAACCACTGATAACACCTAATGCAGGACAAATAGCAACACAGGCAACCACTGAACAAAACAAGGCTTGTTTGGAAATGCATGGAAACGCGTGGAAGTTACGGTGACAACCCAAAGGCAAGATGACAGACCTGCAGTCACACAGGGAGTTGCCGGCAGACGCTAGAAAATTAACTCTCAGGAACTGTCTAGCATTGGCAGGGAAATGAATGAGATGATCTAAGAGATATTTTCCACCTCTAATAGGATTTGATGATGATTTTGCATAGGCTTTTGTGCTAGCCTGGCTTTTGATAAAGGCATGGTGTCTCTTTTCAACCCACATGCAAGGGAGAGATTAATAAGTTGCAAACTCGGCCCACCTCGGCTATAAATGGTTCCTGTGCCCATAGGGGGAAAAAATCCAAGCTATGACTGAAAAAACCCCAGTGAACTGTGTGCAGTTAGTGCTTTTACACCCAAATCTTCAGTTATTAAAGAGATTTGGAAAGGAGAGAAAAATACTCCTCCAGCACCCAAAAAACCATCAATTTAGTAGCCAGACGGGCAGCAATGCACAAACCGTGTCCACCTAAGGAGCACTGGACTGAGACCTTTCCAGGGAGAGCCTTCTGAATGCTGTGGGAGGCATGGAGAGATGAGATGGCTCCAGCATATCCTGCAGAAGAAGGGGGCAGAGCTGTTGCACTCATGTGGGAAGTCCTGGCATGGACATTTTTGCCCGTGCACAGCCTCAGACTAGCAGAGGGTAAGACCTGAGGACTGGCCTTGGAGGATGCATTAAGATGGCACTGATGGTAAGCAACTAAATGAAAACCAGAGTTTTTAAGCATACAAAACAGATTGTAGAGGACCCCAGTTTTCAGCAAAATAAGCATTTTCTTAAAGGAAAACACAATTAAATGTAACTGCCAGCACTTAGATACCAATAACAGCCTCTCAAACAAACCCCTAATCTCACCTGTTCAAGCAAATAATCTCCCACATAGTCTACATGGTCATATCAAAATATCCTTCCTTACTCCATGGGCTGTTCCACTGCTATTTTTCAGAAGGAAAATTTGAATTCACATCCAGGATCCAGGCCCTGCTCTTTAGCATCCCTGGGACTAAACCAAGCCTTGGTGCTGTCTAACCCTTGTCCTGGGCCAAATGAATGTGGCTGAATGAGCCACTCTCCTGCTCTTCACCCAGGAGTCTTCCTCTTCTGACCCTTCATCTCTTTAACTTTGAGGACACATTGCATAAGGAGGGTGGGATCTCCATCACCCGTCTGCTGATGCTACCACAGGCAGCCCACACATCCTGCTGTACATTCAAGTGCACAGGAGGACACAGGGCACACTGTGACCTGCCAGCAGCACCTCCACATCCACATAGACAGGACAACCCATCTGGGAGCCACATGCTGGCATCACTTCTCTTGCTGCCAGCACACAGAGCAGCTCTGCTTTTCAGGAAAACCAGCCCACAGGGCCAAAGATGGACAACCAGACCCATCTGTGCATGCCTGACCACAGACTTTTGTCTGCAGCAAGCGCTTCAGGTTCAAGGCTGCGGTTGTTTGCACTGCAGTCAGGTCCAGCGGCCACCACGGGGGACCAGAACCCCTCAGAGTGCAGCACTGCACCCAGAGATAACAAAATGACAGTTCCTGGAGCTGGCAGCTATCACCATCACTATTAGAACCTGGGCTGCCAGTTTGAACAGGCACTGCCTCCATGCACTCCCCACTCCTCAGGCTTCAGCAGGTGAGCGGCAGAAGTTTCAATCCTCTCATTTGCTGCCGTGTCGCGGAGCGCTTTCGAAAAGCCACAGAGGCCCATTTGTAGTTGGAGTAAAAGAAATTTGCCTCGTGTAATTTTTTAGCAGTAACATCGTAAGAGCAATAACATTAGAAAGTATTAACACCAAGATGCTGCACTTACGTCCGAGGAACTCCGTGTGCTTTGCAATGTCATTAATGCCATGAAGGCTGTACAGGGAGTGGAAGGGTTGCTCATTCCATCCACTGACTCTGGGCCCTCATTTTCCTGGGGATGGGAGCACTTTCCAACAAGCACCACCAAGCACACAGCTTGTACTTGCCACCTCCAACACTCTGTCTGTGCCTGACACCCAGAACTTCCCAAAAAAGGGTGCTGGATGCGGTGGAGATGGGCAGCTGCTCCATAAAAGATGTACAAGTCCTTGAGTCATCACTTTACCTGAGCGTGTTATCAGCAAACACCCCATCTGGGGGCAGGCTGGGAGATGGCCATATATACAACAGGTCTGAAATTGCCATCGGCTTCACCTCCATCCTTTTCTGATGTCCTTGGCCATCCAGTTAAGATCTGACAGCATTTAAAGATGACAGTGCTTGAGGTAATGGGACAATGCCATAACAGGATTACAGGAAATGTGAAAGAAAGGACATACGTACATAATGTCATTTAGGTAATGTCATCTATGAACAGTTTTGCCGCAATTTTTGCTGACAAAGAAGTCAGTCTCACTTATACAATTCCTTTAAACTCTATTACTGCTGTAAATAACTTTACTTCTTCCTGAAAGAAAGCTTTTTAGATGCATAGTCACAAATATTTTCTCCAACTTTCTGCTCTGAGGTGGGGTATCCTGGGGGGAAGAAGTCACATAAACCAGCACGAGGCAGTGAGTGGGATGAGGCAGCAAGATCGAAGGACTCCCTGCCACTCTCCCAACTGCTGCAGAGCACCCAGACTTCATAAGATCCTCCCAATTAATTCCCACCCAGCTATTTCCTCCCTGCGCCCTTTTTTCCATCAGTATTCCCTTTCAGTCCCACCGCAGCTGCCCCCGAAACAGCTTCCTCATTGTCCCCCACCAGAAGTGGTGTATGTGTGCCAAGCAACTGACCGCAAACAAAAGCTTGTTTGACCAACGCTTGTTCCGAAACAAAACCCCGGCTGGAGAAGGAAATCCCGCAAAGGAGGGGGGATTGATGCTGGGACAATTTGGAAGGCGAGCCCAGGGCGACTCACATTCTTGCCAGACAATGGTGTCTGGCCTCTCCATTCACCGCCTGCCTCGCACCCCTCCCCAAAAAGTCCCCCCTAAAAGCCATGTTTATCATATAGTCTGATAAGCAGGGGAGATGCCGTTAAACTGAGCCCGCAACACTCTCGCGCGCTGCCCGCGGCGGCTCGGGGACACAGGGCAGACAATAGGAGAAGCCTCTAAGGGGACTTGGAGAAGGGTTTCTGGAACTGAACTTACTGCTAGGCAATACTGCAAGGAGTTGATTCCTTCTAGATGGGACGGTGAAAATTCATGGCCAAGGGGGTGTGTGTGTGAATTCCCCCTGTGCTACCCTGTATTAGGGAGTATGTACTTATTCTGACCAGTATGTTTCTTCCCACCTCCCCAGGCTTGCCTTAGGTGACTCCTTCCCCTGAGCAGCTGTTGAGAGATGACCGAGCCTCTGCCCCCTGCACATCTGCCTGCCACTGGCATGTGATAATACTGATTAGAGGAAACACCCTCACTGGGCAGGCAGCCCCCTCCCTCGATAAGTACGGTTGGAAACCACAGGAGTTGCACAGGCCGGCTCGGGAGCCGTGTGCAGGCCTGACCATCTTATCCGTTAATAAGCAGACACCCAGGTCCTGCTGGCGTTGAGCAACGCCGACATCTGCCCGCTGAGGCAACGCGTGGGACAGCAGCTGGGTGTGCGGCCAGCGGGGTTTGCTGCGGGCTCCCCGTAGGCTTTTGTGGGGCAGCATCCCACCACCTGTCTGTCTGTCCACTCGGGCACGTATCACTGCTAGAAGATGCTTGGAGTAAAGATAGATACATTAAAAATCCTCACAAAATCATAATAAGCAGCCCTTGAATGGCACATCCCAGATCGCTTGTCACCCAGCTGTCCCCAGAGCGCACCTCACCACCCCCTGCACCAGGTAGAGACTGAGAAACCAACCAAAGCAGCTCCAGTCCTTTCCCCTGCACCTGCGCTCCGGTCACCACCTAAGCAGAAGAAAAGCTTTGCTGTGATTAAAGGCCATTTTCCAAAGCAGATTTGCCATGTCGGTGCCGAGGCCGCTCACAGTGTTTAGTCAGTGCCTGGGTGTTGGCAAGCAGGTGCGCACAGCTTTGATTTCTGCCCCGCAGAAGCGCAGTGCAGGTGCTGTCAGATGCTATCTATGGGCCAGAGTCTGCAGGGACCAGCCACGGAACTGAGGGGGTGACTTTGATACTGTTTAGAGAGTGCCAAAGTTACAGACCCAATCCTAAGGCAAACTGCAGGTCCCTCGCTTTTGGGTTAGGATCTGCCCCTCTGGACCCTGTGTATCTGCCAGTTTTGCTGTTGCTTTACAGAGATCCCACCACCGCTGAGCTTCCACAGCCTTGGACAACACCAAAATGGGAGCCATGGAAGCCATCCGTCCCCTTGGTGCAGCTCCAGCAGCACCTGCAGCTCCTTGCCCCCTTCAGTAGGACATGTGGGTGATCAGGATCTGATCAGGTCACAAACATTGCAGTGCATGTGCCTTCCACCGCACATCCCACATTTTTGAGCGGTTTGAAACAATTCTGCACTTACTTTCACATCTCCTCTAAAGCTGAGCTTTGAACAGCCCTCCAAAGTGGTGTGTCGCTGCAGGCACCACTTCTGGACGCATGGTGAGGATGTCCCATGCCACTGTGTCCATCCAGAGAGCTACTGGCACTAGAGGAACCAGCAAGGGGGACACGTGACCGCTACAAAACCGGCCTGCTCCAGCCATGCTGCCTCTGAGACACCAAACACCCTGTCCAGCTACACTATACATCGAGCAATACACTACACAGACTTCTTTTTGGGGTTGGGACATTAATAATGCTGCCTTAAAGTTGCCCTGAGCACTTACTGTTTCCATCTGCCTTCTCTCAAGTTGGGATGCTGCAGAGGCAGAGCACATCCCTGCTGGAAACTAAAGGAGAGGCTGCCAGGGAAACACATGCAGCCCTTCCAAGCACCACAGGCATTTTTAAGCACAACCCTACTACTTTCAGAAAACCAGCCCTAATTGTTCGTATCCTGGTAAAGCCTCTCTGAGCACGGCACTGCCCCACAAGAGCTCAAATAACTGCATGAAGGGAGGGGTCTACCCCATCCCACGCCCTGCAGCCAGGCTCAGCAGCAATCCAATGGCCAAATGAGATGACTTAGACATAAGGTTTGCAGGTACAATTTCAGGAATGGGGCGATTCCTGTTAGAACACGGGCATAAAAACAGAGTTAATGCCCTTGTTATCTGGCTAACCACATTGCTGTGCTGGGCATGGTCTGTCCAGTGATACTGGCCAAGCAGGGATGCTGCAGCACTGGGAGCTGCAGGAACAGGGCACACAATGGTCCCAGCGAATTAACCAGCCACCATGGAAAACCTGGCTTCATTCCTTACCACGAACATCAAGAGGTGATTCTTCCCTCCCCAAGTCACTTGATCCTTCCCCTGCATGCAGCTCACCTGTCCAAGCCAGAGTGTTGCAGCAGCAGAGGGGCTCACCATAGCCAGGGACGGGGATGGAGCAGCCTCATGGCTCTGCTCTCCCTGTACCACACCACATCCCAGGTGATGGGCTGACACAGGCTGCTGAACCTGACACTGCTCCAGGAGGCCACAGCTGAGGCATATATGACTCATTTATAAATTATATACTAAAATTATATCCTACCTTTTTTTTATTCAAATACTATTAAGCAGAAATTCCACAGCAATTTGCTTTGTTTCTTTGATCATGGGATTGCCACTCTTCTTTCCTTGGGGAAAAACATGCCCTAAAAACAAACAAATGCTGCACTGGAAGTGAAGAGCCCACTCCTTTGAAAGCTCTGGAGAGACACTTAGAGCTGTTAAAAGACACACTCTTGTCCCTAAAAACCAAGGCTATCCCGAACTGTGACGCTGAAGGACACCAGGAGGCCCTCAGCAACCCCAGACTGTGGTTTCACAACCTTGCAAATATTTTCCAAACTCCTAATCTTACAAATAAGTGGAACAGGACAGGCAATCACTATCAGCATGTGAAAACACAGGGCTTTCTCTGCCAGGGCTGGGGCAGCTACTGATGTATTCCAACCCTGCTCCAGGACAGCCACTGCTTTCCACTGACAGCACTTGATTTATTCCAGTCACTTTGGTGAAGCCTCCAGCTTTCCCTACCACTGACTCAAACTCTTGTTGGTTTTGCAGATCTGGAATAATCCCTTTGGCCTCATGGCAGCAAGCAGTGTGAACCTCGCCTGCATATATCCGATCTGAAGTGGAACTGAAGTCCTGTTGTCAAATTCTATTCCAGAGCGCCAGTAGGATCCTGTAATCCCATGGCTCCAAGAAAGCTTTAGGAGGAAACACAGATCTAGTGAGAATCACCATCAAACCATCAGCAATGCCTGGAAACCTACCTATGTGGATATTTGGACTAACTGCCAGCAGAAAAGGCACAAGGTGAATTTTCCTCTACACCTATCCAAATCCATCTACATCTGGCTCTGCACATAAGCCACCAAAATCTCTTAACCTCTCCTTCTAAGTGACAATTGTCATTTTCCTATGTGGGACCTGATGTGATATTTGCCTCCAACCATTAGCTGCAGACTTGGAATCAGACCCTCTCTGTGAGTGACCCCGGGGAGGAGCAGCATTCCAGGATAAGGTGGGAGTTTGCAGCCTGGCATAGAAATGTGTCTCTCAAATGCAGGGGTTGCCTCTCCACCACCCTTTGCTCTGAGCTTCTTCAGCCCACAGTCTCATTCTGCGGCTGCTCTGAATCAGCCCTGTGCCACATAATTGCGTGAATTCAGTGCTAAGCCTGAACTAACAGAGCCAGGCTCTCACGGGGCTTACCAGCTGGGGCTGGGTGCTGCAGGGGCTCAGCACCTACCCCACTCCTGGCAGGGCCATGGCACGGGTCCAGCCGGCTCCGAGCGGGAGTGGAGTTCGCTCGTGTCCGCTGGCAAAATGAACGCGAGCCTCGTAAGAAGTACGCCTCGGAAAGCCTGGAAACCTGACAGCTTTTTGTGCCGTAATAATGCAATTCAAAAGACTATCGGGATTGTATAAATATTTGTACAGACACTTATCGCTGGAGCAGTCAGATACTCGGGCCCCCTGCATCAGCTGATCGGCTTCAAGTCCTCGCCTCCTCTGCTAAACCAAAACTGTGCAACCCCAGCATCACCATCCACACAGCGAAACATAAAGCCTCTGTTTATATAAATAGTCTCCAGCCTCTACCCTCCCTACTTGCTGGGCGGTTGTCAGCAAAATAAAAAGTGGGATCGGATTCCCAGCCCACTAAAAAAGAACAGGAGCAGGATGTATGTTTTAGCCAAGGAATTAATTAATTATTATTAACACAATGAATGTTCGCTAGGAAATGTTTGTACTTTGCCACTGTAATTAAATATTCTCACTCATGCAGCTCTCAGCCTTCAGAAATTAGTATTGCATTTTACAGTCCAGTTCAGGTTTCTTTTAATAAGAAAATACTTTCACATTGAATTTTTCATTTTCTGCTGGCATGGGAAGGCAGTAGAAGGTCTCTGAACACCCATACCTATCTGCCTTTCTGAACAATTTCAAATACTTTTTTTCAGTGGCGTAGTGTTTTCAAAATGAAAAGTCCTCTGTCCTTTTTGCCCCAGTACAAGCTTGATCTTGGTGAATAAAATGGGTTCCATCACCCTGGGTGCCTCCCTCTGCGCTTCCGCTGCTATTATTGGCACCCCCGTGAACTAAACCAGCAGTCTCTTCATGAGCAGGTACCTATGCAAGGCTTGTGGGGAAAACTCGTTCAGGAAAGGACTCTCCACAGCACAAGGACTGCAACACCTCACCCGAGTGAAGGGTTTCTAATCCCTTTACTCAAGGTCTGTTTGCTTCAGCCAGCTGCTCACAGAAAACAGGCAGCAGAATCCAGCCCTCTGTCTCCGTGAAATGGTCAAAGACACGTAGGATTACTACTAATTTGGAAAGAAAGCACCCAAGACATAATGTAATTCCACCACTAGATTTTATCGCTGTTACTCACAATGAGCAAATACCAGGGGAATCACTGAGCAGAGAGCTCAGAAGGAAACCAGACCCAGCTCCTTCCTGCCGGAGCCGCTGCCGGAGCCAACCAGAGCCACCGCCAAAGCCACGCAGCCCCAGCTCCCCACCCGGGTAACTAACCACCATACCAGGTGAGCCTCACCTGCCTCACCCTTCCCACAAAAGAAGAAAGCACTGGAGCTCGGGTTCGGGGATTTAATTTCTCCTCCTTACCCTCAGACGGACGCGCGCAATCGCTCCGTTTTATCATTGCTGATTTAGATAATGCTCAGTTCCAGCAGGAAACATCTTAACTCTGAAGATCTGATGATTGCCCCAGCAATCAGTTGTTCAAATAGTTGAAAATTAAGACTATAGCACACAAAGTAAATTAAGTAATTTTCTACCCTCCTAGGGTCTCCCAAGTCTATCAGATTTCCCACAACTGGTATGTCATGATGCCTCATTACTGTAAAGAAAATACAGCTCGGTGAGGCCTTTAAGTGGCCTACTCTCAAAGACTCGGGGAAAAAAATGATCTTAAAAAACAGATCCCACTGCAAATGTAACAGAAGACCATCAGCAGACCTTGTTTATCTACTCCTGTGCTCAATTCTCACGGCTTAGGCCACATAAACCCCAAAAAAGAGCGTTTGCAGCTGTTCTCTATCACACCAGCTCTGTCATCATAGACAAAAACTGAGACAAAACCAACTTTGATTTTGTTTGCAAGGATGGCAGCAGAATCAGGGCTGAAGAAGATGCCCTCCAACCCAAAAAGACTGCAATCTGATCCCAAAGCATGTACCACTTCAGCATCCTTAATACAGCAGTCCTACCTCTCGGTCTCCTTTCCTACAATAAGTCAGCTTTTAGGCCATGGCTGATTATTTTTAAATAAGCATTTTGAACTCAGCCTGCAAACATTCCTACTGAAACGCCATGGGATGCTCTGTTAGCTTTAGTCATTAAAACAAGCCTTCAGCACAGGGATGGTGCTGTGCCGCTTCCCAACGCTCCCTGGATCCCTTCCACCCCGGCTGCAGCATCACGGAGAGGTTTTGTTCCTAAGCCCAAACAAGCTGGAATCATTCCCAAGCATTCAGAAACCTCGAGCCCAGCAATAAGCACTCAGCATTACGGCAATCACCTGGTGGAGGCCACTTTAACTTCAGTTTTATGTTGTGACTTTCATTGAAACCCTCTGATTTGGACTATATATATTTTTTAATATTTATATTTATATATATATATTTTTAATANTTATTTTTTATATATATATATATTTTTTTTTTTTTTTGGCAGCACAAACTCTCCCTAGTTGGTCTTAAGCCAGAGGTGAGCTTTTATAAGACAAAAAAATATAAATCAGTCACTTATTTTCAGCTAAAAAGAGAGGAGATGGGAAAACCCAACTGATAAGAGCTTTTTAAGACAGTTAGTTGCAAGTTACCAAAGGAGGGGACAAATAGCCACTACCCCGTGTTCAGATGCTGGTCAGGCCCTCAAAGAACCACCACTTTATAGACTGGTGGGGAAAGTAAGAGGGAAAGAAAGCAAATGCTATTAACACAGGTAAATATTTTAGCATGTGCATCAAAGCCTGTCCAGCAATCACTCTGTGCTGTGTTTTTTCAGCAGACCCTGACCCATGAGGCCAAATCCCCCAAAGAGGTCCATCAAGACACACAGGGAACCTTCCTTGGATCTGAAAGACGGAGAAGAAACTGGAGCTCTTGCCAAAATACCAGCCATGACTGCCCAAAGTGCCGGATTCACTGGAGGCACCTCGACTTGAGAAGCCACATTTCAATGTTACTTGTGCTTTGCCAAGGGGATGAAAGCATACGTCAACCCTTCAAGACCAGGAGGAAAAAGCCCGCATCCCAGTTGACCATCCCAACCCAGATAAGGGAGGAGAGGCTTCAAGTTCCCACACACAAGTATGTGCACAAAACAGGTGGAAAGATCCCTGTGCTGAGCCTGAAGCGTTTTTCCTGGCTTGTATGCAATATAAAAGCCTGAGAAATGCCAGGGGCCTGCTCGCCACCAGCCTAATTCCAGACACTTCCCACTGCCTGGGTGTTTAGGTCTTGCATATCCCCCCCTCTTCCTCCTCCATCCCTCCCGGCACGCAGGCACCCAAAAGGAGATCGCCCACCGTGGCACAAGAATGCTGCACAAGCTGTGACTCTCCTCTGGTTGCCCCTTATCTAACCCTGAGCCCCGATAAAAATCCACCCATGACCTCCTGCTCCTTTTGATTTATACTATTTTTTGCTTCTGAAACCTCGCTCAGCTCTCGGGATCCTTGAAGAGATCTGCAAAAAAGCCCAGCCCCACTAGAAATGCCATGATTTTAGCATTTTGCTTGGAAATGGGTGCATGCAAAAGGCAGTAGTGTAAGGAAAACCAAAGAGTGCCAGAGCAGTTCTTCCCATCCTCTCCCAACCAAGCCTGCTATTCTTGGGCACTGTCAAACCAAAGGAATTTTCCCTTTCCCTCTCCTGACAATACGTTATTTGTACATGTTTACGCTGAGGATTAAATCCTCATCCGGGCTGGAGAGTGTGGCTCATTCACAGCTTCTGCTCTTCAGTGGAGCTTCCCCTGAGCTGCCTTTCCAGGGCTGTTTAGCAGCTCCCTGGACAGGGAAGGCAGCCCACAGCCAGAACACACAGGTACAATCCAGTACAGCAGCTGGCGAACTTGGGAGATTACTCGGTGCACGACCACAAGGACTTGGTTTCAGCCGCACAAACACTTTCTCCACGTTGGCTAACACAGGACTCTCTGCCCTCCTGCCGAGCGCCAGCTCACCCCTTATCTCTCCCCATGGGGACTCACCCCTTATCTCCCCATCAGGCCTCAAAGGAGCTGTTGTTTCCTGATCCCATCATTCTGGATCAGGCCACCATCCTCCTGATCAGGTATGTCCCCACAGAAAGGAGCACCCGCAGAGGTTCCCAACAGCCGGGACAGGGCCCAAACCCCAAGCGATGGCAAGCACAGTACTCATAGTGAAATACCCCCTTTCTCCCTCAAAAGCACTCAATGGAGTTTCATTTCCCTGCCAGCAGGCTTGAATAACATTTTAAATGCCAAGATTTATACACAGACACTTATAAATGTATTCCATTATAGCCTTTGCAAAACTACATTTCAACCTAAACATTCAATTAATGTAATTAAATTGCTACCTGGCGGTATTATCTAATTTCACTTCGGATCTGTGCTATTGAAAAGCATGTGTCTTTTAGCACTCCGACTGGCAAGACATGTGATAAACAGACCTATAAACATGTTGGCTCAACCGAGCTGTTTAAAAATAAATTAGCAAACTATAAAAATAAACAGTAACATACATATGTACTCAATTATGAACTAACTCTAATTTTTGTTCTGAAATACTGTCTTTGACCTTAGTCATAAACAAGCACTATTAAAAAAACATAATATCTCAACAGACAGAAGGGCAGGGATTAAACGCTCATCGCGCGCAGCAGAATGCAAAATAAGGGATGAAAAGAAAGAAGAGAAGAAAGAAAAGGGGGGGAGAAGCTCACCCTTTATTAAATGCGGCAACCTATACCCACCACAAGCGTTTATGTTGATTAAAGCTGCCTGGATTCAAGACAAAAAAGTTAAAACCTACTGAAGTGCATATGGAGGAAAACCTTGTAAGGTTCAGCGGGAGGAAAAGATCGTTTTAGCGTGTGTGGGAGGGAGGGAGGGAGGGCAGTGTGGGTCCCACAGGGCCACCCATGGCCTTCAGCTGTCCAGGTACAAACCCTGCTACCGTCTTGCAAGAATCCAAGAGCATATGGCAGAAAGGTGGGAAGCGTCCTCGCGCCCGCCGCACCACAGCCGAGGGGGAAAAACAAACAAACAGTTTTTTTGAAGGCTGTAGAGCAGCGTCCAGACCATGTTTCTGCCATTAATCCAGAGCTCCCGAAAGAAAAGAACAAGGCAACTGTAGCTGTGCTACAACTGCCAGCACTATTCTGTTTTCTCTGGGAAGGAAGGAAGGAAGGAAGTGTTGATACTCAAAAGGCACATTTTGCACCCAAAGCTGAGATTTTCAAGGCTTTCAGGCTACACAGGGGGCATCAATGTCTCTCCCCACAGCAGAACCCAAGCCCACACGTGCACTCATGAGCAAAACCTCACAAGAAACCCAAAACCAACAGCAAAAGTAGTTGAGCAACTACTAAGCTCACCCACAGAGAACCAGCCTAAGACACCGACTGCCATCAGGCTGTCTCCCCAAAAAATCTTGTATAAATAAACAATAGGAGGCAACTCGTGTTCATCGACACATGGGCCCACGAGCAGCAGAGAGAAGCGGGTGGAAGAGAGGCCTTGCCCAAGGCCAGATCCTCGCCAGCAGTGAGACACTGAGACTCAGCCCTGCAGTCAGCAACAAGGCAGGGGCTGACATTTCCACTAACAAGAAGGGCTGCCAGTTGCTGAGACACAAACAAAACATTGACAAGGCATGTTTCTCAAGGGATGCAACAGGAAGGGTCCATAGGAGACAGCAAGAGCATGCATCTTCTTTTCTTTTAATCTTTTCATCTTTTTTTTCCCCCCAAGGACCTCCACATTGGCAGAAGCTGGATGCCAGAGAGCTCCATGCACCAGAGGAAACATGGATGGTCAAAGAGGGTGGAGACAGAGACAAGCAGGGCTATGCTGGGTCTCAGGGTGAGTCAGGAAGACCACACAGCTGAAGTCACTACCAGCCATCGGAGTTGGCACATGCTGCTGCCTGGTGGGATGGAGCCAACGGCCTCTCCTCCACAGTCATCAACACTATCAAAAAACCCAGAAGGATTTACCTTAATTTCTGGGGCAAATACTCCTGGTGTCTACACAGACCCCCCCCCCTTTTTTTTTTTTTTTTCGTTCTTCCAATAAATGTCTGCCATTCCCTTAAGCAACCTCTGGATGCTGGCGCCTGGGAATGACCATGAATTATCAGTCAAATGTCAACCAGCAAAGCACCGGCACAACCCAGAGCTGCTCTCAGTGGGGCGACTTTTCCGTGCTTCAGCAGTGGGAACATCTCACACATCAGGACCGACCAGCCCCAGATGCTACAGTCATGTTGCAGTCTGCACCATAGCCATCCCCTCCCTCTTCTTCCAGAGCTGGGTATCTCACACACATTGGAAGAGCAAAATAAGAATAACAACAGGTCCCCCATCCAGACTGTCTAGTCCTTTCCTCCTTCTCTGGCAAAAAACTTGAAACCCAGCTGTGTCCCAAGGCCACCTCCCCAGCCCAGAGGATACCCTGACCACAAAGTAATGACAAGAAAGAACTGCAATTAAAGCAACAAGCCAGTTTGAAAACAAATGCCATTTTCTGCCCATCCTCCCTGCTTTGTTACCAATAAAAAACACTTAGAGCCACTATTCATGCAGACATAAAGTGCTAATGGCTACCTGTTAACATGTTTCATCATGCCAACATTTCTGCTCTGATTTTGACAGTTCCCTTTTTGTTATTTTAAACTAAGGGAGTGCTAATCTGGGTTGGAACTGAAGGCTGCAAGAATTACAATCTACATCAACTGCACAGTTACTGACACCATTTCCTTCCACTCTGCACCATTTCACAGACACAGTCTTCTTGCAGCCAAGCTCTTTTCCAGACTATAAGAAGTTGGAAGTGCAGGAGCACAGCAGACTGGGAAGATTGTAAAACGTTGGTGAGAAGTCCTGTGAATTCTTGCCCCAGCCCCGTGCATTTTAGGGCCAATGGGAGGGAAGAGAGCAATGTGAATACCAAAATCCATCGTACTGGAAAAGTCACTTTTAATGTCTTAAGGAAAAAAAATTAAGTGGCCAATCCTGTACGACTTCAGGGATGAGCCTTCAGGATTAGAACAGCTGCTGGTGCAAATTGACCAGGCAGGTCCCATCTGATTTACACCTCAAGGGTTGCCCTAGGTGTGACTACAGGTGATTCACTGGCTCTTCTGGATGTGGAAAGAACAAACTCCTCGGGTACCACCCCAGCAGTCACTGACACCAGCTGGACATCAGAACAGGTACTGGTGTCCTCTGCACACAAAGATGTGCTGGGCACCTTTGCCTGCCTCACACTGAGACTACACCTACTGACATCCTCAGAGTCACAGCAGGTGGAGATCTGCTTGTGTGAAAGGAGAGCCCGGTCCTCTGATTACCACCAGCTCAGGTCAGAGTCACAGCAGGTGGAGATCTGCTTGTGTGAAAGGAGAGCCCGGTCCTCTGATTACCACCAGCTCAGGTCAGAGCCACAACCTGATTGTCCACAGGGCAGGAGAGGGACAGAAGCTCTCTGGTCTCCAAAGCTGCAGTAGCCCCGCCAAGATCCCCAGTGGCTTTGAGTGCACACACAGGGACGTTTCCTTTCCCCAGCTTTGCAACTGTTTGTTAGAGCAAATTAAGAGTGCTAACAAGACTTACTGCAGCCCATTGCAAGGAGGTTAAGAAACATGACTTATCTGATGCAATCAGCAGTGTAATGCAACCTCCCAAGTCCCGGTTCAGGCAAAATGCGTGCAAGTAACCAGAAGGGACCGGCACAACCTTGAGGGAAGAGTGGGGATGCTCCAGCCCAACCCACAATGCCAGAGAGGGAGCACAGCAGGGAATAGGAAATTCCCTGCACCTCTGCTTCGTGTTTTCTGCTGCTTCCAAGGGTTCCCACGCTGTACAGGCCAGAAAGAGAACACCAGATCTCTGGTCTGACTCAACATGGCCAGTTTTCTGTCTTTTTTGAAAAAGATTGCTCCACAGTACAAGAAGGTGAGGGACACCTTTATTTGCTGGGCTGAAAAGTAAACATGGGTTGGCTTCACCACCTAAGCCTTGCCACCTGATTGCTGCAAGGGCAGTGTCATGACAGGCTGAGGTTGTCTCATCTGCAGACCCTGTACACTCCCAGGATGCTGACCAGGACAGGCAAGCATGGATCCCCACAGGAATCATTAGCCTGAGGGTGTTCACTTACAGCAAATCCCGGTGTGGAGCCCCAAGCCTCGCTGTGCACACCTGGCGAGAGGGATGGGAGGGCAGTGTTGCCCACGCGGGGAGGTTCCCACCACAAACTGGTGTTGGGAGGCTGAAAGGCGGGAGAGCAGATAGTATTTTCGAGGGAGTATGAGATAAGAGGAGGTGGAGTTTCCCGATAAAGAGGATTTCCCTGCTCAAATATCAAAGGATTCACACTAAGAAAAGGGGGGAGAAGGGGAATTACATCAGTCTGAGGCACACTTTCTCTTTTAAACTCTGACCTTCTATTGTCTGTCTTCTTGACTAGGATTTAAAAGCCCTTTGTTGGGCTGTGTTACATGGTGTGATCTAGAAAGCCATCACAGACGAGGCACCGTGGGCTTTCGGCTGCGCCGAGCTCAGGCTCCCCCCCGTGCCTACACTGGACTTTCAGGAGGCGTTGAGCCAGCTCAGATAAGTCAGCACTTTCTATCAACACCCCTTTGAAGCCAAGCCGCAGCTTGTGACGCCTCTTCCAGCATGGCCAACACAGTCTGGTGGAGCTGGGCTTCACCCCAGCGCAGCTCCCAGACAAAAGGTGGGCTGCTCATCATTCCAGCCCAACCTCCCCCCAGGTCCCCTCCAGGCTCTCCTGGCAGCGTCCTTCCCATCCCAAACACAAACAAATGGGTGAAGAGCAGATGACGGAAGCATAACAGATGCCTAAAACGGTTTAGAGTGATCTACGAGCATCTTTTGGTTATAATGCTCCATTAATGTGACATTTATAATGAGTAATATAATACTGCTCACTTAGGAGCACCTACACCAGCCAGTCAGGTTTCCTGGTGTGCAAGGATAACCAGGAGGGTTGCAGCATGTCCAGGGACCCTACAGATTGAGTTACAGGGCACAGGAGGCACCACTGCCTAAAGGGGCCGTGTCAGGTCTATCCCTGAGGGAGCAGAGGTCGGTGGATATTAGGCAGGGAGAGGCTGGAGCAACGTCTCAGGAGGCAGAACTAGAGAGCCACAAATGGGGAAAAACCTGGCTTGGACCTACGGAGCCCTCTCTGCGGAACAGGCAACGCGATACCCGAGGAAGGTCTGACCCAGTCCCAAAGGCACAGCCTTGCTTTCCCCACAAGCTGCAGCATAGCTTGAGCATCCATCTGATTTCACAGCAGCCAGCGCTACACTCTGTAGCTAAATGCACCCTTAATGTCACCCAGGCCTAACAAGGGCTCCTGTTTTGTTCCCCTGATTTACAAACACAGTAGCAATGGGCTGGAGAAGGGACGGCCTCATAACCGCAAGCCTTCGTTATTCCCCGCAAATGACGTGTTTGCACCTTTTGAACTGCCTAATTTGTTTTGCCCCTACATTTTGGTCATTCATCTCATCTTTTCTTAATGGTGCTCTGAACACTGACACTTTGGGAAATGGCTCAAATGCTGTAACCCTTACGTGGCCCTGCGGAGGTGAAAGGACCACGGGCAACTGCTGAATTTTCCCACAACAAGAGAGGGATCATCCATCTATCTCCTCTTCCCTCCTCCTCGCCCACCACTCCACCCTGGGCACTGTTCTTGGAGTGTTTGAGTAAAACACAAAACGAGGCCACATGAAGCCATTTCAGCACCTCCGGATGTCGAAGGCCACGGACTGTACCCAGTGACCTGGAAGGTCCTCCCCAGATATTTGCTCCTACGGCTCTGCCTCTAAGAAAAAACATCTGAGAAATCACGAGGCTGGTTGAGTTCAGACTGTGGCAATGCCACTCAGAGAAGAAGAGGGAAAATCAACTGGCACAGTCTGCATTCTGGGCACATGGGGAAGGAATTGAATCAGAATCTGGAGTTTGATCAAAAACCCCATTCAACAGAATTCCACAATTCTGGCACTGTGTTTCAAAACCTAGGTGCACGCTGGGTAGAGAATGAACAATCCAACTTTTCACTTTGCATGCCCAGCAAAAGCAGTTGACAGGTTTCAGCATTTAGGAATAAATGTGAAAAGTATCAACAGTGTATTATTGTCACTAGCCTTTTGTCAGACACCAGGAAATCCAGAAGAGTCATCTAATGTCACAGGCAAAAAGCTGAGGACGTAGAAAGTGTCACCAAAGGACAGGCAGAACAAACACAGAGCAAACTCCTACCAACAGATTAAATTCACGTCACGGTGTTTTACCCACATTTTGCACTACTCAGATACCTTGAAATACGTGCACGCAACCAGAGCCATGACACCAGACCTTTAAAGACGTGAGAGCCACAGATTAAAAACATGTTGGAACGCTTACCGTGTCCAGTGCCAAAAATGTGTTTCTAACCTGTAGGAAGAAATGGGTGTGGAGCTGCTCACGGAATGATCACTGCACTCACACATAGCAGGGTACAAGGTCCCCCTCTTTGTTTCTCCCTTGTAAGAAAAACAGCGACTAAAATATGACTGAGGAGCTGTTTCACCTCCCCAAGTTTTTTTGAGAAGTACACAGAGCCGGATGGGAAAACGAGGTGGGAATCAGAGAAATACTACACGATTGTGAAGACTAAAGCCACTTTGCCATGAACCATCATGAACAACTGATCTTGGTGCTTGGCTGAGCACAGTGCTTGCTGCTTCTTTTTGGGGATTTCAGTCACCTCCTGAGTGGCACTGAAGCGCTGCAAGCAGATACAAAACCGTACACAAAGCCTAAAAGTATTTCCCCTGGAACTGAAGCTCAATTTACAGCTCCCGAGACTGAAGGGTGTGTTTGAGCAGCCCTTTGTTGCAGGGTTTTGTCAAGTTA
Organism: Struthidea cinerea; assembly: GCA_013397865.1. Taxonomy (NCBI): domain Eukaryota; kingdom Metazoa; phylum Chordata; class Aves; order Passeriformes; family Corcoracidae; genus Struthidea; species Struthidea cinerea. The sequence continues at coordinate 429,118 of VZTI01000016.1, read as the reverse complement.
TGTTCTGACTTGTCCCCTGCATGGTTGTGCAGTAATTCTTGATACTGATAGTCAATTACTTTGTTCACGTCACTCAAACACTGACTTTTTTACTGCTTTTTCTCCCTCTCAGCACGGCTAATCCGGGAAAGACAACACAGAGTGAAACCACCACTTCAAAAGGCATTAACTCCTGGCCAGTCTGGGCTGCCCTCCAGCCCTGCCAGGCACAGGTAGGAAAGCGACCTACAGAGCAAAGAGCCCTCCTTATCCTTATCTCTCTTAAAATACCACTGGGCCCAGGCTCCAAAACTTCCTTCCCCACTGGATAAGCACTTACCCAGGTAATCTCATTACAGCCATTGTTCTCCTAAGGTTAATAAATACTTACCCTGATGAGTAAAGGCTCCGCAATCTGACCCCAACACAGCAGAAGTGATTGCTCAGGGCCAAATTTTCATACTCTTTATTATGCTGAACACCATATTCCTCTGCTAACAGAGCAGCGTTAGCACCAAAATAAATGTGACTGCTTGCAAATAAGGTGTTGGCCCCACTTCTGGCCTCAAGTTTTTATGCTGCCATCATTGTGATGGCTCTGAAAATTAGCAGATGCTGCCAGTTCCTAATAAATACATGACTAAATTATTCTGAAACAACAGCAAAAACAAATTACAGAAAGAGTAAAATTCAAGGAGACGCCTTTCTCTCCGATTTCAACATGTAGAAGAAAATAATTACAGGCTTTTGTTAATTTAAGGAAACACTTTTTCTCCCATCAGACGTGAGGTGTGAATTATGCAAACATGATTCGAATTTGACTGGGTTGACATACTGCAGGCCCAACAACTAATTTAAATTTGAGAGTTATGGAATGGAAAACCAGGTTTCCAAGAGCTTCTTAGCAAGAGCAGCAGCCACCACCTTCCCCAAGGCCAGGCCAACACCCATCAAGATGGACATCCCCATCAAGATGGAAAGCAGCACAGTCAGCACTCCATAAAATCCGCCTCCTAACTCCCAAAATACCACGGACAAGGAGGGCTTTCCATCCCAACAACACACATTTCAAAGCAATGCTACCGCTGGCTGCTCTGTTGGGATGATTAAAACACATCATCCACTTGTTGCAAAACTTTTACTGGCAACGCATATAGGTGAAATGTACCTACAGATGTGCCCAGAAATCCATATGAAACCTCCACCTTGCCACAACACTAAACAAAACTCTAAGTAACACAAGATGAGCAGATAACTCTCCTTCAATGGAGGCTGTCAAATCGCTGTGCAGTCATTAATAACTTAAACTTAATCCCCTTCACAGGAGTTCCATTTTCATAATTAGTGAAGGACGTAAACCAGATCTTTCATTTGTTTTCCAAACAGAAAATTCAGAGGGAAAAACAGAATGGAAATGAAATTAAAGCCTTTTATATTTCAGTTCAGTGACCACAAGTTTTCAAAATTCCTTTTTTTTTTGGTCAGCCAAAGCTGTACCTAAATTCACCCAACCACACTTTCCAACAAGTATTTTACCCGCCCAGAAAAGGTTCTCATTTTTCAGGTGAACACACCACCACGTGCTGACATCCAGACAGAATCCTCCCCCTGCACCACACCAAGCTGAATTACTTGTGACTCTCCCGAAGTCCCCCAGGGAATGAGGGAAAGTGCCAGGATGAAAACTTGGCCGGACTCGCTGCATGTGCCTGCAGGCTGCTCAAGGAGGTCTTCAACATGCCAAGGGCTGCAAGGGGCAACCAGCCTCCCACGCCAAGGCTTGCACAGCACCCTCACCACGGCTCTGCACCTTCTCCCGCCACTGCCCTGACCTCCTTTTGAAAGGTGGTGAATTTAGTGTGATCATCGGTCTCGTATGGATCAAACCCAAAAGCCAGGCTGGGCAGAGAAACCCCAGAGGTGTTTCTGCTTTGCCCTTTACCCATGAAAACCTTGGCTCTGGAGCCTCTGAGCCCACAGCTCCTTCCCTAGAGACGCCCATACAGCACCTGTGCGTGCTCCCCTGAAATGCACCCTGCACACAAACCACAGCCGCAGAGACTCTCCCACGCCAGGAGGCAAATAAATGGGAAGAGCGGTGATGAGCGGGGTGCAGGACTCAAGGGAAAGCAGCCCAGCCTGCCAGAGCTGCACACCAGTCAGTGCCGAGGTGCCACAGGGAAAATGGAACTTGCTTACACACCAGTCGTTGACCCCAAAGCCACAAGAAAAGACAGCAATGAATTTAAGATGGGGGCTGAGTTTTAATCCAGCCATTACCTTTTTTAACATCTGCTATTTCCGTGTGGAGCGGCCGCTCACCCCAGCTCTGGGCTAACCTTGTTCCCCTGCTCCACAAATCCCACCCCATCAGGTTTTTGGGGCGATGGTCTGATGCCTCATGTCAGGAGCACAAAGCACCAGCCGCCCTGGAACCTCATCAGCTGGCTAAAGAGAAAAATATCTCCTGACACAAACAACCTTGCCGACTCCTGGCCTGCTGCTACCCTTCTCTTCTTGAGGAAGGTTACTGAGGAAGCAGTTTTGGAGCAGGGCCAGCTGTGTCTTGATCTTGAGAGGTGTCTTTGATCCCTCTCAATCTAACGTTAAAGGTGGAGTGATATTAGATCCAATGTCTAAGAATGCCCTTCAAGCAGCAGTTGAAGACCTCGGGGAGAGGTCTTCAACCAGATTTTTCCATCCAGAGCTGGCTCACAAGAACTCGGTTTCTGACACTGACCCTGTTTTAAACTCCTTTCCCCCCACCACCTCCACTCAAAATGGCCATCCCTTGTGCCACTCACCCACAGCAACAACTGGCAATTAAGTCAGTTCCATCTCTGACTAATTTCTTGACCTGATCTGCTTTTAGGGCAGAAAAAACTTGTGCAGAATCTTCTTGAAGGCCTGCTGCTTTTTAGCCAAAAATAAGTAAGACAAAAACATGCCCAGGAGCAAAAGGATGACTTGCACCAACAGACTCATCAATAAGTAAATAATATTTATCATGAGCTCTGCACTACAGCATTTGGTCAGACACAAGATAAGCACCAGTTTGGTGCCTGTACTTGCCAGCTGGTCACATCCACAAGCTCTCCATCTCAACATGCTTTGACTAATAGGGACATGGCCCGGCACTGAGCCGGGGATGCAGGTGCCCATGCTCCAAGGGATGGGTGTTTCAGGTACCAAAATTGTCCCCGGCATGTTGAGACCCTCCAAGCGCAGGCAGAGGGGAAGACCAGCTAGGGCTGTCCAGCCTCACCAGTGCCAGATTACATTTCCACAGCAGCTGCTCCCTTTGTCTACACCCAGTAAAGCCAAACCAGCCTAAAAATTAATTTAATCTGCTGTAAACCCAAGTGTCAAGCACTTAGATGGCAGCTAAAAGCGCCACTCTCAGATAACCGAGTGACACCGGCTAATAATAGCCTGCGCATTAGGGGAGCGGGAGCGGACATTTTGTGTAACCAAAGAGGAACCTGTGCCTGGGAACAGCCCGCGCTGGCCGGTCCCAGCCCCGCCAGCAGCGCCCGAGCCCACCCGGCCTCTCCTCTGATTAGCTGCACTAATACCACCGGTGACCTCTCTTTCAAGCTCGGAGGCAACAATAGTCCTGGCTTTTGTTAGCCGGGAGAACAAAATGCCACCTTTTACAGCTCTGCAATCATAGCTGCTTCCCTTTTCATCTCCCAGAGGCTCTGCACCAGACCTTGCTCACCAGGGACGATGGTTAACCCTTGCCGGGCAGCCTGGCCACAGCAGGAGGCAGGGAGGGGTGCCAGGGTCCCTGCACTGCAGGCTCCTCTTCTCCCACATCCCTTCATTTGCACAGAAAACACCAAACAAGCCCCTTCTGGTGGAAGATGCAGGTGTGCGACAGGGCTCTTCTCTGCCTGACACTGCCATAGGCAGGAAGTACCTGGTGGCCACTTTAAGCCCCTGCACTGCATCAAGAGGTCACCAAAATCCACACCGAGCTCTCCCCCCCTCCCTCTGCCCTTGGGAACTGCCTTGAACACACCCACTGACCAGGAAATGGTGTAACTTAGGTGACCTTTTGTCCAAATGTAGGAAGAGCAGCTTAGAAACAAAGCAGAGTATGCTTTCCAGAGCAGCAGTTCCCTGAGCTCAGGAACTCACCCAGGGATGTGGCACAAGGTGCTGGTGTGAATGTGTACTTGGGTTTGCATGCAAGGCTCTTCCCAAAAGAAGAGGATGGACACTCAGAAGTGCTCACTTCCCACTGTCCATGGGCTGGAGCACGGCTTGCTCAGGACCTGGAAAAGACCAACCCTCATCCGCTTTGGGATTCCTGAGGGAGTAGGGCACCTCATCCACCACCACACCCCTCCCTCTCTCCTTCTTCTCAACAAGGGCTACAAGGAGCACGGGGAGCTTTCTCCCGGGGCGTGCAAGGGTCTCGGATGCACAGCTGACTGCACGTGTCAGTTATGCTCCAAATGGGTTGTCACAGGTCAAGGTTCTGCAAGCAGCAAGAGCAAATGCTATTTTTAGACAGGATAAGGTCACGGTGCTTTTAGAGACAGTGAGGTCTACAATAAAACCTATTGATCAGTCTCTGGAACCACTGCTCCGGAGAGACGCCTAAATTGAAACAAAAATTGCCCGGCCGTTTTCTCTATAGACTCGGTGGGTAAAAGCTTGTTGGAGTCTTTCAGAAGATAAAATAAGTAAGAAGAACCTGCGTACAGACCACAGTTGTCCATTTAAGTGGATGCATGGAGGGGGAAAAGGGAAAATGAGACCTATGGGAGAGAACAGTGGGAAGCTCTGAGCATCCTTCTGCCATAGTGACAAGCCAGCTGCCCCAAGGATGAAGGCCATCCTTACCATGCCCTGATTCCAGCCTCCACAGCCCAAGCGTAAAGGCACTACAGCAAACCTGACTTTCAAGAGAGTTAGTGCTTTACTTGCATCTTGGAGAGTAAGGAAGCCTCTGAAGGCATTGATCACTGGGGTCCCCAACAGCACACGCGCATTCACCATCCCTGGAAGTGTTCAAGGCCACACTGAATCAGGCTCTGAGCAACCTGGTCGAGTGGAAGGTGACCCTGACAATGGCAGGGGGTTGGAACCAGATGAGTTTTCAAGTCCCTTCCAACCCAAATCATCCTGCGATTCTCTTTGGCCATTTGTGTTTTGGCGATGAATATCACCCAGCTGACTCGTGGAGGCCCAAAGATGAAAAACAGACCAGTATTTGAGCCAGGCAAATTATTTAACTGGATTGTTCACATATTTCCAAGGTTTTCACAACAAATTCCAAGCATTTATCCGGGTCGTGGAGAAACCAAAATGTCACCAAAAATACCCCAAAGCACTGGACTATCACACCTTCAAGTTCAGCTCTAAGTCCACTAGAGGCACATAAATCCCTCTATATCACAAGAGGATCTTTATTGTATTGGAGGCTTGGAACCACAGGGATGAACGTGAAACTTCATTCATCATCTGCCCCACTGCCACAGCCTCGCTCGCAAACAAAACATGCCACAGTAAACATAATCCATACACCACACCCTAACATGGGTGACCCCATTAGCGAGTCCCAGCCGGGGCACCCCACCAGACACCAGCAATGTAATGACCGATGCATTTGGAGGATATAATAATAATAATAATAATAATAATAATAATAACTACCAGTAGATACTATTAAGCCGTGAAAAGCTAGTGTGGGTGGTGGGATACATAGCTAACTTTCTACTCCAGACAATAACAACATGAGCAGAGATACACATTCAGCTGCTCAGGTAAAAGCAGATCGTGTGGGAATTAAAGCACTCGCAAGCCTGCGGAGTGGCTCGCTCGCCATCCGACTGCCAGGTTAGGCTGCAGTTTAAGTTTCTGCATAATAGAGATGACGAGATGCAAAATCTCAAGCAGTATTATCTGTACAGTGACTGTGCTGCAGAGGAATCATAATAAAAAACATGTTTCAAAGCAGTACAGTAATTGTGATTCTGGGAAAAAGAAAAAAAAAACCAAAAACAACAACAACAACAACAACAACAACAAAAAAAAAAATAAAAAAAAAATAAAAAATAAAAAAAAGACAGGCTGATCTTTCCAAAAAATATACTGCTGCTAGAAAAGCCAAGGTAATTATTCTTCTATTTAGGAAATCAGGCTTGGGTTTTGTTTGGTTTCTTTCTATAACGGTCCTTAGGCTCCTACGAACACTTCTACGATTTTCTTCTTAGCACCCTGTGACTCTAGGACAAAGTTTGAGATTAAACGATTATAATAAATAAGGACAAAGTTATTTAGGAATTAAGGACACTGCTGCAGCCCCTCATCTTCTTAACTGATTAAATGAATGGAGCTTTAGTGGAATATACGTCTGAGAAAATTCAAAGCTAATTTCTGTTTATAATTACTGATAGCACACGAGTATCCTTTCCAGAAAGCCCACTCTATCACCCAGAAAGCAGATGCAAATATGGGTATAAATAGGGAGTGCAGTGAAGCCTGTGGCAATGCTCACATTACCTGCCATGCAGTCAGACTCCCATCCCATATAAGTGTATGGGTACACACACTCACACACACACATGCTCCTCTGGTGATTTTTGACAGGCATCACTTGTATCCAGGCTCAACTCCATGCCTGCCACCTTCTCCAAGTTTTCTTCCTAGACTCCAGTGGCCAGTAGACAAAGCTCTCTGTTAATCTGAACATAAATAACCGTAATGGGTTGAGCCCAAGCTCCTTTACACCACCGTGCCTACCAAATGGCTCTCCTGACTGCAGGGAAGCCACTTAGGATTTACCCCTGGGGTAACTCTGAGCAGGATCTGCCCCCACAGACACTTTCTCTGTGTCTATCCCTGCCCTTGGGTTTTGCATGAGCACAGAATCAGGGAGGGGACCACAAACATTCCCTACTGCTGCCCAAGAGGAGCTTTTGTAACTTGCCCAGCTGCTGTTGGTCATGAAACTGAGAAGTTGGAGAGGCTGGAGTGGCAGAAAGTGGTTCCCCCAGTTTGTTTAACTGCAAGATGCATCTGGATTTATGGAGCTTCCAGTACAAGGCAGCTTCGGGATCAGCACCTCCTTGAGAGAGAGGCCAGGGACATGATGCCATGCTTCCCAGAGTCACCTTCATCCCTCTCCCAGGGGGCACAAGGCACTGAAAGACCCAGCTCTTTCCCCAACAGGTGGGGAAAGGAGGGAAATAAACCCCCAAACTTTTAATTTTTGTCTTTTCCATTTATTTTTGAATTAGCATTCAGCGTCTGCCGCCGTGACACAGATAGCTAAAAATGTGTGTGCGGATATGTCATCCATGAACAAAGTGGCTCATGTTTGTTCTTTATTATTTAGGAAATGCACATTAATTACTGCAGATTTTCTCCTATACATCTACTGTATCTCAGACAGAATTGCTGAGAAGGTCTGCAGAATAAAAATGTATGGGGTAATTAAATGGATATTTATAATTAGAACTTAATAATTTGCATCAGGGACAAATGAGCTCTGATTTCAATCTGTAGTGCATTTAGATTAGCCTGAAGATAGTGTAATTTGATGTTTTATAGTCCTCCTCTCAGATTATGAAACAATACAGTGTCTTTAAAGCAGCCGTGTTTGTGTCAGGAGTGTGTTAAGAAGCAGCCGCAATGAAAATGTTTGACAACGTGAAAGCAGCCATAAATTACACGACAACTGTGTAAAAGTCGTGATGAAACAAATAAAGAGCTGACCTATAATGCATCTGATTCAGCACCGCGCCCGGACCACTCGGCGCTCATCCTGGAGTGCATCCTTACGTGCGCAGCTACTTAGCGCCGAGAAAACTGTAAATTATCCCTAGTCAACAACATTGATTTTTAGTCGACGTTTCAATCAGTTTGAAGTAGAAATACTACACCGCTCCCCGGCAGCCTCTCAGCCAGCCGGCTGCTCGGCCCGAGCCTCTTCGGGCGCAGCTCTGTTACAGCCCCATTGTTCCCACTGCACAATATTTATCGCGGGCTCTCCAGACACAGGTACTTGACCCAAAGGTCACCGCTTTGTCTCCTGGACATACAACCCACCTTTGCTACCAATGCCTTTTGCCCAAACACAGCGAGCCCCTGCAAATCCCGCTGCCTCCCCACAGATGTACAGGTGAATCTAACCCAGGGACACAGCATTGCACGGCCGTAGCCAAGCACGTGCCCCCAGACCAAGGGCTGGATCTCCCCAGGGCCAGAGGTGAAGCGAGGTGGACTCCTTACCAAGGTCTTGGTAAAGAGCAGGTTGGTTTCGAGATGCGACCACATCTTTGCTTTTCTTCCCAGCTTTGCCGAGCCACCAGCAGGGAGGAAGAGCAGTGAGGCTGGGCTCTCATTCCCGCTCTGCTGCAGCTCTCTGGCCTTACCCAGGGTGAGCCACCCCACCTGCGCCACAGCAGTTGCCTCTCTCGCCCTGGCAGTGCGAGGGTGTGTTCATTAACATCTCCGAGGCACTCAGGTCCTCACATAATGGATGCTGCAGAGGTAAACACCTCGATCAGCAGATAACAGGGAGCCCTGTGCAGGCATTACACACACGGCAGCTGCGCACGTGCCTAGGCAAACGCCTGGGAAAAAGCACATGGGTGCCAAGTCGCTGGGAAGCTCAGCATCAAACCAGTTACAGTCTGACATGCAACATGAGGAGTGAGGGAAGAACCCATGTAAGGAAGGAGATTTCCAGACCCAGAGCCCTGGCACTCAGTTTCAAGGAACCATAGCCTTTGTACTTTCCTCCCACAGAGCAGAGCTCAGTGCACCGCGCATAACCAGCTGCTAGCTAAGAACGCAAAGGGGAATGAAAGGAAACAAGGCTGGGATTTTCAACCCATGGCATATTCCCAGATTCCTCAAAATCTATGACTCACAGACCTGGATGCCCACATGGAGCAAGGTGGTCAGGCAAAGCTTTAACTAAGACAGGCTATCCCTATGCATGCCCACTTTCCAAGAGGGACAGTCATGTGACAGAAAGCCTCAAGTGCCAAGCAAACCTCGTAATTCCCAGCAAGGTGTGATGCTGGGAATGCATCAAAGGGACAGAGAACAGGCAGGTGACCCAACCCACTCCGACCTACCCTTCACACCTCTGAAAATGCTGCCCTTTGCAGCAGAGGGAGCCCGTGTTTTCCCAGCTATGCGCTTTCTGTGTATTTTGAAATCCACCGTCCATCAGCATGATGGGAAACAAGGTGTTGAGCTCTTCCTTTGAGTTCTTGTTTGACCAGAGTACACGTTATTCAAATCAGCCAGAGTGAAATGCAGTTAAGCTGCTGCTTGCTCCAGCACAATGAGACTGGCCTGTTAAAAAGCAAAAATGTCAGGATGTTACAGGCTCAGCCTCCTGCCAAGACTGGTAAGTAGCTGAACAACTGTCAGAAACGGCATAATCGGAAACAACAAAAAAATAGAAATACCCAAAACAACCAAGAATTCAGACTGCGTTTCCAAGCCACAGGTGCTCTGGGGCCACCCACACCCCCAGCCAGGCACCCTTGGGAAGCTCCAACCCGGAGCATCCCTGCAGCCTCCTTTACTACATGCCCACCACATCCACCTCTCGCAAAGCAAGGAACTTTAAGTAAAAACAACGATAATCCAGTAAAGATCTCAGATTTTGTCTTTATTCTCACCACCACGGCATTACAAGGATTTTGTCTTTATTCTCACCGCCGCAGCGTTTATTACAGCACCACAGCATTTTGTCTACATTCTCGCCACCCAACGAAGCACCTCGATGTCAGGCATGGCCCAGCAATGTTCTGTGAGGGCTGCATGAAGGCTGGAAGTGCAGCCACCTTCACACCCAGTGCAGGTCTGCACTAGGGGATCAATCTGATTTTGTTTCTCATAAAGCCATTTGAATGGGTGGGAGCCAGCACGAAAAGGTGCTGTCGTGCACAAGCTGTGGGCCTGCACCGGGTCTGCCCCCAGGGCTCACTCTCCCCAGCCAGGCAGGCATTGCCTTGCAGATGCTTTTCACCCCCCAATTCAACTCCTGCTATCTCTGAAATCTCCCAGACACACGCAAGCCCCTGCTGCTCTCACACTCTCAAGTTTAGTTTGCCTCTCAGAACAGCAACCCCCTTTTTTTTCCTGTCCTGGGCCCTCAGGTTACTGGCACGGGGACAACTCTTTTTTTTCCCAACAGCAAGCCAGGAAAGATGATAGAACCTGCGTGCGTGGCCAAGGGACTGGTCTCAACTGGTTCAGAGGGAAAAAATGGAGCTGTGTCTTTCCCCCCCCTTGCCTTTAGCCAAAAGACCTGGGAGCATTTGATGTACAGTCAGCAGGTATAAAAAAAAGAAAATTATTGAAAAGGCTGGCCGGCTCCAGAGCTGTGACACTCTCTCATCAAACTCTGGACTTCAGCCAAGTTCATCTGTTAATGGAGAGCCACAGCCAGGGCCTCCCCCCCGCCACCACCCCCTCGCTCCCTCCTCTACCTCTTCCTCCCTCCTAAAAAACTAGACATCGATTATGTCTGTGCTTTTCCCTTTCTATTCAAGATAAACAAAGTGCTTCAAGTTCAGGGCACACCCTGGGACCCTTGACAAAGCAATCTATCATCCTGTCTGCTAAACCAGTCTGGCCACACCACCGCCGAGGAGACTAATGCTTCCAGTGTACAATTTTCCCTTTGTGCTGCTGCCCTATTACCACTAACCTCTTTTCTTCCCTACCTTCCCAGGAGCAGATGTGCTTGACCACTTTGCCTAAGCCCCTCCTGGCAAAGGCATTTTTTGCTGAAAGCAACCTCAAGAATTAAAAAAAAAGGAAAAAAAAGAAAAAAAAAAAAAAAAAAAAATAAAAGCGCCAAGCCCCCGCCTGCCCCCTCCTCTCCCCGACTCCCGTCTCCATCCCTACGTCCACCAAAGAAATCCAGCACAGAGCTTGATTTTTCCTTCCCCACTGAAGATTTCTTTTTAGGGAGTTGAGTTCAGGTTTAAATCATATCCACTAATTCATTCTGACTTGCAATTAAATGCAAATACACTTTTATAGCCAGCATGGAGTGTATTAATTTTAACAGCAAATGACAAAATAAGAATACAGTCCCTCCAATACCAATAATGAATCGCACTATAAATCACGTTAGTGGTCACATTCATTAAAGCTTGTAAAGCTCTTGGAGATCCGCGGGCGCGATGTGCCACCAACCCACAGAGCGGCATCAGCTCACACGGACCCCACTGCTGGCACCCAAGTGTCCCAGACCCCAGCTGGGGGGCACAGGGAACACCCCATCAAGTGCAGGGCACCCAAATCCACTCCCAGTCCCTCCCAGCAGTGCCACAGGGAGCTGGTGCTTCCCAGGTGAGCGGCGCCGGTGAGATGCACAGCCCAGTGTTGAGGGTGGGTCTCACCACAGGGCCGAGGCATCTGGGCAACGTGGTTTAAGTTAAGGGAAGGGCCAGGCTGGGTGCTCTAAAACACAGGGCAGTTACAGAAATTAATAGGAAACCACAAATCACCGTTTAAGGGCACTTCCTAACAGCTAGCCTGGCCTTTGCCTAATGCTCCCGGCTGCCGACAGCGCTTACCCCTTCCCCAGGTCTACAGAGCGCTCCATTTGCTTGCCAGCACTAAGATCCTCTGTACCGTTTATTAGCCAACATGGGGGAAAGTGAGGGTTTTCTGCCTCCTTTGTTTTGTTAGGACAGCTGTGTGCCATTCCCACCCCCTCCCACCCATCCTCTCCTAAAGAAATAATTAAATCCAATTAGGACCAGAAAGTAATTTACATTTTGGTTCTGTGTAAGATGGGGAGGTGGGGGAAGGAAAAAAAAATTCCCGTAAAATACGTTGCGATGAAATTTCATCCCTTTGCTACTTATTTGTCTGCTTTTGCTTTAGAGGACAGATCAGGCTGCACTTTCCCTCTTTAGAGGTTGTACATTTTGGTGCGTGGACTGAGAGGGAGACAAGGAAGGTGGAAGAGAGAAAACTTGTTCCCATTCCCTGCTCTGTGAACAAGACAGTTCTGCTAGTTCTGCAGCCCATCCTGCTCCTGCTCCTGGCTCCTGCTCCTGCTCCTGCTCCTCCCCTCGCCGTGCTGTGGGCTCCTCTGCCGCGGTTTACTGATTTACAGAACCTTGGTATGTGAATGGCAAAAATTCCTTGGCATAAGTATATGTTTGCTGATCACATTTCAGATCATGTGTTGTTCATTATTATGACTTGCTCAAAAACAGTTTTGCTACAGTTATGTGGGTTTGCCTGGGATATTTTTTCCTCTTTTAGTACATTGAAAACATCATGGCAGGGGGGAAAGCAAATGAGAAAATGTTTTTGTGTCTACACCACCTCAAAAGTCTATTTTAAAAAATTACGGAAAGGAATACAAAATATTCCAGGACTGGGAAGCAAGGGGGAAAGGAAATAAGATTAACAAATCATTTCTTAAAGACCAATGTGATGTCAAATTTTCAAGTGGAATATTTTCCTTTGGATGTGGATGGAATTATAGGTGGATTTGGTATTTACACACTTCTGAAATCTCTAAAAATATATCCAGCCCAACTGAGGCATTGATATTAATTTGGTGGATTATTTAAGCAGCCAGAAGAGAAGATCTTTTTGCCAGGCAAGGCACCAGTGTCAGGACCTTCTGCAGCACAGGGCAGCAAGTCCAGGACACGCGGATTTCTAAAAATACAGCCCCCCTTGCCTTCTGCAGAGAACTTTTTTCTGAGTTCGCATTCTGGCAATTAGAAAAGCAAATAAGTCATCACTCCAGAACAAAAAAAAGTTTCCGAACAACGCCACTGTTTTGCTTTCACCTGTGTTGCAAAACTCCAATTAATTCCAGAGAGTTTGCTCTGAACTTCTCCAGCGATCTACCTCCATCTTTGCTCGTGGGAGATGGTCCACGTGGGTTTCCCCTCACCACGCACGTCACCTGGGCACTCTCCTCTCCGCGCCCGGCGCAAAACATGAACGTTTACTTTTTTGTCATTTTCATATAGTAAATTATCCATTAGATTTCAACATATCTTACTAAAGCAATTACATCAAGAAAATGATAGCGCGTGTGGAATCAATTATGCATGCACTTGGCCAGGAACCAAAGGCTATGAAGTCGGAGAGGGCAGAATCGTTCGACACACACAAATAAAAAGCCCCTGGATCTCGCAGATGGACCCCATCAGTTCATCTTACTGCCGAAAAAGTTCATGCACTTAATAATTTATTTGTGTTCTGGATACTGTTTCCCAGCTGAATATTAACAACTTTGAACTGAACCACGCTTTTAGCGTGGTATGGGTGGAAGTCATGGAAGGGCAGCAGCAGGTCTCCTCCGAGGTTAAAATTATACTTCTGTTCCTTCCAGAATGGTCCTTTTCCCTCTCCGTTTATTTTCTTTCATTAAGCAGTTCCTTTAATCAGGGTATCCATTTCACCCCTCCGATTCATCTTCTTACCCAGTGATAAACTCTCCAACCAAAGCTGAGCATCAGTTACCAAGGCTGGACAACCGAAGGGACGAAGCAAGGCAAGGCCCCGATCCCACCGCCAGGAACTGCGGTGCTGCCAGCGTGAGGGACAGCGGACAGGGACCAGGCCAAGCCCCAGCCAGGCAGAAGGGGTGGCGGATGGCCTCCGGTGCTGGCCGGGCGCGGATGCCCGGGCAGGTTATGAGAGCTGGGCAGGCTTCCAGCCAGGCTGCTCCCAGTTTCCCCTCCCAGGGCTGGATGATTAACGCCTTGCCCGGACAGGCAGGAGAAAAAGACCCTTCCTTGCGATGAGGCAACTGGGAGACTGCAGTGGAAGAGGAGCAGTGCCAGCAGCACGATTTGCTGCTACGAACAGGGCGCTCCCTGCCCTTTATGCAGCGTCCCCAAAAGGCAAGGCCACCACCCCAACGCCAGCAGCAGCTCTGCACCCACGGGCAGCACGGCATGGGGCCTGGGGCACGTGCTTTCAACACTGGTCACGCAGAGAAGGGTCCAGGCACCGCCACATCCTGCCCTGTTGCCACCTCTCCCTCCGGCCCTGGCATTTCCAGAGCACGGAAAATAATTCTAGTCTATCTATACATGTAGAATTATTTTTTAAAGGAATGTCTCCCCCAAATGGGAACACTTTCCTTCTACACTTCCAACCAAGTGTACTTAACATTAAAAGAGAACTGATAGAACATATTTAATTACTCAAGGTTAGACTCCTAATTCCTCAATTCACTAAAGGAAACTTGGCAAGAAGATGCATCATTTTGCTGCTTTCTACTGGAGCATCTGAGGGAGAAGAGCCACTGAGGCAGCTAATACACAAAACATGATCAAAAGTGATTAACAACAGCTTCATATGCAAATTGCATTAATGAAGGAGTGCAAAGTCATCATGTAAATTAAATATGTCAAATCTCTTGGTGAACTTTCAATCTTGAGAAGAAAAAACAGCGCTTTAATTTTTTTACATCATCAATTTTCCAAGATTGAAAATCTAAGAATCTTGGTGCTATAAAACAATTTTCACCTTTTTTTTCTCCTTCAGCAGCCTGACAGGCTGGCCTGATGTGTGCCGAATGCACATGTTAATAGGCCAATCAAAAATGCAAAACAATTCGCAATTACTGCAAGGACCTAATGGTCATTAGAATTTACAACTAGGTAATGAACTAAAGTCTGCCCACACCATGCATATTCATAAAGCAATTTAGCCTTTGAAGATTAAAGAAGTGCTTAAAATTCAAATGAGCTTTAGCAAATTATCAGTAAGATTCATCCAAAAAGCAAAAGGGTTTTTCTTCCTGTGATTTCCTTATTTTTTTAATGCAAAATTGTTATATCTTCCAGACGGAGCTTCAACTAAACACAGGGCTCCGAGTCAAGCCAAAGGGGCTGGAGACAAACAGAGGCAGAAAACATTGTTATGGACTTTGTTCAGAAAACTAAGCCCTTAAGAGCCAAACCTATCTCTAAACATGGTAATTTATCAAAAGCAGCACAGACTTGCTCATAGGCAGTATTGTGTGCCGCTCTCCGAGAGCAGATTAACAAGATTTCCACCACCCTCCAAAAAAGCCTTTTTCCCCTCAAGTCACATCTTCCATGTAAACAGCAAATGTATTATAAAAACATTATTTTCATCGAAGTGCAGCAGCATTAATTTTAGGGACTCGCTGCATTTAAAAGGGAGGGATGAAAAGATCTCGGCACCGGAGCGTGCCACTGAGAAAGTCGCTGTGCTCCCGGGGAGCGGAGCTGCAGCCGCCGAGCGAGCGGAGTTTGCGGGGGCACCGCTCAGCGCCGCCGGCCGCTCCCAAAGTTGGCTCCGCTCTCGGCTGGCCCCGCTGGGGCCTGATCCAGCCATCCCAAAAGGTGCAGAGCAGGGGAGAGAGACACGCTTCTGCCAGAGATCCCAGGAGGAGGCTGGGGAGGGAAGCGCTGGCTGCCTCCCCGGCACCCCGACTTTGAAGGATGGATGAATGTTCAAATAATTCCTATTCCCACCTCACCAGCCTTCTCCAACCTCATGGCTTATCCTACCTGCACCCCTGCAGAGCAAAACAGAGGATACCTGGAGCTGTGCTAATGCCCCGCTTTTTTAACATTTATTGGACAAAACAGGACCTGGTGCCGTGCAACAACCGCAACAGCAAACATCTGGATTGGCCACGAGTCCCCACTTTTAAGCAACTCCCCCCAACACCAACATTACTTCACACAAGAAGAGTCCAGGGAAAGGGAAGGCCAGTACGGGATGTGACAGCATAAATCAGAATTAGATTAAAAACAAAAGTTTAGAAACTACTGCCGGGCCGCCGAGCTGTTGAAGGCCACGTCTCCCAAACTGCCTTCAAGTCATGTCCCCCATTAGGAGATTTTTCCCCCCACTTCTTCCTCAGTTTCCAGAGACGTAAAAACCACTTAAAATAAAGCAATTAACTTATTTCCAGGCTCCAGCAAGCGATCGTGACAGCCTTCCCCCCGGCAGAAAGTGGGAGCCGTGGTCCCTGACCCCTGGCCAACACAAAAGAGGCAGCCCCAGCACAATGCCTGCTGTCAGCAACTGAATTATTTTTATACAGGAATTTTTATCTCTACGGTACAAACAAGTATGTGTCTGTGCTGACTTGTTAAGCAATCCACTTGTATGTAGAATAAGATTTTTTTTCCCTGCTACCAGTCACACAGCTCTAAGATCAGAAGAAATACATACTCTTTGAAGCTCCTCAAATGTTTTAGTTAAAAGGACAGCAGTTGTTTTCAAAGATCCAAGAGTATCTTTATCAGAATTTAATTTTTCCTTATTGATTTTTTCTAACGTAACACAAATTTAACATAGGACAGTTTATAGTTTATTACAAAATAATACAGCCTCTATCTCTTTTTCCAAATGCATCCCACTGTGTTCTAGCTCCTCAAAGAGAACAAGGCTCCCGGACTGCTGTTTCTCGTTGCACAACAGCAACGCTTCCCTAAACATGAAAATCAGCATCAGTAATAGAGAAACACGGGGAAAAGCCCCCGGCCACCCTCACACAGTAAATGCTCCATGTACTTCCGATGCCCTGGCTGAAGAACGACAGTTTTGCTGATCTATTCTCCTACTCCACAAAGAATAAACTCAGTATAAAATGCAATGAAACGCAGATGATTCATTCAATGTCTGAAAAAAACCCAGCTGTGACGCTGAAGCAAAGTAATGCTGGGTGACAAATTAATTGTTGCGAATAGT
>VZTI01000016.1:400646-412400 GCA_013397865.1 Struthidea cinerea | reverse complement strand
TGGAGAGTGAATGATGTATCACAACACATTTTTATTTTCACATTTTATATTTCCCTACCTGATAAATCAATTAAGCAAGCAATTAATGCAAAATTAAACTCCTTACTTCCTAAAGGAACTGTGATGCATCATTTTAAAAATGTAATAGCTGTAGTAATAGCAGTAATAATAACAATAATAATAATATTATTATCCACAACAACAATAATAACACCACTAAAGGCAGGGCTCTTCTTTGAGCCTTTGTTGTTCAGCAGTAATTCCATTGTTTATTTAGGCAGAGGTTTTTCTATCTGCAGCAAGGATCAAATTGTAGGTGTAATTGTTCAGCATTTAGGCAAAGCAGGGGAGGATGGAAGCAGAAAGTCCTTGGTTCTGACTGACCAAAGCTCCCCAGGTCTCCCTCCACCAGCACACCCACACCAGTGGGAATCCTGTACCCTCTGAAGCACCCTGACAACGCCTACCTGGAAGGGCAGAGAGGAAGCACTGCTTCTCCTGGCACCTATTCCACAGGGACAGCGAGCCTTCCTGCCCTGTCGGCAATGCTGTTATTTGGGTTTTCCTTCTTGCCCCCCTCTCGGTGTCTCAGCTATTTAGTGTGAAAAACAAAAATCTGAGCTGTAGCTGAGCTCTGTACCCACCAAACAGGGCAAAGTGGTGGGATTTTTTTTTGAACGGCAACCTGTTCAGGTAAAAAGTTCCAGCAGAATTGCAGCAGGCAAGCGGGGAGAGGTCTCCGGGGAAAGCAGAGAGAATAAACACTTTGGTGCACTGTCTGCAAACCCAGAATTCAGCAGCTTTTTTTGGCAGCCAATTTGTTTCAAGTGTTTTGTTTCAGGGAACGTATGTATTTTTCTTTGTGCATTTTGTGGATTTACTACAACCGCTCCTGACAGCTGTTGATTCAGTTAAATGAGCACATTATTAAAAACCCTCGAACACAACCGCACTGAAAAATAGACACCTTTGGATGGAGCTGAAGATTTGAACACACAAGAAGATGCAAATGAAACCTCTGGAGGAGGAAGTACAGCCTGGGCTGTGCGCCCAAGCCAGGGGGCAAAGGGGGCTCCAGCCCTGTTTGTGGTGGCTGTTTTCTTTGTTTCGACCAGACCCAGATGCTAAAAAAAGAATGAAAAGCAATGCCAGCAATCCCAAGTATAAAAAATAAATGTTTGCTAATACTTGAAAAAATTACATCCCCCAGCGGGCTGGAGTTAATGTGCTTCAAATAATTCTGCACTGTGCCCCGTACTTTGTTTTCTTTTCTTACTTACTATCCAATTTTGCAGAGGAAGGGCACCTATTCAGAACGAGGGAAAGAAGAGGATGTTTTCATTTTGCTTTAGATCAAAGGCAAACAAGAATGCAAACTGTGGCATATTGAATATTTTTTTCCACCGCTGTCATTCACACTGGGCTATCGAAGTTTTATACAATTCCCCAGCCCGGCTGCATATTAAGCTGGCTGTGTACAGCTTTATTATAGCATGGTGCTGAGGAAACATTAATATTCCTGTGTTGCATCTGACAGGACATTTACATGCGCCCATCTGAGCTCACACCTGAGAGCTGCTCCAAGGTACAGTAGCTGTGCTCCGATTGTAAAGGCAAATGAAGAACACAAATTCCCTGCTGGGATCGGGGCTGACCTCGCCACACCCCACACCGCAAACCTTTCCCTCGCCAACCCCAGGCAATGCCACCTCCGAATGAAGAATGAGCCACCAAGTTACCAGCCTGGGTGATAGAAGAGCAAAAAAAACCTCGCTGAAATATTTTAAAGATGCACAGCGAGTGCAGCTGGCCAATAAAGGTTGGAAAACAAACTGGCTGAACCCCATGCGGGATGCGTTGCATACTAAACCTGATTAGAGAGATGGGGAGGATGTTTATGGGCTTTAAAACGCGTTTGGCATTAACACAGGAGGGTTTGAATAATGTGAGCACTTGGTCTGCTCATCCACAGGGGTCCACAGCCACTGGTCCAGCTCCTGCAAGAGTTTGATCCATGTCTGGCGGAGCAACGCACACCCAAGATGGGGGCCCTCCGGAGCGAACTGTGTTTCATGGAAATTCATTATCAGATCATCCCAACCGCTTGGGTGGTTTGTGGGTCCATTAATGTGCCTGTTATTTTTAAAAGTATGCCATAAATCACAGCAATCCATGTACTGGTGTCTACCTACATGGGCCCAAACCTGCTACATCCGACGTCACCAGGCGTCAGGCTGCAGCTACTGTCTATGTACACAGTGAGACAAAACTATGTTCATTAGCCCAAGGGAAAAGCAAAAAAAACCCACCACCCAATGGTTAATTTTAGGGCCATGCTACCAGTATGAATACACACATATATGTAAGTCTTAATGTATTAAAATATATGGACTTGACGTGTTTTATGGACTTGTGCAATACCCCGGTAGCTGACACGTAAAACCGAGCGCTCCCGGATGGAAGCTGCGTTCAAATGCCTGCCACTGCGAGAAGACAACTTCCGTGGACATCCCTGGCAGCATCGTGACCCGAACAAAATCACAACAAGCAGAAAGGTAACGAGAGATCCTCAGCGATTAGCTAAAAAAAAAATCCAACAAAACACAAGTGGCACTGTGCCAGGCCATGTCCAGCTTGATGCTAAACGCCTTTTATTGCACAAAGCTGGTACTAGCGGATACAAAAACAGACTGAAGCTTGAAGGGAATTTTGTCCAAAAAAATTCCCGTAATGAGGATGCGTGCAGGCAAACAACTGGAGGCTCTGCTCCCGTTGCCTGACGGTGCCTCGCAAGCCTCTTTAATCGTCTTTATTATTTGAATGAAACGAGAAAGAGCTCGTGGGCTGAGGGTTGCATATACAAAACGGGGTGATGCTAATAGGCCTCCTCCTCTTTAAAAGAGGCATTACCAAATTATGGGAATGTTTAAGGAAGACTTTACTTCTCCCACTGGGCTAATTAGAAGGTGTTCAGTTTACTCCCTGCCTCAGTTTCCATCACCCAGCATTCGTTGCTGGGACTCTGCACACAGAGCCTTGCGTTATTACGCGCATGATTTTCAAAGCTTTCGGCACGTGATGCCAACGTGCACCTTTCAAGATCTATATGGACCTTAACGTGTGCCAGGCTGTTCTTGAACTGCCAGCATTTTGGATGCAGTGATGCTTCTGCCCGTGGACAGCTCCGCAATTCAGTGTCCCATGCAACAGGGGAGAGAACAGAAAATCTACTTCTCACCCTCTCAGAAGATCTGATTTGCAGGAAACAAAAAAACCCGCCAGAAATATTCAGGGCATCACAACACTGGGATGCTCCCCTGGAAGGCAGAGGCAGAGGAAAACTTTCTACCCTGCTTCTGTGCTTAGAGTGAACTCATATTTGTGTTTCCAATAAAGAGCCATTTTTACATTAACTGTCTGGAACAGCAGGGAATAGGAAAACTAACACAATCTTTACCTCGTACAAAGGATGATACTGGTGTCACGTGCTTGCTTCTTCAAAAAACGTTATTTATAAAAGGCAACGGGGAAAGCAGGGAAACTATTGACTCTTCTCTGTATCCCCACGCGAGCAGCATTACAGCAACTTTTTGATCCCCTACATTTTTTACATTTTCGCCCCCCGAGAAGTAAATTTCACAGCCGCTCAGGCCACCGCCTTTAATTAAGCTTTCAAAAGTCGTCTGACAATGCCAACAATTGCAAGACACTTCTAGAGCTCAATCATGCAATCATCGTGACACTTCTATTTACAATTTGTCTTAGAAAGAGTTTCTCTGACATTGTACTTTGACAAAACAGCCAAGCTGCCGGTTCACAACCTTTCTCTGTCTTATTTACAAATACAGCTTGTACGCAGCGCTCCAAATCTCGGGAGCGGGAGTCTTTGGGTAGCACCCTCACTATTTTTCCCTGCCTGCAATATTTTACCCAGCCTGTGCTCTCTGTTTCTTTGTATGAGGAAAGCAGACAGAATTTGACTTCAAAATCTTCCCATATTCCTTCTTCCCCTCCTCTATCTTTAAGCTTTCATCTTATTGTCCAGATGCAATGCTAACTATTCAGTGCAGACAGCAGTATTTTTTTGTCTCCGGAACGAAACAAAACAAGGAATCGACATTCACAACCTACAGAATTATAACGGCAACTACTAATAACAGCCCAAGAAAATTTCTGCTTAAAGACATTACTTCCCAAGACCTCTAATAATCAAATATACTCAGTCTGAAATTTAGTACCAAATGACGTTCACCTTCCCCCGACTGCAGCAGACAAGAGAGATTTCTTACATTATTTTCCCACGTGTTTTATTTGAATGTCACAAGCAGCTTGAGAATATAGGATTCGAGCAGTAAAAACGACCTCCCCTCCTCCTCCCCTCTTTGTACAGTAAATAGAGCATCCGCGGATACACACTCGGCATTATACAGGGGAATAAGCAGCAGCACTCCAAAGTGTTCCCCCAACTGCATCCAAGTAACGTTTAAGATCCTTCTTCACCCAAACCCCAACCTTTCATTAATTCCCTCGGATTTGTACATTCAACAAACAAACCGCCAAAACCTGACACGGGCGGGCGATAAATATTTCCTCGGGCTTTTCAATAAGTGAACAGCGATTTTACGTTCACTGATCTCCAGATACTTCAGTTAATATTTCCCCCTATTGTAAAATACGAGAGCGGATAACTAAAGCCCTGCCGTCGCCCTCACTGCAAATCACGGGCTGCCGGTATCTGGTGGTGAGGATTTGACATACATATTGATGAAAGCTGCCTCGTTGGACCCACACAACATATCCTATTAATTTTCAGTTAAATTTATGGCATTTCAGCTCCAGTGCTGGATCAGCATCACTCAAAATTTTATAGCAAGGCAGAGCTGTGCACAGGCAGACACCCACATGGAAGAGCCAGGTACGGACACATGCCTGCACCTATATGGATCCCACAGCTGCTACACAGGTTGCACACACACATATAAGCTCCTGTCCTCATCCCTGTCTCTGGAAAACGGCAGGATAAAGAGCAGCCTAGCGACAGTTAAAACAGACATCATTTCTCCCTGCATTTGAATGAGTCACTGCCTCCTTCCTCCTCTGTAGATCTTTAACCATTACTTAAGATTCTCTTCTACTGTAACACCCCAACTTACTGACTACGAAACTGCAGGCAGGGAACAAACCGCACCCGGAGCTCACCCACAGCACCTCTGTATCCAGGGCTAACCTAGAACACCTCCTTCTAGCCTCACAACTAACTGGGGACATTTTTATAGTGCTACAAAATATGTATTTTCTGGTCTCAGCAAAAAGAATCACTTCCCCCAACTTCTGTGTATTTTTCCAGATGCACCCTCTGTCTTTTTTATTTTAATTACACACTCAAATCTTTTGCATTTTGCATTCTTCCACAGAAGTCAGATATAAATAGCTGAACTGGAAGAATTTGAGGTTCTCTGCAGGGGCCTTCCTGTAGCCTGAACTCCACAGTTCAGGCTCCAAGACCCTCATTGGAAATTTTACTGCTGGACTCCACAAACTAGGGGCTACAAGCAGTGGGTCACTCCAGCTATCGCCACACTTCTCTGTGACACGAGGGAGCTGAACTCATCCAAGTGAAAAGGGAGATGAAAACACGAAGGGGAGGAACAGTGCAAGACCCCACAACTCCTGGTGCACCTTATTCTCCCAAAGCCAGGCTGCATTTCCAACCAACAGGAATAACCAAGGGACCCCAGTGTCGCTCGGCTCCGGCCCAGCCAGGGAGGTGCACAGAACCTGCATTCTTGGACCTCCCATCTGTAGGCACAGCTGGGCACCACAGTCAGAAAACTTGGGGCAGAAGAGCCCTGACAACTGCAACTCCATCTCTACTCAGGACACACTCACGGCTTGCTCTGTGGACCCTCCTGCACGACACCAAGCCTGCTCCCAGTCAAGCCCACCTACGTGTAAGAGCGAGCAGGATCAGGCAATAGCAGTAAGCCCCTGTCCTCAGCCACCGCCTCCGCTCAGCAAAGCATTTACAGTCAGTTAAAACCACGGCCCTTTCTGAATTAACAGCCCCGTGACGGCGCGCGAGCCCAAATCCTCCTCACTTCGTGTCACCCGCGCCACGCGAAAGGGAGACTTGGCTCGCTGAGCCTCCCGCACAAAACGAGCGCCAGAGCAAATCCCTCAGCAGAGGAGGTTCCCCTCGTGCAGAACTCCTCGGCGTGGCCATCCCTTCAGCCCAGAGACCTATCTGGGACCACGGGGACGACAGCATGTTTAATTCTTGCTTGACAGATACTGTGTTTTGTCTTTTGAGCGGAGCGGCGCCGTACGTAAATACAACGTTACATCATACCGCCGCTCCTCCATATTTGGTGATTTAGTATGGCTCCAGAGCTTGGAAGACTACAAATCCCTTCCGCCAGGCTCCTGCTTCATTAATCATGCCCTACACTTCTGCTCGCTTTCCGTCAGATCGCAGGCAGCACATGGAAATGGGCACTGCCCTCTACGACTCTGGGAAAAAAACCTCACCTTAACATCCGTGTCTGGGAAGTGCAATATAGGGAATTATTGGGGGTTCAAGTCTCATTCAAAATGTAGCTCAGCAGTAGCTGAGCCTCCGTTTCCTCCTAAATGTAGAGATATTCACGTTTCAAGGAAATACCGATTACTCCGCAGAAACAGCACACACTCGTTCACATGACGTCTGCGTGTGCACGCACATGGCTCTGCACACAGACACGTGCGCAGGCAGACACCCATGCACCGATACGGATCTGCTGCCACCACAAAACCTCCAAAACTGCAGCTCTCCAACACAGTTTGGCGACCAGCTTGGAGGCCGGGGAGGCTGCGGGAGAATCCCGCTGAACCTCCCAGCGCCAACTGCCCTATTATGGTTTAACTTTGTGGCCAAAGCAAGCCCAAGACAAGCTCCAGCACATCATGTGATGATGTACTGCGCCTCTGACAACCCCGAGCGGTTCTGTGGGCTCCCCGAAGAGAGGTACCAGCAGTGCTGCATCCCAAACAGCACTGGAGGGGGAGTTTGAAGCTGGTTCAGGCATTCGTTGGGGTTGATACACTGCTGTCTTGCCTTTTTCGACTGGCAATATTAGCGTGGTTTGAAGTGATTTGAAACGCTCGCTGCAAATGGGCAGTACTTCTGTTTACTAGCAGGGTTTTAAAAGCAGAGTGTGCCTTGTTACACTCCCAGGGCTCTGGGATTTTCTTTCACACGGTACACTGTTATTTTTTTAACCTCATTTGTGAAACTATCGGCATGGCCAATGGCTCTCTGATTTTTAAGAAAAATTTTTAAAAATGCTATGAAATGGAATTATTTACCTTTTTTCTTTTTTTAAATTACATTTCATATTGTTTGTTGCACAAAACAGAACTCTGCCTTGGACATTTGTACGGCTGACATGTGGTTGTGTAAACCGCAAACAAAATCAAGATACATCTGTCAAAACCACATCAGAGACAAGAGAGAGCACAGCGAAGCATTTATCATTTGGCTGAGGAGGCAGGCTGCAGAGAGCAGCCTTTCCTGTCAAACCAACCTTTTGAAATTTCCAACATGCCCTTAAACTTTTCGAATAAGCATGTCTGTGCGCTTCAGCAACTGCCCTCTCTACTCTGGCCTGGCCAGTCGAAAATGGCATCTTAAAGTCAAGGTCGGTGGTGTCACTTTGCCATGGGGCTGTGTTTAATTACAGTCCATACGCTGACAGCCAATATGGAACCAAGGCTGGCTGATGCTCGGTTAACTCTTTCACCCCTGACTTTGCCAAAGACTCAAAAGCTCCTCGCTTTCTTGCGCGGCAGGCTCGGAACCCTCCTCCCACGGCACTCCAGCAGGCGAGGCACCGGGAGACGGTGACTACAATGCAGGCAGATCACGAGGGTGGCCTCAAACAATACCGCCAGAAACACTGGCTGGCACGGCACGTGCCTGTTGCTCCTGCCGCTGCGCAGGCACCAGGAAACACCACTAACCCGAGGCAGGGAGGGCATGGACACCCCGGCCGTCACGGCGAGCAGAACACACAGACACAGTAGTGCACGACTGCCAACATGCTACGTTGCAACTGAAACAGAAATAAACTCGCAAACACTTCTCCTTGCTTTAATTTACCTGCTATATGTTCCTGTTTAGGGCAAATTCCTCTAGATGACGTTGATAAACAATCGTCATCCTCTGGCGTAACCTGGATGCCAACCTCCACAGGATTGGATGCTTTTTTCAGCTCACTTGGTGAGGGTGAAGGTGGCTTATCCACAGCCTTCTCTAGGCAGAGACTGCCATTGCATTGTTTCCGTTTGTGCTCAATAAAAATAAGAATGTCCCCCAACGGAAAGTTCATCTGACACTGGCCACAAGTGAGGAGGTCGTGGTCCCCTTCCGGAGCTCCCAATGTGCCATGTTCAGGTTCATCATCAGTGAGAATGGCTTCAAGAGGTTCGGCTGCAGTTTGAGAAACAAAAGGAGAATGGTTAGAGCTCTCGGGAAAGGCAGCGGGCGCGGGGGGAGGAAAGCGCTGAGCCCCCTCTTCATGAATATTACACCCCGCTCTCGAGTCCGCCTGCTCCCCCCAACCAAATCCATGCAACACGGCTGTCAGCACGGCACCGAGGACAGGGATTCATCAGTTACAGGGAAGAGATTTTGCAGGAGCAGCTGTAGCACACAGAACTCAGAGGGCGAGCACCGCAACTGTCTCCGTGTTCCTACACGAGGGCAAATTTCTGACTCCTTGAACGATTCGGTGCTAAAATTAAATGGACAGGCTGAAAGAATACACTGCGAAACTCCTGCGGTACTACGACGAGAAGGGAATACGGTGTTTTATTGCTGAATGTATTATTTATGTACATGAATTCAAGGCTAAAAGCACTGCACACGCTCTCACACACATGGGTGTGTATCTTCCACCAGCCAGACCAGACCCACTTTCTAAAATTCAGAAACACAGCGCAGACAGAAGGTGTTTCAATATACACAGCCACTGCACATTCCCTGTTCAGGCTGTGCAGGTAACGTGTGCATCTGTGTAAAAGAGAAGAGGGGGAGAGCCAGCCTGCATGGCCACACACACCCAGGCTCCAACACGCGGGGCACATCCAGCCCTCAGAACGCACGTGCAGACGTAAACGCATGGATTTGTGTCACTGTCCCCATCAGCCCGCTTGTGGCTTCCAATTTAAAAAAATCCTAAAGGCGGTAGTTATTCGAAGGGGGGGAGGAGGGGGGAGGGGATGAGACAAATAAATAAATAAGTATATATATATGGCAGAAAACCAAAATGATAAAAAGCAAATGCAGCAGAAATGCCTTCGGGGCGGGGGGAGGCACCTCTCACTTTTGAGCTACTCTTCAGGATCCAAATAAACAGCAAATTCACCACCAAGTCCACTCAGAGATATTAGCCGGATAGGATATTTTTTAGTACTTAAGGAAATCAAGCAATCAGTCATTTTCCATTTTTTAATCCTGAAATAAGGGAATGCTTAAATTATCTTGAACATGTTAGCACTGGTGGCCTTCAGCATCTAAAAATCAGCCTGGCCAAGCAACTGCCACATTTCCCCGCAACAGTGAGAAGCGCCTTCTTTAAACTCAAAATACCTTGCCTAATGTTGTCAAAGTTGACAAATTTTCTGAATGAGCTCCAAAAAGCTTCATTATGAGGCTATTTCTGCTCACAGAATCGTCAGTGGATGCTTTAACGAGGCAGACTCGGCTCTCTTTTCTGTTGGCTTATTTTTTTTTACGTTAAATTTGCAGAGAAATACCTTGGCAATCTCTGTGCAGTCTTCATCACTATTGCCTCTCACGAGGGGAAAAAAAAATAAATACCAGCAGCATGTTGGTGTTCCTCTGTCTGCGCAACACAACACGCACGCTAACAGCAGCGAGCAGGAAGAGAGGGTACTACAAATACAACCCACATCAAAACACTGCCAGGTAACACAAGTGAGACAGAATACAACTCCTAAACAGTTAATCAGCCTGACCTTCTTTAGCTGGCTGCCAATTTCACATTTAATGAACTTAAAGCCACAGAGAATCAAAAAATAGATTTTAATTTGACTGCACAATATTGGAACTGATTTTGATAAAGTGCAAAAATCCAGTGAACTCAGGTTAAATTTATTTCAACCCTACCTAGGCTGAATATTGAGGAGGAAGATCTGGAGTAGCTCCCAGTTGTGCTGCGTAAAATAATATTGAAAGAGCACACTACCTCGCCGTACCTCAGCTCCAACTAGGACACAGGGATCCAGTCCATCATTTCTTGCCTCCAGTACTACTTCTAATTTAACGTAAGGTCAACCACAGGAATATGAAGGTTACATTCGTATTAATAAAAACAATGTCTTAATCGCTGGGGCTTTCTTCTAAACTTACAGACCGACAGGAGAGGAGGCACAACGTGCGTCTCACGCTCCTCGGGAAGCCGGCAGAGGAGCAGGGTGTTTCTGCGGGATTGCCGGGCACGGCGTTTTTCTCCCCAAGCCGTTCCTTGCGTTCGGACCGAGGGAGTAAATTATTGCAGGACTAATTCCACCGGTAGCTCGCTGCACGCCGCAGACAAAGGTATTTTGCGAATCTAACTTCGAGCTCACCGACCCTCCGCAGCAAAAAGACACAAAACCACCCGTGTTCCCCTTACAACTGCCTTAGCGAGCAGCTCTGCATAATCATTACTCAATTATAATGTTTTCCCGCGGCCTGATTCCTTTCTGACGCTGTCACTATTATTTAGCAGGGGAAGGTAACCCGCTGCTTCGACACCAGACAGTTAAAAGTGGCACTGAACAAAAATAGACTTTGCTAAAAGTCTGTACAGACTGGGCTGATTTACAATCAAAACCAGGAAATGAAGTGGTAATTCAGAGGTTGCTGATTACACCTCCACATTTCACCTAATTAATTTTATAGGAGGCAAAGTTCTTGAAAATAACAAGATGATCAAATGTACAGATATAAAACCTGTAACCTCAACATTTTCTATGCTCTTAACGTAAATTATTGCTAATTAACAAGAATTATATACTAACGTATGAAATACGGCTGGCACCGTGTTCGCTGCAAAACATTTGGCTCCTGATGGAGGCAGAGGCAGCAAAAAAAACATGTTTTTTATTATTATTGCTACTTTTAGAACCTAGTATAAAATACCGGGATTACAAAGAAAACACCAGAATACTATTCACCTGGTCTCGCCTCCGATTTGCAGGATGCATCTTTTAATTCTGGGGCAATCAAAATTCCCTGCCTGGGTCCCTAATCATCCGTCTCTATTTTTCATGCAAATTGCCCTTCCACCAACATGTCTTTTCAGCTTTCCCCCTTCGCCCTCCTACTCCCCCCTTCTTCCCCCTGTTCCCAGCCACCAAAACAACCGCACCGGCAAAAGCGGGATGGATTTTGGAGTGTCGGGAGAAAGGAGGTACTGGGGGTGATGGGGCGGGGAAGGGGGGTGCCACAGTACGGTGCGGGGAAATGCCCGTGGGGCAATGCGGATGCGCTGCCGGGGCATTTCCCCGCACCGTACCGTGGGAAGGATGGAGAAGGGTTGTTTAATCTCAAGTTTGTGTCTTCGGATCGTGCGGTGCAAGGAAAGGGAGACTTGGGGGTACAATGGGAACCGCCAACACGTTATGGGGAGGGAGGGGAAACCCGGGGAGGGGGAAGGCGAGCATCCCCCGCTGCCTCCCGGAGCAAGCAAACTCCGCGCAAAATTAAGA